>CM065654.1:26977984-27372984 GCA_033220385.1 Triplophysa yarkandensis | reverse complement strand
ACGAACTTGGCTCTGACGAGGACGGCTGTGATGACATCAGTCCTGAGCCTCAAATAGACTATCCCCTCCCTTCAATCGATTCCAACGCCTCCACTATGCCAATCTTACTATCCAACACTGATATGCCATCACCAAAAGAACCAAACTTTCCCTTGTTGCCCCCAGGAGGACCATGTGGGGGGTATTTGGATGCATTTTATGGGTCATTCACTCCCCCCATAATGACAGGACATCCTTTGGAGTGTGTATGGACAATTGACCCCCAGGATTCTCGACCTCTCAAGTTAGAGCTTCAGCAGCTTGAACTCAGTCCTGGTGACCAGATTATAATCACTGACCAGCCCCATGGCAGTGGAAATGTTATTAAAACTGTAAGTGTTACTGTTTGCAAATGAATTTCCATGAGTAGAACAATGTAGCCTTTTTGTCTATTTTGAATTCTGTTGCCTTTCTGTTTTAGATCAACTATGTGTCCAATAACAAAGCAGTAGAAGTGGAATCCCACACTGGCTTTCTTTCCCTGAATTACCATACACTGCCTGCATCAGATGGACGGGGCTTTAATGCAACCTATAGGATAACAGATTACTGTTTCCCGTGGGAGGGGCTTTGTGGAGGATCGATGGGAGGCTGTTACACGCAGAAGCAGCGCTGTGATGGGCACTGGGACTGTCCTGAGACGGGCCTGGATGAGGAGGGGTGCGGCGGTTGCCCAGCCGGGCACTTCCTCTGTGGGGCGGGCAGCATGCAGAAAACAGGCCACCAACTGAGCCGGCCGGTGTGCTTTTCCATCCATGAGCGCTGCAATTACCAGCTTAACTGTGCAGATGGTAGTGATGAGAAAGAGTGCACCATCTGTCAACATGGGACATTTCACTGTGACAGTGATAGGTTTGTGTGCATTTATAAATGTCAGACATAGACTTCTATTTCTGTCTTGCTAATATTGAATACTTTAAACAGGTGTGTGTTTGAGAGTTGGAGATGTGACGGACAGGTGGACTGTAAGGATGGCACGGATGAGCTAAACTGCACGGTGACTCTGCCCCGAAAGGTCATAACTGCTGCTACAGTCGGAAGCTTGGTTTGCGGACTTCTGCTAGTCATTGCAATGGGTTGCACCTGCAAATTGTACTCGCTGCGCACTCGAGAGTACAGGTAAAATCATTCTTTAACTTTACTCTCCGTTTTATTTAATTTTTTATAAAGATGACAGGATTTCTTTTTAGCTTACTTGAAAGCATTTTGTTGTATTTTTTGTACCTTCAGTTTGTTTGCACCAATCAGTCGTCAGGAGGCAGAACTAATACAGCAGCAGGCCCCGCCCTCTTATGGTCAGCTGATCGCTCAGGGCATCATTCCACCAGTGGAAGACTTCCCTACTGAAAACCCCAATGAGGTAAGATTACCACTCTCTTTTATTGCTACCTGTCAATAATCTTGTCGTCATATTTATACATTTATATACATTTTTTCAGGCTGTGTCACTTTCTCTGAGAGGAATACTTCAGCTTCTAAGGCAAGACAATGCCGCCTCTCCACGGCGAAGACGGAGGCCTCGGTTTGTTCGCAGAGCAGTCCGTCGCTTGCGAAGGTGGGGCTTAATTCCCCGTTCCACCCAGAGGTCAACACAGACAACGGCTTCTGCTTCTCAACAGACGGAGGCTTCGTCTCCTGGCTCTGAGGCCAATCAGTCAAGTCCTGGAGGCTCCTCAGGAGCTACAGAAACAACAAATCAGTCATTGCCTCAAAAACTGTGTTTATCCCAACAGACAGAAACATTACAAGAGCAAGCAGAGGCTCCTCCTCCGTCTCCACCTCCTCCTTTCCAGCCAGTTGCTATTCATGAAACACAACTGACACCGCCTATTGCTGCCCCCCCTAGCAGCCCCTCGCTGGCATCACTTTTCCACACGCTGGGGAGGAGCATCTCTCGGTTTAGACCTTCCTCGTCTTCATCCCCTGCCTCTCATCCTCTATCTGCATCCCCCTCTTTTTCCTCGTCCTCCTCAGATGATGAAGTGCTTCTGATTCCTCTCTCTGAAGACACAACATCTGAAGATGATGTGCCCATGCTGACATGAGATTCTTGCATTCATTTTACATTCTTACCATCCTCTCTTTTTTTCTCTCCCTTTGCCTTTCAGCACGCAAGCGTCATCATGTTTGCTGTTGTGCTGGCTTGGTGCCTTATCTTGTATATTTGCATCCTTCTCCGGTCATAAAGAACAAGTATTTAATTTGTCAATCTTTGACAAGTGACTTTGTGTATGTGTACAGTTAAGGCTTTGAAATGACCAACATGCGAGGATGATTTTCCTTGTTTAGACTATAAAATGCTTGTCTAAGGGTTAGGGAATACAAATATTTGTTGTCAGGTATAAGATGTACTGACTCATGTAATGAAAGGATACAAACGTGTGTACTGTGCACTTATCATGAGTGTTATGTATATTAGAAGAAACATTTGCACAAAAAACTCTTGATAAGATGATGTTCTTCATTTTGCCGATTACACATTTTAAAACATTAACTTTGCTTTTTTTTCTGCAGACTTCATTTGACTTGGTTGTTTAATGTACAAACATTTGAGTTGACCTCATGCTACAGGCCACATATTTTCTTGTGCTTATTCTCAAGAAGTGCCTTGTATTGAGCTTCCTGTATATTACTAGACAGTATGTGACTGCTTATGTGCTTGCACGTAGGGCCAAACATACAAATACACTTGCACAAATGTTTACACAGATGTAGAACTCACTCTCGCTATGTAAATGGTAGTGCATGGCAACTGTGGCAATAATTTAATACTAAAGAAATGTGTGTGTTTTGTGTGAGGAAGACTAAACTAGCCCCACTGAAATAAGATATTCCCTCTGGTGCCCAAGGTTTCACTCATTTCTGTGTGTGTACTGCCCAACTGAATGACATTTCTACAACTTGAATGAGTTTATCAAAGATGAGAAATATAGATTTCATATTTTCAGGTTCCATTGTATATAGATGACCCATCGTAGTGCCATATCTCTAGTCACCAGATTTCTGCTGCTGCACTTCCCTTCTTCTGTTAACCTGTTGATTGTATTTTCTGCTCTCATCGGCTTGAATGGTGATTGTTGTAGAAAGTGATGAGTAGGTATTTTAGATGAACTGGTGATAGTAAGATGAATTTTACTGTATATATTTGCTGAATCAGCTGGAAATCCACAAAGATTAAATGATTTGCACTTTTAAGCTCTTTGTTTTTTTTTGTATGTCTGTGTTATAGTTTCTTAAAAGCAACATATTCTGACAATTAAAATACAATTAAAATATAGTTTCCAGTATCCCCAGAAGTTGTCTGCAATGTTTCAGCTCAAAATACTTGACAGATAATTAACTGAAGGATGATAATTTAGAAATTGCTATGTTGTAAATTGCCATTTGTGGTTGCGATGAAAGATGCGCCGTTTTGGTATGTGTCTCATTAAATGCAAATTAGCTACTGGTCTACGCCCTGATCAAGCAAAAAGTGAATAAGAAACATTGTCATCTTTTATTTAAATTGAACACACTCTCTCTGAGTGTATGCATCAACAGTCAATCAACAATCATAGGCGGGGCCTAAGCAATGTGATGTCACATTACAGGGGATATGGAAACAGCTTGAGAGAACTGTTAAGGTTGGTTTTTAAAGATCTTTAAGAGAATTATAATAAGTGATTTGGATCACTCTAGGGTAGTTCTGAACACACACTCATGACACAGTTGTGTTCAAACAAAATTAAAAGTTAAATTCCAGATTATGTGCAAAGTCCACCTGTGGTTAATAGTTTTACCCCTTAAAATAAAAAAAGCATTAAGCTATTTTTAAACAGGTGTTTTCTTAACACAACTTGAACAGCTCTATAGACTGCAGCTTATTTGAGTATATGCAAAACATGAATATGTAAATTAGCCCAGACTCTACTCATCCACACTCTGCAGTTCCTGGCACTAATAAAACCGATTTAGTTCGAATTTATGCAACTGATAAGACAAAATTCTCAATTAAGTAATTTTAACATAAATTTTTTTTTAAAGAAAAAATATGATAAAACAGTTTAATAATGTTTTGTACAGTTGATTGGGAGATTGTTGTAATTCCACAATTGATCACTAGTGGCCGCTATAAAGCCCAGGTTTAAGCTGTAAACAGCATCAAGGTGTCAGAACTCCTGAAAACAATGTGAATTGAATGATATATTTGCATTCCAAAGCTTGAATTGTCAAAGATCAGTTTCTATACATTCCGAGAAGGGAGTACATGATCATTCCCTGGGGAAAAAGCAAGTTTGATCCTGTTCCTTGACTCTGATGCTTTGCTGGTAAGAAATATATTATCAATTTGTTAAAATTTGACCAAAATATATGCATGATGACATTTTCAACTTCAGGTTCAATTTACCAATTTTTTTCAAAAATGTTAACATTATTTAATGCACATTGATCTGACAAGAACAGTCAGAAAATATAAATACAGAAAATCATATTACTCTTAGCTAGTTTATATTCACTTATGTGCTTACTTAAAATTATTCTTTATAAAAATAAAAATAAATGATTTTTATTTTATTACCTTTAAGTTGTGTGATGTATTTGTTAAATACACAAAACCTGGACATTGATTTTCTCTCCCTGATTTTTTAATGGTCTAGATGATGACTTTCCTGCATTGTGTTTGTGTTGGAATACTACTGTTGCCATGGTTTCCCTGCTGGGGAAAATGTATCTTTGACAAAGTTCAAAGATCAATAAAAGTTGTATCCCCACCCATTCAACAACACAACTTGGCACATCGGCCTTCGAGTGAAACTGCACTCAGCTATCAAAGGCTTATCATAGGATCAGAGAATCCAACACATCAACGTTCCAAACTCCAGCGATCTGAAAGAGCAAACAAAGATGTGGAATCGCTTGATCTAAGACCAATCAGAATCAAGACGTGGATTCCAAAAGAAAACCCGGCCCTCTCAGACTGGGAAAGCCAGAGATTAATGGCAGCAGTTCATGAAGCTCTGAACAAAGTGTCCAGTTTACTGTCAGGTGTGTTATTTCTTAAAGACATGTTGAAAAAACATTTTATTTTGTTGACCCCAAAGTAAGATGTTTTACAGAACACATGAGCTGTTCTTTTTAATACAAACAAGAATTTAAATGTGTAAAAACTAATTTAGCGCAAACATTTTTGTAATCTACATGGAACTGATATTGAGATAATATTTAGTTTAAAACATTGAATATAAAATGTTGTTTCAAAGGCATTCTTTATTTTATAGAAGAGCAGCCTGGATACTGCGCTTGTAATTATCAATTTTGAGTTCCCCAAAACAATAAAAAGGTTTGAAAGTACTGGATGGGTTGTAGGGTGAGAATTAGAATTTTGGACTTTTTGTGTGAACTTCAATGGAATTATTTGTTGGTAGTGAGAAGAGTTCCAGACAGACTGATCCTGAACAGAGACATCAACAAATACTGTAAATTCATCTGGAGAAACAGCAGCACTCTCAACTATATGAAGTATGTTTCATGTGTTATTCTCTCACTGCCTGAATCTTTTTAGCTTGTACAATCTGTAGTATCTTCTATAAATAATTACCTTCAATTCAACATTTCCTTCAACATTAATCTGTTTCCCCTTAGATGCGGTCGTGCTGATGAGAACTACAGATCCGAGAGTTGTCTCGATGTGACTGTGAGTCAAAAACGCAAACTTTATTCCAAAAATGCTCCGTAGTATGATTATATTCCGGCCTGTCTGCTTTTGATTGACAGATTCCAGATGAGCACTTGAATGGCTGTTTTATTTATCCGCATCCTGATGATCCAATCCCAAGAGTGCTGAGGCCAGAAGGGGCGGGAGTTCCTGACACTGACTTTCTGCTTTATATGTTTACTCACAGCACTGATAAATGTCGAGCTGAGGTAGAGACATTGCTTTTCACCTTTAGATCCATAGCACACTGTCATAAATTAGGTCACCAGATATGCACATATAGGACTGGGGTTAACACAGAAGTTGTCTTTTTCTAATGTCATGTGTGCATGCATCTCTTTCTCTTTCAGTCCAGTGTTTTGGCCTATGCTGCTCACTGCCGGACGGATTATTGGGGACGACCTCTAGCTGGGGTCATGGTCATCTGTAGAGAACAGCTGAGCGTGGAAAGATACACACATGATCATATTGTGCAGGTGATGAGTGTATTAAAGATATGCTGAGATTTAGAATGACGATCGTATAGGATAGTTCATCCAAAAAGTAAAGTTCCTTTTTCATTTACTAACGCTCATGTCATTCCAAACCATATGTCATTCTGCTTCAGAACAAATAAGGAGATATTTTGAAAAACCTTGAAATAAAAATGAATTATATTGTTTGGACATAAAACCACAGAGACATTTCTCCAATAATCTTATGTTGGTTCTATGAACTATCTTTATATGACTATCTATGAAGTTTGATTTGGGGAGAACCTATCATTTTATCTTTTTAAATTAGGTAAATTTTGTTTTGTTCAGACTGTCCTGCATGAGCTATTCCACGTGCTGGGCTTCAGTAAAGAGCTTTACAGCAGGTGGAGGGATTGTGCCATCTCCTCTCAGAGTCAGTAACTCTTTATTTTTTCCTACACTGTGAACATAATTGTGCATTAAAAACTATACATTGTCTTGTTGTGTTATAGATTTTTAGTATTTTATTGAAGCCTTTTTAGTGTTACAGTTGAATCATATCAGAAATGGTCATTTCTGCCATTTTTGATTGAATAAGTACTGGTGAAATTCTGATCTTGCATTGTATGTGTAATTTGTTATTAAGCTGGTGTAGACTGTTGGTCTCATGGCCATGTGACCAGCACAGATGAAATGGGGCAGGTTAGACTATACTCACCCCTCGTGATCAAAACAATGCAGAAACATCTCAAAGCAACACAAGCTGACCTTGGAGCTCCATTAGAGAACAAGGTATTCTCAAAAGAATTCCTGTGAATTTCTCGTGAAACAATTTACTCAAAAAGAGTAGATTTGAATGTAAGATTTCACATTTGAGCTTTGATACTAAATATAATGTTGATATTTGGTATATATGTAAGTAAAAAAAAATCATTTCAAATACTAAACAAATTTGCTTTATAATACGAATATACATCTTTGTAAAAATACATTTCTATTTATTTTACAGAAACTGAAGAAATATTTTTGAAAAATGTACATTTGGACTTTTAATCAATTCCTTTTAATATTTTCCGCTGAAACAATACATTTAATGTTTAATATTTTTATGATATTTACGAAACCCCAGGATTCATTTCTTTTAGATATTGACATCGTAAAATATTGACTCTTTCTCCCTTAACTCTTTCTTGTTTTCAGGATGCTGGTTTTGATGGACTATCATCACACTGGGAGGCCCGCGTCCTGCAGGGATCCATAATGACAGCTTCATTGGCAGAGCCGTCACTGGTTCGGATTGATCCGATCACGCTCGCTGCTCTTCAGGATACAGGCTGGTACTCTGTTAACCACAGCCAAGCTCAGAGTCTGGTGTGGGGAGAGGGTAAGATTTCAACAGTTGACCTCAGACTCAGCCATAGCGAGTTTCCTTTCGTTAGCGAGTTTCTTTTTTCGTTAGATTATGAGAAACCTTAACTTCAAGATCACAAACATTAATATAAATACTCTACTATCCAAACCTCCATCTTTACTCTTACTCTGTATATACTCTTGGTGTGTTTTTAGGTAAAGGGGGCCAATTTGGGTCTGTCACTACCTGTCATAAGTCCTCAACCTATTTTTGCACAGGCAGGTAATGAAATCATTACTATAACTGTCAGTATAAGTCCTTTTTGATCATTAATTGCACTAGTATGTTACGCTTTTTTTTGTCAACATCTGTCCTATCTGCAGCAAGTTAGGTTGTCATTATCTTCACTTCCACAAGGGGAAGTGTGTCACTGATCAGTACTTGGATGGCTGTTATATTTTTAAACCCCAGGCAAATGCTGTGAGTTTATATATATGCTTTCTGTATTTTGTTCTTCTAAAAACATCTCTTACGAGTGTCATAGTGTAAAGCAATTGTCCTTTATTAGAGTGAGTGCTGGATAGAGGAGAACGGGAGTAGGTCGGAGGAGCAGAGCGGTGAGATCTTTGGATCTGACAGCAGATGTTTTATGTCCAATCTCACCAGAAAGGTGAGGCATGTGCTCTTGCACACATATAGGGGTTTGAATATGTTGTAATTTATTGTAATATGCTAATTATAACTTATGGTTGTTTTCCCTTTGGTTTTAAAAGAGTCGTTCACCCCCCAGTCTGCCAATAGCAGGTTATTGTTACAGACACAGGTGTACCGGACTAAACAGGTATCAAATCCAGGTGAGGGATTCTGATTGGTTGGACTGTCCAGCAGGAAAGAATATGGAGGTATGGCAGTTGGTCACAACAATATATGTTTAAATATATTAAATAATCTCTATTCGAGCAGAAAGATTCTAATGCTACGCCTTTATCTCGTACATTTCTTTTAGGTACCGGGTTATCAGGGTTTCATCTTCTGCCCAAACAAGATATTATGTAAATATTCTGATTTAGCTCCTCCCACCCTCAGAAAAATAACATGTGGCACATGCAAAGAGAGGTTAGTGTTTTTGTTTATTTACATTTTTTGCTTTAAACTATATTCATTTCCATCACATTTCCGTCACAAACAGGGAGAGTTTCTGTTAAAAAAAAGTGTTTATGTCAATTGAGAGAGATATTTTGCATATATTTTTTTGTCCCATTTAGAGATGATGAAAAAGAGCCCAATTCTCATCCCAGACGGACCTTCGACCTCACCTCTCTGTCTGTAGAGGTTTTAATGCCGTTAGTGTTCAGCCTCAGTGCTGTTTTCACATTGCTGCCTGCTGTGGTGTTTGTCCATTGGAAGTGTTTATCATCCAGAGTCAGAGTCCATGCTGCTGTTGAGGCTTCCTACAGCCTGCAGTCCATAACAACATAATGCATCAACAAAAAGTGCTGATTAACCCAAATATGGAGTAATGTACTAGTGAAGGAAAAAATCAGAGCATGCTTTATACATGCAATTACCTTCACCATCAATGTACTGTTAATATCGCTTTTCCACGATGTATTGACAATAGGTTTTGTCGTGTCATAAGTTTAACTTATTAAGAAGGATTGTATCTGATACTTAAGAAATAATTTGCTATTATTTCATCATTCTTATGTTTATGTAGTTATACATGTAAAAATGTAATATTGTTGAGAAAGAAGCTGCGGAGAGTTTTTGAATTGCCACACAAACAATCCTGTAAAAACAAATAAAGGACTGGCAGACAATTATCATTTACCATAAACATTTATTTGACAGACATTTACATTAATGCTAAAATGGGATTTAATTCAGTGCAAAATTAAAAGACAGGTTACAATTCAGCAAAAATGAATAAGGAACATTCCTTCATCCCTATTTTCCCTCATGAACTATACAATACTGGTTTAGCAACAATAATGATATGTAATCTAAAAATATATACATAAAACATTACCCCTAAACATTCCCCTGAAAGCATTATGTTATGAATGGTTCTCATAGTGTGGGAATTAAATACACTTAATATCTAAAATTAATTAATCAATTAATATAAACCGTTCAGAAGAATTTAACATTATATTTTGGCTGTAAACAATTTACATTGCATCTGAAAATGATTTTTGTTATCTGTTTTTGCTCTTTGTTTTTTATAGGAACCTGGATAATTCCTGTGATGAATGACATAGGACGCTAGTTATAAAATACATTTTTTTCAACTTAATTTAAATTTCTTAAAATTTCATAAAATTAAACAACTTAGATACGATAAAGACTGGTTTCAGACTCAATGTGCATTTTTAACAGTAATAATATGATGTTAAATATATCTGGATGGATTGTTAGGGGCACAGTTTTGCTCCACCAGTACATCATTGGCCCACAGTAGTTCATACAGCGGATGTGCGACAAACTTATTATGTTTAAAGAAGAAAGCCGTGATGATACATCACATGGTGGTTAACCTGCAAGTCGTGTTGAGAAATACACTTCAGTGTAAAGGAACCAAACCAGTTGTCTTCTACTCAGCTAGCAGGGCATTGGTTTCAAAAAGCGCTCATTAACAAGTTGTTGCAGTATTTTATCTCTTTGTACATTATTTATTTCATTATTTTTTTTAAATGCCCTCAGTTTTGGCAAGCATTCTACGTCAGATAAATAGTGTGCAAGAAAAACTGCATGTGAGTTAATGTTGGCAAGACTATGGAGCACAAATAATAGAACAGGATAATTTTTTTCTTATTTATATAGACATGCTCCTATTTTAACAGCAAACAAACACTTAACATGTAATAAAGGGCAGGATGATATTTTTTATGGGGGTCATGTCTGTCCCAATACCACCCCCTTAAAATGTTGTATTTTTATTGAAAAGACTGAAAAGCCACTCATTATAGAAAGCTATAAGACTAAAACTATTTTGGCAAACTAGTTTGCACATGATATTTTATTTTGGTTATTAATGTTTACTTAGTACATGAAACAGAAGACCAAGCAGCTAATTTTTTTATCCAAAATTAGTATTTGCAAGGTAATATCATTTAAAACAAGAGAAAATGCAACTATAGCAAAGAGAATAAACAGCTTTTACATTTCACATTTTAGCAGTACATGGTTTTAATCTTTACATGGTTTTAATCTTTAACAAAAATATATTTCAAGCGTATACTATAAAGATACTTGTCTGGATGAAGGCCACAAAAACATCTACACTTAAGATTTCATGTTAGTCCTCAGATAAGTTTAGTAAAGCAATAAGCCTTTTGAAGCAATGGTTTATAGTGATTTTACAACAAGGGGCATTGCAAAAACTAGATTTACTTAGGCTGTCACATTTTAATGAATGCCCCGACCACATCTGATAATCTGGTTAATATGGTTAATTTACACATACCTAAGATATTAAAGTTAGATTGCTATGACACCAGATTTAAATAGACAAGTAAAATGAGTTTATATAGGGGTGTAATGATGTGTGTTTGAAGCTAACTTTCACAGGTGATATTCCAAACAGAAGTGATCATTCCTATGCCCAACTCCAGTGGTGTCCAAAGTTGGTCCAAGTGAGCCGCTGTACTGCACAGTTTAGATCCAACCAGCCTCAGCACACATATGGAAGTTTCTATGGATGCGAGACCTTGATTGACTGGTACAGGTTTATTTGACAAGTGGTGATGCTTAACTTCACAGGACATCGGCCCCCAGGACAGAGTTTGGTGAATATACTTATCATTACATCCCTACACCCCTACTTTCATATCTTTGCAGTACATCAATTAAAATCATGTTTTTTCCAGATTATCATTTTATGCCTCTACACATTTTGATTGACAGTTGATAATATAAGGGACATTTCATCTTCAGCATTTTTACCAGGAAAGAAATATGGATAAAGCTTCTCTGTGAAAGACTGACCAGTGTAAGAGAAGATGTGAGACCTGGACTCCACGTCATAAAAGGAGACCAGACCTTCTTCATAATCCACAAACACACCAACCGTCCGAGGCTTCACTTTCAGAGACAGAGGAACAGCGGGAGATGCACTTGCCTGATATTCATTGCCCTTCCACAGACCAATAGTCCAGTATCCATTTGATGGACCAAGATGAATCTTTCCTTTCCTGCAAATGGATTCTCTTGCCACTCCTAAATCCCAATCAGTTTTCCCCTTTACCTGAACCTCATAATAAATCTTCCCTGAACTGAATCCCTCTTTTCCTAAAACACTGGGACACAGATCAAACCTTTCAGGGTTTTTCGAAGGGTCAAACTTAATATTTCTGCTGACATCCAATTTCACTTCTTTCAGATCTTCAGAGAGCATGAGACATGCATGAGCTGTATTAGCATCCAGAGTCACATCCACTAAGAGAGAGAAAGAGAAAAAAATACAAATATATCATTTAGTAAAGACTGGAATACAATCTACAACTTTAGCTTATCATTTTTGACCTCCTTTATAGTCTGGGCGAGCCATAACTGCAAAAAGCCCTTTTCAGCCTCAAACCTGTCACAGCTTATCAAAACATGTTTGAGACTATGAGAACATTATATAACACCACATCCGACCGCCCCAAACCCCACCCAAATGGATTTGGCTCTTTTTCATTTTGCGATTCCTCACACCGAGTAATACAACACCTACTGCAATCATCGTCTGAAATTATATATTTGTTTCATCTGTCAAGCATCTGCAGTTTGTTCTTTTTGGAACATGTGAAAGTCTAGTGTGTGATTTTTATTGGTTAAGTGTGGAATTTCCAAGTGACAAAATCAGCCAGTGGGAGAGACTTTGTGAAGTGTATTTAAGACTTAAGAGCAGGATCTATGATTCAAAAAAATGCTTTTGAAAAGATGTTGACAAAAATAATTTGGTCAAAGCCAAAAAAACATTCATCCAGTAGGGCCTTGCCTTTTCTTGATGTGGAGTGGAACATTAGTCGAGAGCGACTGATGCCGTGTGTGAACGGCGGAGCTATCAAAACAGAGGAAAGACCAAATTGGTGTAGGTGTGTGTTTGTTTTGGTGATTTTGAATGTGAATATTGACTACCAAAAATCTCCGACCCTGCCTTAAAAGTCGACATAAAATAGAAGATGCAATAGTGTTTCTTCCAAAATGTGATGTACTTGATAAATTATATTAAAAAAGGTTTATTGTATCATGAGGAACCGATGTACATGATTAAATTAAGTAATACCAACAACCATTTTTTTCAGTGTGAAAAGCATTGCAGTGGGTTACAAAAAATGTGTTGGCTTCCTGACTGATTGAAATTGCAGGTTGTGTCAGTGAGACTTGATATCAACCATTGAGAATTAATTTGATTAGAAATTTGTCTGTCAGTTTCGTACTGTTTAAAGACAGAGACATAAATCATGTAGGATAGAGTTTTCATACGATGGAGATGGGTTTTTTCTGATTTTGTTTTAAAGATCACAAGGGCACATTAAACGTGTATGACCCAAAGAAATAAATCTTAAACAATAAATAGGGCTGTGCAATAAATAGAAGTAGCACAAATACAGCAAAAGAACATATCGCAATACGCATATTGCAATGGTTCATAATATATATATATATATATATATATATATATAATGAGAAAAATATGTTGGTTATATAAGGAGTGTTATGCTGCTCTAAATTTAAAAGGCTGTGATTAGGTTGGAAAACCTAGGTTAGATGCTTATATTGTTCACTATCACATGACTACAAGCGCCATATTGCATGACACACAAATGTTCCAATGATGAAAAGAGTTGTTAATGTTTATTTAATTTTAGCTTTAAGTTACAATCACACATTTACCTGCATACTTCTGTATCTCCTTAAGAACTGTGAAGATTAATAACATAAAATCATTAGATTCAGTATTTTCAACCAAATAAAAGACCTCCACAATATAAAATGTTACAAATACTTATTCATTTGTAAATATAATGTATAAATATCCAGACCTGTTTCACTTTGTTTCTGAGGTAACTCCTGGAGATATTTGTTCAAATGAAGGAAAAGAGACATGCTCAGGTGAGAATTCATACAGATGTTAGACCAGTTCTTGCTGTTTAAAGGACTGCACAGGGAAGAATGACTCTAGATTGGGAAAGAGGACAAATCTCTCAACATGGAAATGATGATCTAGAGAGAGAGAGAGAGAGAGAGAGAGAGAGGGAGACGGAGACGGAGAGGGAGAGGAGAGAGAGAGAGAGAGAGAGAGAGAGAGAGAGAGAGAGAGAGAGAGAGAGAGAGAGAGAGAGAGAGAGAGAGAGAGAGAGAGAGAGAGAGAGAGAGAGAGAGATATGGGGCCTGACCTGCATAAGGTGAAGATGATCCTCGGTGTGGGAGAGCTCCTGCAGTTCAGTGTCTCTTCTCTTTAGTTCAATAATCTCCTGTTCCAGCTCTTTTATGAGATCTTCAGCCTCACTCTCTGCTGCTTTTTGTTTTTCTATAACTTGAAGAAGCCCGGTTTGGATTTCCTAAATAAAGAACTTATTATTCAATGATTCAAAATATAAAAGGAGATGATAAAAAACATTGTGAAAGCAATCTGTTAACATGCACAAAATTATAAAGCTTTCTGAAAAAAGTATTCTTATAGTTTATTTTAAAAGTATTCCTAACTAAATGTTAAATAAATGTAAAAGTATACATTATGTAGTGAGTTTTCTATTACCAATGTACTATCAGTGCACTTGTTTGTACTAATAGAGCCTGACTAAAATTGGCAATTTTATTTAATAAGGATACTAATAGCGCACTTCAGTAAACTTCTTATTCATACCGTTGTCCTCATGAAGTGAGCTCACTTCAAAGGCTGCGTACTCCAGAGGTCACATATGTCGTGATTGATAAAGTAGCAGAGGTGTAAAATACTTAAGTATTTTAACTCTCAAGTAAGTTTTACAATATGTTAATTGTATAACAGTGATGGACGTTTTGACAATTTTGAGTTCAATATATTTGAAAACATAAATTGTACTTTTAACTTCACTTCAATTCATAAGTAAATGTCTTTTTTTGTACTTTTTAAACTTTTAGTACATGTTCAAATTAAATTACTTTAGTTCTTATCATTTACTTAAGTATTTCTACTTTTTACTTTTAAAAGTCAATGTACTTTAATTCTGTATTAAAGGTGACAAAAACATTAACTTTGTAATTTAGTAGAGTAAAACCTATGACAAATTCCTTTAGATTTAATGCACTTAGATTTTCCAACGCAAAAACACTAAACCAAACATTGTACCAAATGTTTACTAACCATACCACATTTTAAGACTCACATTGCTGAGTTTGACTGACTCTTTCATGTCCAGAAGAATTTTGTTCCTCTCCATTATCTCCTGCTTTACATCCGTCAATGTCTTTCCCAGATCGGCCTATAGACATAAAAATATGTAGAGTGAGTATGTTAAAATAAGACCAGATTAACTGCAAGAAAACATGTTAATATTAGTAGAATCCACCTTTCTCTTTATGCTCTCCTCCTCTATAGGAACAGTGTTGTGAGTCTTGTGGTCTCCTTTAGTGCAGGACTGACACACACACATCTGATCATCTCTACAGAACAGCTCCAGAGGTCTCTCATGTTTCGGGCATATGTAACAGGCTAGATTCTCAACCGGGTCGATAAGTTTGTGCTTGGATAAACTGGCAACCATCTGATGAGGCTCCAGGTGAGTCTCACAGTAAGATGTTTGGCACACAAGGCAGGACTTCACAGCTTTCACCTTCTTCTCTGCACAAGTGTCACAGAACACTTTTATTTTTTTCCTTTTAAAGCTTTCTGCAAGTTCTCTGAGTATTGTATTTATTTTCAGGTCAGGTCTCTTCGGAAAGTTTTCCTTGCATAGAGGACATTTACACATCTTACTGCTGTTCCACCATTTATTCAGGCAAGTCATACAGAAGTTGTGTCCACATGGAGTGGTAGCTGGATCAGTGAACACATCCTTACAAATTGGACACTGAAGTTTACTAATCACAGGGTTGTCAGAGGAATGTTTGACTGTAGAGATAAAAAAGCGAAACTTCAAAAGCTTATATAGTCATTACAATGAAATACATGAACATAAATAGTTGTTGGTCTGCTATGTTTTAACAATAGTGTACAGTTTTTCAGTATTTTTCAAAGTTTTAGAAGCGTTACAATTACATTTATGTATTGAGCGGAATGTTTTATGCATATGAGAGATTCACAATGTATTCAAAGGAATAAATCACTCAATAATTAAATTATGATTTATTTTACTTGCTGGCCCTTAGTTTTTACCATATGTTATACTTTTTTTTGTGTTGTGTTTACATGTAATACAGATATTTTAATAAATGTTTGTATTCAAGTCAGGTGAATTCAACGTATTTACAAACTTAATGTATTTGTGTTAAGCACAAAAAAATAAATGTTTACAGGTTTGTAAAAATTAGAGGGTGGAAAGACATTAATTTTCAGCAGAACAGTTCCTTTAAGGTATTTATATGTGTGGGAACAGAGTAGATTTCAAATTTGAGAAATTATGAAACACAGAATTTTAAAATATGAGACTCAAGAAAGACAACCTTATCTTTAAATGATTTATTTTAAGCCTTGCTGTCATATACAGTAAAGGATTTACAAATGTTGCTAGATTAATCTAGTGGCAAAATGTTAATTAAATGTCTTATGTTATGTTATATACTCACACTCAAGAGGTTCAGTCATGCTGCTCTTTCTTTCCATTATCTTCACAATCTTTCAGCCCTTTTGAAGCCCTCTTAGTCCATTAAAAATCAAAATGTTTGACATAAGGCAGTGGACATGCTGTACTAGAGTACTGAAGTAAAGAGAATAAGAGTATGTACTTAATCAACATTTCGATTAAACAGTAAATGCTCTATGTTAAACTTTACAATAAATTTGGATAAATGAGCTAATGTTACCATTTTTAACTGAATAAATATTTATTCTTACCATTTTAGACGTCTCAACGCCCTTCCTGTTTCTTCAAGATCTATCTGACCTTTGACCATTTTTACAAGTCTATAAAGTCATCAAGCTTTCATTTTCATCATACAGTTTTCCAAATCTGATATATAGTCAAATATAAAAAAAATTATGAACACTATAAGGGTAAACCTATTTTTATTACCATGTAAATCTATTTTAGTAATTCCAATATATCAGATGTGGTAAAGTATATGATGAAAATGAAATCTTGATTACTATATAGTCAGATAATAAATTATCTATGCTAAACTTTAGTACACATTTCATTAATGAGCTAATTGTTTAAAAATTTTAACAGAATTAATGTTTATTCTTACCACTTTAGACGTCTCAAGCCCTTCATGTTTCTTCAAGAACTCTGTGACCTTTGAACAATTTTATAAAACTCCATATAGTCCTCAAGCTTTCATTTTCATCATACAGTTTACCAAATCTGATATATAATAAAATATAAAAAAATTATAAACACTATAGGGCAAACATATTTTTATTAACATGTAAACCTATTTTTGTGATTTCCAATCAAAAGAAATTTTAATGCTTAAACAGACAATCTCATAGTGCAGGTAAAGGACAACAGAATTAAATTTATTTCATTATTTACTCTTTTACCCTCATTATTAAACAATTTTAAGCAGAACAAATGTTTAAAAAATATTAGTGAAAGAAAACTGCATATCTCCATTGACCTATATTGGTCCTGCATCCATACAATAAATGTGAATGGGGACCAATGGTTTTGCTTATCAGCATTCTTCAATAAATCTGCATTTTTTATTGCTTTTACAAGCAAAGATTTATTCATCAGATAACAAATATTATACAAAATATACTAAAAAGGCACCATCATTTTAAAGACGAATTAAGACAATAAAGTTTAGACCTTACGCTCGTTCACTGATTAAAGCTGTTGCCAATAAAAGATGAATAAGCCTTGTAGTGAATAAGATCACGTTAAGCCTTTCTTCAACTAAACCAACAAACCAAATTCACACTTATGCACTTTTCTATGAAATTCATTTGGGGAAAATACTACCTTTATAAAAATAAATAGAATACATACAGTAGTTAAATGCATAGTGTTGTGTATTGTATGTCATTTGGGACATGATTCATAACTTTGCTTAATTATTGTACTTATAAACAACATGTGATTATTATACATAAAGTACAGCTATTAACTAATAAGAAACACAAACTGGACCTTACAAACTTTTTATTGTTTCTGAAGTAACCATCATTTTCGGGCACAGTTTCTTGTAATAGTTCACCCTAAAATGACAATTATGACATCATTTA
Organism: Triplophysa yarkandensis; assembly: GCA_033220385.1. Lineage (NCBI taxonomy): Eukaryota > Metazoa > Chordata > Actinopteri > Cypriniformes > Nemacheilidae > Triplophysa > Triplophysa yarkandensis. The sequence continues at coordinate 27,355,084 of CM065654.1, read as the reverse complement.
CTCAACTTCCTATTATTTCAAACCCATGGCTTTCTAACCCAGAACACAAAATAAGATACTTTTAGGAATCTTGGTTATAATTTACTTGCATTGTTTTTTTCATACAGTAGAAGTGAAGAGTTCCACTCCTATGAAGTTACCAACTTTCTTCGAAATTTTGCAAATTTTGAAACTTCTTTTGCAATCTGTTTAATAAAATAAATATTTTAAACATGTTTTAGAAGAAAAAAGGCACAGTCAAATATGAGAATTTTATGATGACTACTTGAAAGAGATTTTCCCCATCATGATTTTTAAACAAGTATTATAGTTGTTTATCTCTTTACAGCATATATTAATAACATCTAACCTTAAATTTAGTAAATATTTAGGACTTCAATAATCTGCAACAGTATGCTTAATCTAAACTCATTTCGGGAGTGATGAAATTATATGAATAATATTGTATTTTCCAAAACAAAACTTATTATATTGTCAAATCCTCCATTGGTAAACAGGGTCAGAACCTTAGTTGCTAACAGGTAGGATGACCAGCGGTGCTGATTCTGTATCTCCATTATTAAAGCATGGACTGAAATAAGGATAAAGTTCCTCTGCGAAACACTGATCAGTAAAAGAGTAAATGTGAGAGCTGTACTTCACATCATAAAAAGAGACCAGACCCTTCTCATGATCCACAAACACGCCAACCGTCTGAGGCTTCGCTCTCAGAGACAGGGAGACAGAAGGAATGTCGCAGGCCTTTAACTCGCTTCCATTCCTCAATGCCACAGTCCAGAGACCATTCCTTGGACTTAAAGTGATTGTTCCCTTCCTCTCAACAGACTCTCTGGCCACACCCAAATCCCACTCAGTTTTCCCTTTAACTTGAACCTCAAAATAAAATTTTCCAGAAAATTTCTCTTTTCCCAGGACACCAGGACATATATCAAACCTCATGGGGCTGTCTGGAACATCTTGTCGTATTTCTGTATACACAGCCTGTTTATCATCCTCAGACAGACGCAGTTTAGGATGAGCTGTTTGTGGATCCATGGTCATGTTTACTGAGAGACAGAACAGAATATGGTTTAAGTAACAACTGTGAGATGTATAGCCTTATTATTATCAATAAAGGTAAATGTGTGTTTGTGTAAATGAGCACAGACTTGTACCTGCAAACTTCCGAATTTTCATAAGCTCTGTGGGAACAATCCATAAACACAGAATATTATTTTTTTTGTGTTGACCTAACAAAAACTATTTGCATCAATATTGCATCAAAGCTGTGACTTCTTATAAAAAGAGTTTATCACACAAACTAAATTTAGTTAGACAGATGATCAAAATAAAACACTGACTTGAGCTATTTTTTACACATTGATATAATATTATGAACTTGTTGAACAAAACATAATTTATCTTACTTTTAATACATTTCTCAATTCTTTATTTATAAAATGTCTTTGAGTAAAACAGCATTTAAAATAATTTTCCTAACCTAAGCAAATGCTTTAGGTCAATCATAGCCCCTAAAAACCACTCACATAGCCAAAACATTGTTATAAACACAGAAGTTTAAGTTAAAATTACTCACAATATTAAGTTTAAGTGACTATAAATTTTATTTGGTCTCAGCACAACTCATTAAAATAGAATTTAGTAAAACAAAACAAAAATGGGACTTTAATACATTAGATTGAATTGTGCCAAAAGATGGTATGAATAATATTTTTAGATCCAACACTAGTGTAAGTTATAGATTTTTTTAACCTTCCTCAAAGTTTTGGAACTTTCAATGTAACTGTCGCCATACAACATTTCTTGTTTAGTTGTAAAGTTTTCTTTTTTTTTCACTTTATAGATATAATAAGATACATTATGTTTTCCCTGGATCCAAAGAATGCCAAACACACTCCTTCTATAGACTATATAGAAACCGTAAGCATAGTAATAATAATGGGCCCAACACACTGCCTTGCAGAATTCAAATGATTTTGATATTTTGAAATGTGACGATTTACAAACATTCACTCAATTACCAAATCCTATTGTTTTCATTTTTCAAGGAAGAACATTTTAGAATTCTTAAGAATTCTTAAGGCATTTTGTTACAAATGATAATAAACAGACTTACCATTTCCTGTATTATTTGTTATTACATCATGGAGAAATTCTTGATGCTTTGTAAGAGCAATCCTGACAGTGTCCACATTTATATCACTCGTATCAGTGTAAATATTGATCTCCGACCAGTTCTTACACTTTAAAGGGCTACACAGGGATGTGTAAATCTAGAGTGGGAGGGAGAAGAAATCTTGTAGTGTGTGGAGTGTTAATCTGTGGTGTATGTGTGTCCATGGAGAGAGAGAGAGAGAGAGAGAGAGAGAGTGAGAGAGAGAGGGAGAGAGAGAGAGAGAGAGAGAGAGAGAGAGAGAGAGAGAGAGAGAGAGAGACTGACCCGTAGAAAGTGAATATGATCTTCAATGTCTGAGAGCTTTCCCAGCTCAACGTTTCTCTTCTTTAGATCAAAGATCTCCTTCTCCATCTCTCTTATGAGACCTTCTGCTACCACCTGCTTCTTCTCCATTAGATCAAGAACTTCAGAATGACATTTCTTAATGGACTTCATTAGATCAGTGAAGAGCCCAAGACAGTATGCTTTCTCTTTCTCTATTTTTTGCTAAATGAAAAAAAGGTTTGTTGTTATTTTAAGTCATAGTAAATTGTATGGGTATGTTTATTTTTTATATCTTCTCTCACATAAAATAATAAATACAGGTTTTAAAATACATGCAAATAAACAATGAGAATGTTTGTATTGTACACCAGCTTTTATTATCAGAGTTTCACATTGTTGTGAAGATAATAAAACTCACCCTGTTGAGCTTTACTGGTATTTTAATCTCTTCAGTTCTCTTGGTTTTGTCCTTAATCATCTCTCGAATTTCTGCCTGTTTAATCCCCAGTTGAGACTGTGGACAGAGATGAAACTCTTACATTTACGTTGGGTTTACATTTATTCATTTGACAGACGCTTTTATCCAAAGCGACTTACAATTATTATGCAGTTGCCAACTATCCCTGCAGAGCAAATGGGAGTGAGGTGCCTTGCTCAAGGGCACTTCAGTCATTGTCTGCTGGCACTGGGATTTACAAACTTTATAAAGGCAAAAATATAGCAGAGGATTAATTTACCTTCTTGTATGCACTTTCCTCCCCAATAAGGGCAGTGTTATGAGATTTGTGCTCTTCCATAACACAGTAAAGGCACAAACACACCTGATCATCCCTGCAGAACAGCTCCAAGGGTTTGTCATGCTTCTGGCACATATAATCCTTCAGATTTTTACAAGGGTCAATTAGTTTATGTTTCTTAAGTTGTGCCACAATGTTGTGAGGCTCGAGATGTGTCTTGCAAAATGTTCCTCCGCAATCCACACAAGACTTTAAAGCCCTTCTTTTAATTTTCTCACATGCATCACATGGAAGATCTCCAGGTTTAAGAGGACTTTCCCCTCTCATCAGTTTTTCAATGATCCCCCTGAACTCTCTGTTGATATCAAGTTCTGGTCTCAAGTGAAAGTCTTTGTTACACAGGGGACATTTGCTCTCAATGCTGCTGTTCCAATGCCTAGAAATGCATTCAATGCAAAAGTTGTGTCCACAAGGAACGGTTGCTGGGTCTTTGAAGACATCCTGACAGATTGAACAAGTGAATTGTTCTTCAGACAGGGAACTGCTCGTAGACGCCATTACTGATAAGAAAAAATAAACGACTGCACAAACACAGCATTGATCTTTGTCCCTCCCTCTTACACAAACTCGACCTGTCAAACCTGCTTTGGGATGTTAAAAAAGAAGGTTATCTAACAAAATAACAACTGACTAATATAGAAAAATAAACGAACCGAGATCAAAACCTCTTTTATGAATCCCCATAATCAATCATTTTTACTCCTCTGAGAGCAGAATGTATGAGTCTAAACAGCGGTAAACCAAGAATACATTTAACTAACAAATGAAGAGATGATTTTTCCTCCCACCTGCAGGTCTATGCTTGTTGTGTCCTTCATGCTTAAGGTTAGAGTTTGGTATTTTACCACATGTTCTTTACACGTCATCAAATATTTGCGTCTTTTAAAAGATGTCATATGACTCCTCCCATGCAATTGTATTTGTTTTCCATTCTTTATTATTCAGTAATACTGCATATGTTGACCTCCACCCTGCTTTAGTAAACTAGGAACAAGTCATGTTTCCCAAGGATGAACTGAGAAATATTATTAGAAAAGTAAAAAACTTTAAATGACCTGTATGATGTTTTTAATCAATTCACATAATCACAAATTGTATTAAGCAATATTTAAACTATAAGATTAAATCCGGCACTACTAAAGATCTGAAAGTAGCATGAGCAGGTTACTTTTCTTAATATCAATAAACCCACTCTGTCAAAAAAAGGTATAACATTGTCACTTGGTATTTATCATCATTTTTACTTTATGGGTACATTATTGTACTTAAATGTTTTTTTCACTGAACTCTTGCGATAAACAGCGTGACATCAGAAAAATATTTGTGTATGCCAAAGTTCTATTATTAAAAATTAAAATAAATATGCAGTATGGAATGTGACAAAAGGGTTGACAAAAAGGTTTCAAAGGAGAAGAGATGGCCCTTTGCAGAACTTGATGTAGTTCACTAAATTGCCAACTTGTTCCCCAAAAGACAAGTTCAAATCACAATCTTTGCATTTATATTATTTATTTTCACAACAAAAACAATTAATGTCTAAAATAATGTGAAGTAAAAGCACTCAAATTGAAACATACGAAACACAATTCAATTTTAAAAGACGAAAATAGACTTTGGTAAATAATTTAGATCAAGTTAAATTACTCTAAGCAGGCAACAGTGTTGACCTGATTCCAACCATATAATTTAAGTGGGGAACAGTGTTTAATTTCTTACATTTCTGCACACGCTTCCACAACCTTTAATCACAAGTGAAGTGCCTGGCAGATAGAATTAGTCCTATAACTATAGGAACTTTAAAAATCTTTAAACAATTTGATATAAAATTTAACACGTTAATATATCTATATTAAAGAGCAGGAATGCATTGCATGGAAAAACATAATACCATGGTTTTGGTCTTTAAATATATGCTATGGAAAAGTATGGTGGTGTACAGTAACAGATATCAATAGTAGATTGTGCTCAGGTTGATAACACTATGATGATCCTTTCAAGGTTCGGAATGACAAATATATACATAGAAAGACAATTCAGAATACCCAAGAATATCAAAAATCAGAGTTTAAAGAATTATTAGACTTGAGGCATGGGCTAGATAGTAACCATTGTATCTGGATAACATATAAGTGTCTAACAGGCTGCTTGGAACGTTTAAACAAATGATGAGGAGATAAACTTAATGAAGAAAATGATCACAAATCAAAACCCACACAAAACATACACTTTCGCACAGTGTAATAGAAATGTGTTCTCTAATATATTTTACTACAGTGTAGTTAATTTTTAAAAGTTAAAAATAAAACGTTTTTGAAATGTTTGATGTTTGCACTAACAGGAGCAGTCAGATCCAAAGAGGAGACCTTGATACATCATCTGGAGAAAGCAATAGACCAACTCACAGCTGTGAGCAACCTAGGAATACACATTTTATATGCAAGGTGGTATGTGTGTGTGTGTGTGTGTTTGTGTGTGTGTGTGTGTGTCTGTATGTCTGTGTAGATGTGTGATTATGCATAAATGTGCATTTGTCTTCATATAACAGACCTTGCATGGTTTTTGGTATAACCTGGCCCTATATGAAATCAATTAGACTTCAGAACTGGTCTCGTCTAATTATCATTTCCAAACACAGTGTTGAGCTGCTGGGTCACTCTTATGAAGGTGGTACGACGACTTAACTCCTTCAGCTTACCAGCTCCCACATAGGTACAGGTGGAGCGAACTCCACCCAGCACATCTTTCACAGTTACCTCCACGGGCCCTTTGTAAGGAACTTCAACCGTCTTACCCTCAGATGCCCTGAGAAATGTCAGTGCCATTGTTAATCAACACAAAATGACATGGTAAAAAAAACACAATATGGTGTTACTCTCTCTTTTATGTCAAACTCACAGAGATGCTGTTATTACAGCTGTATAACTAATTTACAAGCTTTTCCACACTGTTCTCACCTGTACTCTGCTACGCCACCTGCATGCTTCCTCATGGCTGTATCTGAGCTCATGCCATAGAAAAGTTTGTACTTTTTGCCATTCTTCTCTATGATTTCTCCGCTACTCTCAGAATGACCTGCGAGCATTCCTCCCAGCATCACAAAGTCAGCCCCTGCGCCTGTCAATCCGATTAACAATCATTAAGTTTATTTGCTGTGAGTTTATGTGTTCGCCACATAAAAATAAATACAAACATTTTTTTAAATGATTATTATTATTAACATAAGTGTAAAGTAATAAACACTTAACACATATAATGAAACCTTATGTTTTAGGGTATATTTATTACATTTATTAAGGACTTACCAAATGCTTTGGAAACATCACCTGGGCAGGTACAACCTCCATCCTTAAAAACAATGGCCATAAAAGCTTCTTTGTCAAGTATTTCTAGGTAACACTTTACAATAAGGTGCTATTTGTTAAAAAAATGCCAAATTAATCAACTTACATCACCTTAGAATAAACAATTTAGTTTTTTATTAGTTATGAATCCTTGTTTATGTTAGTTCATGTCAATACAGTTTTCATGTTAGTTCATGGTGCATTAACTATGTTGTAATCATTTTAATAAAGTATTAGTAAATCCTAAAATTAACAGAAGTTTAATGAGCCAAGTTTGGGAGGAGCACGGGCAAATAATTACGCAGATGACCGTCATAAGTAATTAAGCGATCTATCTAATCTGCGTAAGAGGGGAAGTTCCAATAAATATAGACTTGCCCTCCTACCTTCATTCTCTCTACAGTTTCCAGCATCCCGCTTCCAGCCCCAACTCCACCCTGTCAATGGTTTTCTACCTTAGCGTGAAATGCGGGTATGGATTCACGCAAAGACCGACCTCGCCGCCCTCTCCACAGATAAGGGGGAGTGTTATGAGTTTGGTAAAGAATATCAACCTCGCAGCCCTCTCCCTGGACAGCATGCAAAATACGCTTGCCATACTTCAAGTCATTAACTAATATCACCTTCTTGTAAATGGTTACGTCTTCTTTAATGTAAAGTGGCTCACGTTTGACAATATCAAAAAATGCACACAGAAAGAGTCTTACAGATATAATGTGTCCACCCAGACCATGCGCAGCATCTGCACATTCAATGACTGCGCTCAACTGAGGATAACCCACACCAGTCTTCTTACGCGTAGTGCACACAGAACCTACACATACAAACAAAAAAGTGAGCATAATATGTGTAAAGAATAACACATTTTACAACATTGAACTGAGGACTGAGGTTATGACCTGGTCCAATGCCCACTTTGATGATGTCAGCACCAGCAAGAATCAGTTCTTCCACCATCTCTCCGGTCACCACATTGCCAGCCTGTAAAGCACAAAAGTGACGATTAATAAAATATTGTGAAATAAATCTGTTATCTGTTTTTCTCGACTGGTTACTTACAATGATAGTATGCGTGGAGAACTTTTGTCTCACGTCCCTCACAAAGTGTACAAAGTGTTCGGAATAGCCATTGGCTACATCTACACAAATGTACTGAATATGAGGTACGGCAGCCAGAATAGACCCCAGTCTATCAAAATCTCCTTCACCCGTCCCTGTGCTCACTGCTACGCTCTAAAAAAAGAATAAAAGATTTCATACAAAAAAAATACAAGGAAAGTGGGTATTTGTGACAGCATCGAAATAGGGTGAAGGTAAGGCACACACTGCAGTGAAGTGAAGTGATGTGTTGCATAGTATGGTGTTCCATACTTGGAATTTGTGCTCTTTATTTAACCCATCCCAGTGTACACACACAGTAAGTGAACACACACACACTGTGAACACACACCCGGAGCAGTAGGCAGCCATACTGCGATGCCCGGGGAGCAGTGGGGGGGAAGGTGCATTGCTCAAGGGACTCACATCAGTCGTGGTATTACTGCTGATTCCGAGTCTCAAACCAGCAACCTTCGGATCACGAGTCCAAGACTCGAACCACCAGGCCACGACTGGTAACAATGGTAACAAATAGTAACAATGATCAAAATTCACAATACAATTTGCTCACCTGTAAGCATTCTGGGTGCTTTGCTGCAAACTCCTTCCAGTCATCCACACAGTAATGCTTATGGATGGCTGTGAAGAGGCTGAACTAAAAATTAAACACTGATTAAATATTATTGCAACAATAAAACCTTTTATATATTACATTTGTTAACTAATGCATTTATGAATGTTCCAGAACCTAGTGCGTGTGTTTAAATTCCAGGAAATTCAAACCCAATTTAATTCAACTAATAGTTCGAATGAAAATCAGTGAGCAGACGAAACACACTATTTTTTTTTTACAAATATGTATAATGTATCATTCGTATTTTTCTATCATATCGTCTTATCACCTGATGTAAAGCTACAGCCATTTCAAAAGTTCCCACGGTGTCCATGTTGGCAGCGATGATGGGTATCCCACGATAACTGCTCTTTGAATTTCGAAATGTGAAACTGCGAATGAGATCCACCTGCGAGAGAGGAGAAAACAACACAGATATGCTTGACATCGTTCACATGAGATGCACAAATGTAATACTTTGTAAACATGACAAACCTCGCTACGGGATTTAAGCGTGCTACGTTTGGGGCGAAGAAGCACATCCTTGAAGTCGAGTTTGATGTCATTCTCAATACGTGGCATGGCTCCTGTAGACGATGGCCTTGAGATTCCAGTTGTATCTCACTGTCTGTCAAAACATAACAGAGAAGGAAAAACATTCCCACTTATTCAGTCATGGGTGCTAAGAATGAGTGTTGGGGGGGTAACACAGTGTCATAAATGTCTGAGATAATACTTTACACTTTCCCAAATATCAATATATGTGTGTGTGTTAAATCCTTTTTGCAATGAGGATTCTGTGTAAAATGTAAAATAAAAGGCCAAAACTTGATGTCTCACATCTGGATGTAAGTATTCTGCACATGTCAGTGATGTCAGCTAATCTGAGTCATATAAACATGTTTGTAACATTTCCTTCAAATAAACTCGTCAGCCTTTATAAAACATGTTCATAAATAATCATTTATTAAATGTCATATTCTTACCTTCAACCGTTCACCACCTTGTATGGCAGAAAATGAAGCATGTTTCCGGTGTTCAAGGCGGTCACTTATGAAAGGCGGATCTTTACGACTGTCAGCGCTTGTAGTCCAATAGCGAATGCGTCGCATGTAAACCTGCGTAAAAAAACTACAATGTTTCGACTCACGCCCACTGTCGCAAAACCGAAGTACGTTCCGCTAATTCGGTTTTTACGTCAATTTATTTTTTAATGTTTGTATGTTGATTCGTACACTAAATATTTTAAAATGTTCAAATAAAAACGATATTTTCATATTTATTGTTATTTTCCACACATCTCCCCGGAACCTTTAATCCAGACTTGCGACCGGTGGGAAGTATTTTGCAGGAACTCCGGGAACCCACATTTTGGGAATAAATGAGTATATGCGTTTTAATTTCGCTTTAATATATTTACAGTTGCATGCGTTTGTGAAACCGTGACGTCACGATGCTCATTAAAGTTAAGGTAAGATATGAACATGAGCACAGTTCGATCTGTCAATTATTCGTCATTCATATTAGCAGCACATTCCATGCTAGGACATAATACATCACTCCCCTTGCTTTATTTATTAATAATAATATAATCTTATTTTTAATGAGTGTATAATTGATCATTCATATGTATGGACAGTATGGTGCATTGTATATAACTAATTATTATGCATATTTTTTAAAGACACTCACTGGGAAAGAAATCGAGATTGACATTGAGCCAACAGACAAGGTATAAAAACATCACCAATGAATAAATGATCATTGACCCAACACACATTGAGCTGTCATGATGCTTTGATTAAGATGATGTTTATGAATGTGGATCTGTCAGGTGGAGAGGATAAAGGAAAGGGTGGAAGAGAAAGAAGGAATCCCACCTCAGCAACAGAGACTCATCTATAGTGGAAAACAAATGTAAGGCCCTTCTATAGGGACAGGGTTTACAGGGACAGACGTATAGATTCTATGCTGGACAAACTGTATATTGTGTTCCCTACCCCTACTGTTAACCATCGTAAGGCTTTCCATTTATAAAGTGACAAAGAAATCAATCAACATGTATGTTCTTGTAAGCGATTTAATGTACTAGGATGCATTAAGTGTCATCTTGACCCTGAGATGCCAAAACCACTTTGATTCGGCCCACCATACCAAGGTAGAAAGGGCGAGATTGCCCTCGATCGTCATTATTGTTAATCGTTCCCTAAACTGCATTAGTTAATCAGATCAACGTTGTTTTTCTCGTTTGTTTATTAATGCTTATTTAAAATAATGTGTGGAACCCATGGCAGCTTTAATGTATACAGTTTGGTGTACTTGTGTATTTACGTTTGGCCCTCAATCGAGTTTTGTTTTCCTTTATAGGAAAACTAAGAAGTAACGCTCCATCTTTGTTCTTAGGAATGATGAGAAGACCGCAGCAGACTACAAGATCCAAGGTGGCTCAGTGTTGCATTTAGTTCTTGCATTAAGAGGTGGCAAGATCCACCCGTAGCCCCGCAGCTTCCTCTCAAAAATGAAATGGCGGACCCGGCTTGGCCCTTAGATATCCAGACTGTGTATTTACACATGCCACAAGCAACACGTGTGAACTGTATCCTGGTTTGCTGAATGTAAGCCAAGATTCCTTTTTTTGTTTTTTTGTTTGTCTTGGATCTTTCCCTGTTAATGACACACAAACACACACTTTGTTTATGATGTTCTTATTTTGTCAAGTAAACCCAATGTTTGTCAATAAAAAGCAATGCTGGAGTGTAAGTATTTTATTAGGTTTTTTCTTAAATCAGTTACGATGTTGACTTACTGAACGCTCTGTTCTGAATAGATCAGCCATTTGGAAACAGGTTCAAATCTTGGAACTGATGTGACGTGGAGATCAATGCATTCAGTTCACCATGATTGATCCATGATTTTCAGAGTAGGTGGCGCCATAGAACACTTTAATAACATGACAGCAAAGAATAATTTCCATTATATTTAGTTCAGCAAATAGATTTATTGTTTTTGTAATATATACAGTTGAAACAAACACAAAACTTATAAGAAACACAAAAAACAAACTCTCGTTAAAATAGTTAGTTATAAGTAGCATTTTGAGCTTTGTGATATCTTTTCAGACTGTACACATCTTAATAACAGTGTGTATAAAAGTTATTCATTGATTGAGATATAGACATTTAAGACATCAATCATTTATTACAGATAGTTTGAATCATGTGCAAAGTTTAACATGAGAACTCATTCTGCATGGCCTTGACTAATCTTGTTTAGTAGTGTTTGAGGGTAGATAGTCTAAACCCGTCAGCACTGTGCATGAAAACTTCTTTCAGTAATGTCTAGAAATAGAAAACATTGTGTTTGGGGCATAGCCGGCAGTGCTGAATACTGAGGCACAGCTCAGGAGCAGCGTTGAAAGCACCAAAGATGCTCCACAACATACAAAGAAGTTGACACACTTCCTCTTCTCATGGTCTGAATAGAGAAGAGGAACTAAGAGGTGATTTCTTGTGTAAAAGTAGTAAAGAAATTAATTTCATATAATATAGTAGAATTACACTGTGATCAATGAACTTAACATTCTATTGCTTTTAAAGAGCAACCACACATTACAGATGTGAAAAAATGGCACTTCTTCCAAAGTTTTACATAGGTAAGGGTGTGACAACACAACACAAGCGAAACAAAAGAACCTGTGGTCACAAAAAGCCTTAAGCATTTATACACGAAACAGTGTTTTAATACGAAATTTAAATACACTTGAACAATGTACTCTTGAACTGGGCATATATCATATTTTTTTGTTAAATTTTAGAAAGTTAAAATGTGCATTTTTGTTGTATAGTTAAGTTTGTTAATATAATCATCCAGACTTAAAATAATACATTATGGTCCCTTGTTTTGCATCTATATTAATATCTACACAATTTCAATCTTTATATTTAAGTATATCATGTAATCTTGTATATCTGATTCACCCATCTTATATGACAAAAGTTAACCACTACTATTCCTCTAAAAGAAATGTTGGGACCGAAAATATTGAACTATTACATTCTTCAATACATCTATATTACTGAAACACTGGCTATACATTATATATATATATATATATATATATATATATATATATATATATATATATATATATATATATATAGCACTTTTTTTCTATTTTCCACTATTTACCTGACTGTGCCACAACAGTGAGTCTACATTTAGATATAAAATGAGAACTACAGAAATAATAACTTTGCATAATGTTATCTTCGGGGTTATGACTGTGGTTGTTTAACCAATAATTAAGTCCACAGAAATGTACAATTACAACACTCTTCACAATGGCTTTTTAAAGTTTTGTTGAACACTTTATCTTGAAAAATATTTTTGACAGTTATAATAACATTAACAATAATGTCATAAAAGGTTTAGGTAAAAGTATTAAGGCAAACAAAATATTTCCAATTACTAGAGTAACCTGGTTTTAATCTACCCTGAACCATGACAACTGGTTCTTATTTGCCTGCAATATACGATTTAAAAGACATCAGAGTCACCACTCTGTCGTGACAAAATAGCAATATTACAGTGACACAAAAACAGATCATATTAAGATCACAAATATCAAAATTACATTCCGACACAAAATGGTTCAAAAGCCTTTTGGTGTAAAAAGAAGTAAAACGGTTGTCAAATTAAAATACAGTTTTGGCATTTACAAATTGTCTATATATAAAGTGTAAAACTAGACGTATGTTTTATAAAGAGGGGGTACGAATTAGAACATTATAATGTACTCAATTATAAATAAATAAATAAACCCCTGCCATTTTAGGTAAAGTTTTGCATTTTTATGTTAAACCGTCACACTCAAATGGAATTCTAATTTCTCATAAACCAATATTTTAGCTATAACAATTCTATTAAAGGCCTTTTCAAACCAGTGTTTATATACATTCTATAGCTTTACAGCTTTATGTCATCATCAAGCATTGTAATGTTTTAATTCTTGCACAGGCAATAGAAACTGTTGCTAAGATTCTGGCAACTAGAAAGATCACAGAACGTGTTGCCAAGACTGTAAGCCCAGTAAGACACGACTCTCTCCTGAGCTTAACCACTGCACTATAGTGCAACCCCCTCTTTAAAACAAGGCAAACCTGGAAAGGCCTAAAACAAAGAAACATAGAGGTATGTGAACATTGTGAGTTTGATTTCCAGTGTCAGTAAGACCGGCAACCGGTATGTGAGTGAATAAGATTGTGTGTCTTTGTGTCTGTTCAGCAGTCAGCTGACTTTGGGGTGTTTCTGTTCTCTTCTGAGAGTGGAGTTGATTGTTCCTGTAGCTCAATTTCCTCACACTCTTCACTTTTTTTGTCTTCTGCTGGATAAACCACTACACAGAACTTCTGTCCCAGGTATGTTAGCTTATCTGAGAGATATAAAACAGTCATGTGAGTGTGTGTATACTTTAATAAAACAGTGCTATAAACATACCTTATAAGATAATACACATATGAATCCGCCTGTGAAAAGCCAGCTGAAGTCATTTTGTAGGTATTTGCTTTCTCTCACAAAGTCATTTTACAAAATGCAAAGAACATTAAGCATAATTAGATATATAATAATAACTGAGTAAAACCAGATCAAAGATTGAAATCCTAGAGAAATTAATAGGTAAAATCAATTTAATCTTCATTCTCATAATTTGATTTTCCAACTTCACTCTGGTTTTCACAGGCAGGGTCACATATTATTAAACAAAGTCATTTGCTGTTTAAGTACAGCCATTATTGTATCATACTACTTTAAACATCGAAAATGTTTTACTTTACTGTAGCTCATCAAAACAAGTTAAGCAATTTCATGTTATTTGTATAGGCTATAGAAACACACCAGTGAACAAAACTCAAATGGGTAAGTAGAACTGGCTTGTGAAGCCAAATTGTTTATGATTTATAACTTAAAACACTCCTGATGTAATTTTGTTCACAGTCCCAACCAAATCAATAGTCTCAATTTATGTTTTTTCCCCTGCTGGTCCCAGCTATTCACCACCAAAATCTTGCTGGTAACCAGGCTGACCACTCTTTCTGGTTTAATTTCCCCAGCATAAAAACACATAATAACTGTAGTAGCAATGTGCCTTGCAGTTTACAAATATACTATTGAAACCCAAAATAAATAAAAAATATTTATCTTACCAACAAATGTATCGAAACACTGAGGCTTGTTTTCCCAGTACACGCCAAGGAAATATACAGGGACACCAGTAAGCATGATGGCCAAGCCAATGCCACACACCACCGGCTCAGAGTACAGGGAGAAAATAAGCAGGAAGGCCCAGAACAACAGGTAGATGACAGGCCAAACTAGACTGATCTGTTCGGAAGAGGTACATTTCAAATTATTATAATATTATAATCCTAAAATTGTAGGTGTGCATATTGTTAAAATTACTGGAGAATGATGTCGTTATACATGTAAATTAGTAAGTAAATAAAACGTTTTGATTGCTGGGAAGGGTGTACTAAGAATATCCTTTGCTAGTTGGGTTGCAAGTTAGTCTGTACTTTAAATTCTAAAGTCATTGATTAAAATAATATAATATAAAGATACTGGTTTCAACTATAAAATCTGCTGAATAGTAGTTTTAAGTGGTAATGTTTAAAATTTTAAAGAGAGAAATGACTATCAAGAGGCCTTAACAGATTTGATACTCAGTGTTCAATCATTTATTGTCTTCCACCCAAGGACTTACTTTAATCGGTCGATGCATGTCTGGTTGTTTAATCCGCAGCACAATCTGCCCGGCAACAGTGACACCGTAAAAGAGGTAGTTGATAAAGCCCACATAGTTGATGAGGGTGTACATGTCACTGGTGCACAGCATCAAGAGTGTGGAGATACACTGCATGAAAAAAATGCAGAGGACAATTGAAATTATATCATATTCTTTTGGGAAATCACAATAAGCATCATACTGATGATCAATTAATCCCAGACATATAATTAAGCGCCTTGAGTCTAAACTCAGCAATTCTGTCCAGCTACATTAAATTTTGCAGCACAGAATAATTCTGACCCTGCCTGTGAAACCCCAGCTGAATTCATTTTTTTGTGATATACTTTTTTTTATACAAAAACAAATTCTACACAATGTAAGGAGCATTCTCTGAGAATATAACAATGATATCTTTAATATTTACTGAGTAAGACTGGGTCAAATATTGAAACCATGGCAACGTTAATGGTCAAAATTAAATTTTAAAGCTTTAAAGTTTTCTCAAAATAAGATTTTCCCACTGATTTCATGGGCTGGGTCACAATTAGTTATAGTAAACTTCTGTCATGATCTTGACATTTCAGAAGAATTGAAGAATTTTGGGAACTGGCACATTTAATTTCATTGGTTTTGTATCCATAAAAAAGACTCAAATTGGTGCCACTTCTGTACTGTGTTCAACTTTCATAAAAATATATTCTTTAGTTTTCTGTAGGAGAAAGAAACCCATTCAAATAACAAGATGGTAAGTAAATGATGTTGAGTATTAAAAATGCATTATTTAATTATGTGAAATGTACCGTGTGTTTTCTAAATTTGACATTAAAGGTTTTTAAAGGACAGCAATAATATAAGGTACGTTGTAAGATACTCACCGTAAAGAGCAGAGCAGGAATAGGTGTGCAGCGCTTTACATGAATCATCGCCAGCAGGCTTGGCAGATGGCCTTCACGAGCACCCGCGAAGAACAGCCTGAACAAAATGAGCAAAATCCAGACACTGTTATTCAGAGAGTTATTGCTTTCAACGCAGGGAAGCAAATGAAGATAGATAGACAAACAGCGAGTCTTGAATGTAAAGGACACTGCTGGATGTTAAGGCTTTATAAAAAAATACCCAATCAAACACCTTGAGTTGCATGTATAAATAAATCATAGAAAAATGGACAAATGAATGAATGGATGAAGGAAGGGAGGGACTGACCGAGAGGAGGTGAAAAGGGAGCCGTTGACCCCCCCAAATGTGGACAAGGCCACAGAGATGGGCATGATCCATGACATCACTCCCAACAGCTTCTCACCAAACGTCTGGCAGAGAGCAAGAGTGGTGAGGAAAAGAGAGACAAGCAGAGGAATACAGGACATTGGTTGAATACATGCATTAGTGTCAATAAAATCTGTATCTGCGCTTCTGATCATATGAAGGTCATTGGAACAGAATGCAGAAGATTCTGGAGTCTGATATATCTGTTTGAATAGATAATGCATCATACCAAGTATCAATCAAAGAGCTTTGAATATTGATACTTGGGTAGATATGTCAAGGGATCTCCTGCAAACAGCAAGCCAATAAATTGCAAGCTAACATCAGTCATTGATGCATACAAGTAAAAAAAAGAAGATAAAATCATTCTGTCTGTGACGGTCTTGTTGTATCTGCCTTGTTATGGCAATATTGAGCAGAGTGTACTCACCACAGCAACAGCATTAGAGGCCAACAGCTCCTGAGGACTCATAGCAGTGACGTATGCAATGTTTGCAAAGACGTACACAAAAGTCACAAGGGGTATGGAGATAAAGATAGCACGGGGGAGGTTTCTGTAAGGAATGAAAACATGAAATATAAAATCCAAAGAGAGCTTTAAGTGAGTAAAATTGTGCCACATTAAATTCTGTTAAATAAACTATTTATCATGTTAATAATTTAAATAGTCTACCGAGGGCAGGTCAATGGGCATATGTTAGTAACTTCTTTTTGTTAACACTTATTAAATATTGACAATAGAGTCTTCAATTACTACAAGCACTTTAGAATCAAGTTGCCTTACACATATGGGTCAACCAGTTCCTCTGTGACATAATTGAGAAAGTTCCAACCGCCGTAAGCAAATGAGCCCTGTAGAAATGCCAGGGCGATCAGCCCAACATCATAGTCTTGAAATGGCTCGAAAGCATTGGCTGGTTCCAACCAGTAATACTCGCCTGATGGAAGAAACGTATCAAGGTTAATAAAGAAATGCAGACTTTGTGTTTACTAGTTAGATTCTAGTTTGAGTATCTCATTTCAGCAAAGTTTACAGTAGGGTAATTGTGAGCACAATGACTTTAGACAACTGAGAGTCAAGTTTTTTAATAGTTGTTCCTTTGAATATTGCAGCTGGTTTCACTTTTTTTGCAATTCTGATATGGTAAACTATATTGGTTCAACAACAAACCTGATACCAAGTTCCAAACCCAAAGACATTTTGTAAATTTCTTCTTTTGAGTTTCAAATGACATGATGGCAAATAAATGACGACACAATATCTATTTTGGTGAAGTATTTCTTTACACAAATATGACCTAACAGGATGCTTGCGTTGCCCCACTGAGCCTTCAATCTTTATATTTTCCCACAACCACTGGACTAATACTACATTTCTGAGGTCAGTTCTTTGTGTCACATGTACTCACTGACCCCTTTCTGAAGTTCCATCGTATGTGACCCAGAACAGCCAGCACAAGAGAAAAGCCAATACCAACGACCCCAAATCCAGTTTTCTTTAGAGCTTCTACATTGAATAACACCTGTCACTCAATATTATCAGGACGGTATCTGAACCAACAGGCCATCAGCAGTGTGATCATTACTGAATCCTTTAAACTGCACCAGAAGCAAAGTCTGCTTTATCAGTGTTATTCTTTATTAAGAGTCTTTGAACCCTCTTGACAAGTTTAGACTACTAGGCAAAAAGGGTTGAGGGAAGTGCTGTGCAATCAGTTTTTCTGGAGATTTAGGCGGTGAAGCAAAACAAAAACACATAATGTACATGCACATATCCAGACATAAAGACCTTCTTCAGGCAACATTTAGTGATATAGCATGTACACTGATTTATTTAGCATTACACTCAACATAGACAGATGGTGCTTACCCCTGCAGATCTGCACAATGCCCATGACGATGATGAGAATGAGGGCCAGGAGTTTTCCCGCAGTGAACATATCCTGTACTCGTGTTGCCCAGCGCACGCTGGCACAGTTCACCCATGTAAGAAGCACTGCAATACACACAACAGGTACAAAATTGAACACATGATGGGATAAAAGAACTCCAGAGCAGCCTGGTGTGGCAAGGATTAAACATTGGAATACTTTTAAGCATTAGGAAAAAATGTAATGGCATCATGATCCCAGATTAAACACATACACACCACAATATCATATACGGCCTTTAGGTATTAAATCAAATATATATTTAGGAACATGAATGCATGCAGGGGTTATTGGTAATCCATGTTTAGATAAAGTTATTTATTTATTTAAGATATACTTTTATCAGTAAAATTATATCTCACTGATAGTAAAACTCTTAGTTGTGACATTAGGTACCAAATGAATTACAGGCCATTTAAGCGATGACATCATAGTTGGTGACCAGTTAGACAATCTGAAAGTTTTTCTTAAACTTGAAAGAACAGTCCACCCAAAAATAATCCACCAGATTTCAATCCTGTATGCGTTTCTTTGTTCGGTTGAACACAATAATAAACATAATAGAAGAATGTTAGGAACTATTTCTGATAATAAAGTCAATAGTGCCTAGAATTTTTTTCAAATATCTTTTTTTGTCTTCAGCCAAACAAAAAAACACAGTTATGTAACAACTCAAGCGTGAGTAACAAGCGTTTTTAGATTATCCCTTAAACTTAAAGTTAGGCACACGAATGCACACACACATTTCTGGAGGCATGTGACATATTTGGTTATAAAACCGGGGCACATGAAACCTGCCAATTCAATGTAGCATGAAAGGAAACTTTGACTCCTGGGCCTCCGGGATCTTGCAGAATATGCAAAACCGTGGGCTAAGAAAGATTCAAATTTTGCGTCTTTAACTATTTGTGTCAAGAATTGTCTAGTCGACAAGCAGCAAATCGCGTGTAAGCAAACAACTACACAGACATACATTGTTCGAAGCAACAGAACAATCACTTACATAACTGTTTTGATCGTGAACAGAGACCGTTGATGTGTGTCGGATAAACACAGCAAGGGTTTTAGATTGTGTGTGAAACTGCTTACACCTGGTAACAGCGGGAGTCACGTCCAGTCACTGCCATTACAATGAATCAAGTGAATGAGCTGGGATAGTGTATTGTTACATGAAAATAACTTGGTTCACTTCTATTAATAACTAAAGGCACATAAATAATCAACACCACCCTAATTCACAATCACAATAAACACAAGACAGCTTTGTGTTGGAAATACGATGTCTGTGCGTGAAGAGAACACTGTCTAGCTGTACAGAGCCATGACATGCCCTTAGATAAGCGTAGGCTGGTGTTGAGATATGGGCAGTGCATTTTGGGAATCTGGAGGATATATCTTTAAGGGTGTGGCACAAGACTTGTTTGTGAAAGTGAACAAGATTAAAAGATTAAACTGCTTTAGATGAAAGACTATGAATTTGAATCTATGTAAAAGTGATTAAAAACTATGTATTTAAAAAATCTGAGGCATGTTCCTGGAACTGCAGGGAAACACATAAAGAAGTGCATACGGTCTATAACAACAGGACTCAAATCAATAAGCAGCTTAGACTGGAGGTCAAGTCACTATTAGTTAAAATTCCATGTTTATCCCCTAGTGATTGTAATTTTTTTTCACTGACAAAAAGCAGAATCATGTGCCTTATATTTTATAATATTAAACGGACGGTTAAAACAAAGCAAGCAAAGAGGCTTTGTTCTGAAACCTATAAAGTCAAAGCGGGCTTGCAAGATGCCGACGACAAAGAGACTTTCATGAGTTAGAAACGTTTTTTTGTAGTGATCAGGATTTCTGAAGAGGTGATGGTTACTTTTCCAGGAGATAATGTAAAACGTGAGTTGGTTAAATCATATTTTGCTTTTAAAATAATTTAAATGGAATTTAAATGTCATTTACATGACCCTTTCCCAAACCAAATGTCCTAGTGTCATATTTTTCATTGAAGCACGACGCTTTGTATCAGCATAATGGGGTATATTAGTATACTTCTACAATAAATCTGATAATAAGATGTTACTACTACCAATGCAAGAAATAATAGCCCCAATTTCTGGTTGGCATCTGTGGTGGTTTTCTACCAATTTAAGTTCATTGGCCAAAATGAACTCAAAATACATGGTTTTATATGCATTTTAAATTGTTTTGTGCACAATAATGGTTCAGTGCAAATCTTATATTGTGTTAGTACAATCGCTTGACTTGGACTGACTTCTCATGTTGAGCTTTCCCTTAATAACCTGATTTTTTGGAGGACAAAATGCACTATTTAATAACACATTTTCGATGACAACATAATTAAACACCACAAAAAACTGCCTATATTTAGAAGCAGTTTTTCCATCAGGAATATACTCTTTCAAGGTTCCCTACACAGGCAGCCAACTGGGTTCTGGAACACAGCCACAAACAATTAACTACAAACCTTTTTCTCAGAATTGTAGTACTAGATCTAGAAGTGCAGGTCCTAAGAAGTAAAAGAACAAGGACATCCTGTAAAACTGTGCTATAGTGTCCACATGTCCACATTTGGCCTTTCATTAACATCCTGCAGCTCTCCAAACAAAACAAAAGCAAAGCTCAAGAAGAAAAAGGTAACATCTGGCCAGTTTCGATTCTGGCATAACAAGTACTTCCAAGTCTAGCAGAATACTTTGATGTTGAGAAGCATTGATGTATTCTGTATTAAACAACTACATACACCAAATATCAAACGGTCTGTTTTAAATCTAAAATATTTCATGCTTAGTTATGATACTGTAGGCATGCCCTTTACTTAACATCTTTCTTCTTTCTCCGTGTATGTGTTTGCCTGTCTACACACAGCCTGCAGAATTTGTAGCTTCAGTGTGAAGTCTGTAGAAAGGCCACGATCCAAGCTTCTCCACTCCATCCTTCCATTTTTCATTACAGATCTCTGTCTCCATCAGTCACATCCCTCTCTTCTCTACACTTTCCCACAACCTTTCCTTCTCATGTGTGCATTTATTCTCATTCATCCAAACTTCAAGCTCTCTATTCTTATCTTTCAATTTTCCCTTGCTCGTTCTCTCATCCCATTGTGATCGAAGCCCATGGCCAAATATATACATACATTGTAACGTAACTTTTTTCAGACAACAGTGTGTGTATATGAATTATCAGAAAAATGTACACAAGTGTTGAAGACAAATAAATCACAAGCAGATGTGAAGACAGTGTTTGTGTAAGTCGCTTCTGAGATGAATAAAAAAGGATGTTTTGAGTCCTGATAAAGACATTTTTTTTATCTGAAGACAAAACAAACCTAAAGACTTTCATGTTCAAACCACATCCTTTCTTACACGTTAATGTTTACTGTCTATATTTTGCTCTTCCTGCCATTACATTTTCGGTCTTTGATGTGAATTGTGGGCCTCTGCAATATACAGAAATGTTTTTTTAACATTGTTCGTTAACAAAATTAAAATTGACTTGTGTTCGTTTGGTGTACAAACAATCGAAGTTGATGGGTACAATCTTTAAATATATTTTTTACACCTTTTTGTCCACTTTATGTTCACATTTACTATTTATGTAAACTGTCACTTTTGGAGACATTTACTGTCTGTAAAGATTGTCTGTTAAATTTTCTCTCAAATAAAATCCCTTTATCAGTACAGATCACCGTTTCATTGTTCCTTTCAGGTACTCACACAGACAGATGGCAGCAAGTAGTCGCAGCCCGTTCTCAGGAGGGAAGCATGTGGGAAACAGAGGCTGCAGAACGTAGTTGGAGAAGGTGAGAGCGATCACAGCCTGATTTGTAGGGTAGATCACCAACACAGCAATCCACAACCGCAGAAACCTGAAGAACACAAATGTTAGAACATCTAACAAAAGGTATTTTTAACGTAAACATTTTAATGCTCTCATTCTTAATATGGACATGAATTTAATGCAACAGATGTTTATATGTGCCTTTAACTCCATCATTTGTTGCCATGTGTAACCAGCAACCATGTGTGACTGCCAACATCTGTGTCAATGGTTAAGACTTTTGACCTGTTATAAGCAAGGGTTATGCCTCACACAATTTAAATGACCGTACCAGAGAGCGGCCAGGAAGCATTGATTCTAATATTGTTAACATCCAATGAGGAGTAATGCTGTTTACTCATTTACAAAAAGAGATTACAGGGAGTTACATACTGCTATAAATCATAGGATTCCGTCGAGGTGAAATGTCAGTCTCTTTAAGGAAATAAAAATGAATGTCATCATTACTCCCCCTCTTGTCATATCAAAACCGCAAAAGACAAAAATAGACAATTTGAAGAAAGTCAACACAGTTTCACTTCTATTATAATGACACAAAACCAGTGGCAATTAATTGGTAAAGTCACTTTTGGGAACATAACTTTCTGCAAAATATCTTCTTTTGTGTTCTGCAGAAGCATGTAAGTCACACAGGTTTAAATTTGACAAGGAGAGTGTTTTATGATAGAATTTTGTTTTGGGGTGATCCTAAACCTTCTTTCTACACGATGTATTTGAATATAACTCTAAAGTTAAAATATTACAAAATCTTGCTTATGAAGGGGCTGCCATACCAAAATGTCTGCATATACTTGGATCAGCATTACTAAAAGTCACCCGCTTAACAATTAGAAGTAAGGTTACACCTTGAAGCATTAATACTTATGGACTATGACAACGGATTACTCTTTCCTTTCACTTTCTAAAAAAAAAAAACCCTCAAGTGTTTTTTAATGAGCATTTATAAAATCTTACCCTGCCAGTCCTCCGAAGATGTCCTTGACATAAGAATAGTCACCTCCAGATTTAGGAATAGTAACACCGAGTTCAGCGTAGCAGAGCGCACCGATTGCTGTGATGACACCTGTAATGATCCACACGATGAGAGCCAGGCCAACTGAACTGGCATTTTCCAACACTCCCTTTGGGCTGACAAAGATTCCAGACCCAATGATGTTACCTGTAAGAAATTAAACATTAAGACTTAGAATACAAAGGAGATGCAAATAGGGTCAGAGGGTCCAGGGCCCCAGGGTGTCTGAGGGTCAGGAACTTCCCACAAAGACTTCAGCTGAGGCCAAAAAATTTGGAACCATGCAGCTTCAGATGTAAAATGTGCATGGACAGATGCTCGAATATAGGCTAGTGACAGTTGCAACGATGTGAAAAAATACAACATTTTAGATCCTCTCCAACTACAATATAGTAAGATCTTCATTGAAACAGAATACTAAGATGTTCATAGAAACAGAATTAGTACTTCATCACTCACAAGATCATGAAGCATACTTTTAATATTAAACAGAGCTTTATTTAGAGTTAAACGTTTGGTTGTAAATTTCTTACCCTCTGGTTATACTAAATGCTTTGTTTGGTTGAACACAAAGGGAGATATTCTTAGTTAAAAAACAAATCAATAGTAGTTAATGATGTCCCAGACCTATCAAAATATCTTCTGTTGTGTTCAACAAACAACAGTTAACCTTTTTTACCTAAAAAGGCAGTGTCCCAGAAATCCTAGTTGCTTACATCGTTCAAATATCTTTCTTTGTGATCAACTGAACAAATCATTTCATGACAGAATTAAAATTTTTGGGTAAAGAATAAATGTAATAAATAAATGCAGATCTCATGTGATGCAATAATCCGTTAATCCGCACAATAACCACCCTCGCTCTTACAGACCTTCACTGTGGGAATCTACTAATGTGCTTTAATTTAACAGCCATTTGAGTACATCACATCGTCCAAAGTAAAGGATTTAAAGAGATTTTAAACACCGGGTGCATATGAAAGAACATTTAAGCAGAACATACTTCACAAGTATAATATAGAGATCAATGAGACCTCTGTGTGACAATGAAAAATGGGCTCAAATTACAAAGCCATTGAAGATGACAGCTCAAAGCGTATATAAATCAAAAGAAAATGAAGGTGTGACTGAACAGAGAAAGATGAGGCAGGCGGAAACCAAAAAGGGAGAGTAAGAGCGAGACGGAGACAGCAGAAGGCAATTTGTTGAGTCAGTACTCAGGTTGAGTAATGAAGTACACACCACAAATACATGACAGGATGGATCAGGTCGGGTGACCACACATCTTAGCCTTAAACCTACATTTACCTGCTTTTACAGAAAGGTCTACAAGACCCCTTATCAGAAGTTCATAGCTTCTGAAACCACTAAAACAAATCAAGGATCCCAAGAAGCTTCCTTTAATATTGTAACAAAATTGCACGAGTCGCATATCAGGAATATTTCTATCAAAACCCTGTGAAGAGCTGACAGAAATAAAGGGCAAAGGTCAAGGTCTCCTTCATTTAGGAAGATCCTCTAGTGACAAACAAACCCTACTGAAGCAGAAAATGCTGATCAGGTATGTCCTGTAATTTAACTGCAAACAGTGGAAGTGAAAGTCATTTTCAAAGTCTTTAAAACATGTGTTCGCATCCTATCTAATTTGCCTACACATGTCTAAGGCGATAACACAATGGTGGAATTGAAGTAAGGGTGATGAATGAGAGAGATTGATGCCTTATTTCCTACTCCAAGATTTCACTTAAGGGATCTTCATTGTGATTAATGTTCTGTGAATCACGTTGAAAAGGGTCTGCTGAACACAGACACTGTTAGCAAGTAATCACATGTTCCTTCTGCAACCACTGCAGTCCACATGATGCATTTGCAGCATAATCCCACGTAAGACAATATCCATAAAGCTTTATGGCTAAACCGGATCATTCAGCTTCTCTGCTCTCAAACAGGTCAATGGGGATGTAATTATCTTGGCCTGCAACCTCAAAGTACAAGTTACACAACTTTAATTGTTCGAAGGCACTTTATACAGTTGTCTATGCATGATTTAAGCAGTAGGGGATTGTTCTGGTTTTAGCCGCCTCGCATGTTTGTGGTATTAACTGACTATAGCGAAATCGGCAGGAAATACTGACATCAACAGGTTTCGTGCTGGGATCTTTAAAACAGAGCGATAGATCATTGTGCAAACTTACACTGAGGGGTCCTGCTGACTCGGCTGGAAACAAAAACGCAGATGAATTTCCTGTTCATACAGCATCCTTTTGCTTCCCTACTGGCAACATAATTCCTGATTCTAGTTTTTCAATCAAGATTAGTATTTATCACTTTGTGTTAAACTCTGCCAATCACATCAACGCATTCAAGTTTAATCACAAAATTTGGATCATGTTTCATAACTCATAACATGTCAGGGAATATTTGGATCAACTTGTATATTTTGAAATATTAAAGGGATCGATATGCACCTCAAAATGAAAATCGTTTCCTCACATTTCCTTCAATCTTGAAGGAAAGGATATTTTAAAGAAGGTTAAAAACAAAAGAATGATGGGATCAAATATTGTCAAAATATCTTCTTTTTTTGTTCTGCAACTTCTGCATAAGAAATAAACCCATATAACTTTAAATTCTCAAGAAGGTGAGTAACTGATCAGAGAATTTTCATTTTAAGGTGAACTTTCCCTTAATTATATTCTCGATCTCTATATGGTGAATCCACATTCAAATCCACAAAACCAATGCAAGTAAATGTTGAGCAACATTTTCTTTTACCAAAATGTTCTTTTAGTATCTTCTTTGAAACTCAATATGGTTTAAAATTGAGTAACACCTTTCAATTAAGGAAAATCCTCAGCCTACCCACATTCAAATCCACAGGAGCTGTGTTTCCATGTCTATAGCCTGCAATAATGCAAAGATGACCATAAAGATATCCTACCCTATAGAGATTTCTATGTGAGTTAAACATATCAGGACAATGACTACCGTAAATCTATTGTGCAGAAACATGGCTCATTTATTGTGCAGTAATGTTCCATTTTCCAGTGCTTCTGTTTTATTACTTGTGCCTACACGCTTGCTGAGGCGAATCCTTCTCAACCGTCTCATTGATTTTTTTGTACGCCTCTATTGATCTGACTGTTGTTTGGAGCCTTCATAGCTAGATACTCCCTATTAAAAATCGACTCATAAGGAACAAAAATGATGTGATGACATGATGTGTGCTATGCCATTAAAACAGTTAATTGATATATTTACTAGTCACTGAACTAAATAGAATAAATATGTTCTGTATAGACCATACTAACATTGTTGTGTCACTGAAAAATCACTTCAAGACACTTATAGAGCGGGTTTCAGTTCCACATGGATCTAAAACTGAGAAAGACAAACACCTTGGAGCTAACAATCATGTTTTAATGTTGATTGTATTCGGCAATAAACTGCACTCCACTCTTGATCCGTTAACAAGAAGATGACCCTCCAACTAAGTCACTAACCTTTGATACGTGACTGTATTAGATCAAGATATGAAAGTGCATGCCATAAAATATATATGATGTTGCTGACTGGTTTTATCCAGTTTAGCCTATAGCTCAAGTTTTGCAGACAATTTGCAAACCCAGAAATAACAAAAACCACTAATGAAATTACAATGGATTCAATGGTTAAACTGTAAAGACTGTTGTTTGTTTTAATGGAAAGGATACAGGTCTCTTATGATCTGTACTGGTAAGATGTTGGGGTTTCATTGTTAAATGTTATATGGCTTAAGGGAACCAAAAGGCCCAAGGCACACTGCAAATGTTAGAATGTTTTAAAGTGTTGTAGTGGAAAGCTTTTTGGATTAATCAAATCTCTTTTTTTACCGGTGAAAGCGTCTACAAAAGACAAATTAGATTTCAAAAAATCTCAATGATTCGTGAATGCAAATTTTTCATTGCAACAATCCCCCAGGCGAGCCTGAATCCCAGATGCAAAAATGGGCCAGTCGTTCTAGCCCAGAGTCCCGTATCTTAGTGCAAAGGTTAGTGAGGACGAGAAAGGCAGCCGTTATAAAGTATTCTGGGAAATGTAATGAAGCACACCCAGAACAAAGACTTGCTGAAAAGCTTGGAGTAAACCGAAGCGACAATCACCTGATAATGATGTTCACGTGGTGCCGAATGTGAGCATGTGAATGTGTGACCAGATTAAAGTGGCTGGAGGGGATTATCATATCACCGGGTTGATTGTATCTTGTACGTGATGTGATTCTCATGAAATCATTGACACAAATGTTTATCGCTTAACGTTGCTAAAGCAATCAAAGCGAGGAGAGTTTTGATAAAGACTAAAAAGACTTCTAAGTGAGTTAGCAAATCAGAATGCTTTTATAACCCATGTGGTTGTGCTTCTTTACGGCCAGGCGTGTTATATACTATCAAGAAATGTTATATTTAGAACCCTCGTGCAATTTTGACATTTTGAGCCATTGGCCTGCAGTGTGAAGTCATCGCTGACAAGTGTCAATCAAGTGTTGTGCTGCAGGAGCATCCTGTTCAGGCCCTTCACTATCACCCTCTGATGACGTCATCCTCCTTAATGAAGCTCTTGCATCAGTGTGACGTCATAATTGACAGATCACACACCGTGACAAGCAACACCTTAAAGAAGAGGACTGCCAGGAAACACCTTAAGGCAGGTGACACCCTAAATAATGCACCACGTTCAAGGGCATTGGGGCCATTTTGATGAATGCAACTATTTATGTATTTTACACAACAATTCCCATCATATACAGATGAGTGCAATAATCACAATGAGTGCAAATGGAATCAAGCAGCACTCACCCACGATAATCCCACACGCGCTGACGAGCCCAATCTCCTTCTTCAGTGCCACCGAATCTCCCGCGGCTGCCCCCGTGCCCGCCGCTTCGTGCCCGCTGGCGCCCGCCGCCGCCGCGCTGCCTCTCTGTCTCGGTCCTTCCGTCATGATGCTGAGATGTTCCTCACGAATATCGGGTGATGCTGGGCTGGAGGAGAGCTTAATGGGCACCGGCCGACGACAACGCAAACATGGACAAAGTCTTCGTTAATCTCGAACTGGCTTTTTAATCTGGGCGACGCTAATTTCAAACACGTGGTCGCGGATTACAAGCAGCTGTGAATATTGCATCACATTGAGTGTTTATTTAAATAAGACCTGCTGGAAATATGTCCGTCTGGGATGAGGATTATCCGCGGTTTAATCTGCCGTCTGAGACAACAACCCGGGAAGCAAAAAAAAATGTCTTTTTTCTTCCTGTGTGTATAAAATAAGCGCTAATCCGCGTCGCTTCCTGCTGTCAAATTAAACGCAGACGCGCGGGCGATGCGCGCCGCCGAAACCAGTCGCGTCTCGTGCAGAGCTCCGGAGGACCACTGAGACACAAGATGCCTTCAGCCTGGAGTAATCCGTCCATACGTTTCTATCTCCCCGACTGTCTCCATAATAAGTACAGTAGTGCCTCCTCCCCTTCATACGTCACACTGGGCTTGTTTTTGTGCTGTGCACATCTCCCCAAGCATAACTCCATGAAACGTCATACCATCCACTTAAAAACATATAGAATGTCCCCTGATATGAATGTAACATTGTTTCAATCAGAACAATATAATGCACCCTTGGTGCACCTGTTTGTGTGGGAATGATGATACACAATAAAAACAGGCCATTGCTTATTAGTGCAACTTTCTATTTTCATCCTCTTGTAAATGCAAGGCTTGGCTTATTGAAAAGGAATCATTTTAAAATAATGACAGCTGTCAAAAGAGAGATTGTATACTGTAACTATGTTCACCGAGCTCTAGCATTGTTATCAGATAGTGGTTTGTGATTTTTGGATAAGGGGTGTCTGGAACGTGTGCCACCGTCATTTCTGTAATAGTGCAACAAAAAGGGAAATTCTGTCATCGTTTACTCAACCTCTTCACATTCGGATGACTTTCTACTTCGGTACACAAAAGAAGACAGTTTGAGAAATGTTGGAAACTGGCAACCATTTATTTGAATTTTTTCTGTCCAAAAAGTGCCACTTTTTTACAGGTACCAACTTTCTTTAAAAAAAATTCTACAGAACAAAGAAAGTCAAAGAGAATGAATTAATAGGTTAGATTTAGTTACCCTGCCTATAAAAACCTAGTTAAAGTAATTGGGATTTACTGTTTTCTGCACAAAATCATTCTACATAATGTCAAGAATTGGTTAAAATATTATCTTGATGTATTGTATATTTAATGAGGTTATTTAATGAGCTAAATGACTAAAATCAAGTTTGATGCTGATTATCTATTACATTTAGATTTAGATTTTCCAGCTTTAGCCTGGTTTTCAAAGGCAGAGACCCGTTTATATTTCCAGGAACTTTAATGTCTCATGGCTACTTATATCTCATAGAAGCAAATACTGTTCTCACAAAGTACAACTGATTCAGTAGACAACAAAAGATAAGGTGAGTGTGACACATTCATCACTGCATTACACATCATTCATTGTGGTGAAAAAATAAAATAGACACTTGGTCTGTGTTGGCCCAGCTGTGCTTGATATCTTTACTGTAGTGCTAAACACAAATTTGGTCACTTCCAAAGACTTGCACACGGATACATGGTTTCACTTCTTGTAAATAGTCTCTGCAAATTAGTCAAACATGTAGATAGAATTTACACACACTGATTATTGGTGTGCTTCTGTAAAAATGTATTCTAAATCTAGACCAGCTCCGTTTCTCATTCATTCTAATATGCGTTAACAGTTTTCTGATAACATTTATCTTTGGATGTTTAATGCTATATAAGTGTTGTTTATAACAAAAGATTTGCATATAATAAGATCATTATTAAGTACATTACACTATTGATTGATGATACAATTTTATTCTGATTGATGAGCCTCTGTGAAAAACCTTGCGAAAAATATCCCAGTGATCATAAAGCATTTGAATGTTTCTCATACTTTACTCCTGATAATGTTTTGGCCTTTTGCCCCCTTTTAATGAAACACAGGTCGACAACTTTTAAAAATCACATGAAAATTGTATTAATCAATATTGTGTATGTAGTGAATAAATAAATGGGTTTTGGAGCTAATCTAATCTGAACTGACCCAATCTCCCCTTTTTAATCAGCAAGACAGTGGGCAGATAATGAAGTCACATCCTCACTGAGTAATGGCCCGAGGAAGTGTTCAGAAAGATCTTTTGATGAAGACCTTCCTCATAGAAATGTATAATTACACCCTCTTTAATGTAAGACAGGAGACAAATGCAAAACCAATGTGATAAAGAGATAATCTATAAAAACCACAACCTTGTGAGCGCAGTGCTTGATTACTCGGTTTATTACCAACATCAGACATTTGACTGTTACACAATTCAAGTGTTTTTGAAAATAAAATGAATGAAAACAAGATGGTGAAAACAACAGGATCAGATAGAAAGGATATTTTGAGAACAAGTTGACCCAGAGGGGAGATCAGGTTATGCCAAGAGGGAAAATCAGGGCCTTGAGTTTAAACTCCAACAGATTGTCAGAAGTCAGCAATATTTAGCCTTCAACACACTGATAAACAGCTGCTTACGTTTGCCCCTATTACCCTTTGTCTCTTTCTGTCTGTTGTACGCCGCACACAAGCACTCTTCCTTCTTGGTGATAAGAGGGCAGTAGAAAACATTGAGATTTGCAGAGATATGAGGTTAATTAATACCCAGAGCTTTTAGCTCTGCTAACTGCCCAATGGCTGGAAAAATCTCGGCAATAACAGTATTAACCAACAAACCAAGTGAAAAGCTTAGACAAATACACTCCATTTTAAACTCAGAGATTATTTAGCAGGAGTAATGATGTACTGCATCCCACCATTTTTCATTACTGGATATATGGGTCATAAGATATTTAGGCATTTTTCAACAAATTACATGTTAAGGCTATGACAAACAATGATGACAGACTCATCCCTTGTTTAATTTCTCAAACTTTAACAGATGGCACTGCTGGGGTAGAACTGACCAGCAGCTTTTTTTATATTGTTGACCTCATGGACCATACATGTGTGCTCTTGTGTCAACCACACGTGCCAGAATTGGTTAAATTTAACTTATTTACCACAACACGAATAGGATGATATTGCACAATGCAGATGAAGTTCCTGCGGGAGATGTCTGGAGGGAGCGATGGATAGAGGGAGGGAACAGAGAAAATAAAAAGCAAGACAGATGTTCTAACAACACACTTGAACCCACATGTGCGTGCCTGTGGGCCTGTATTTTCTGTGTGTGTAGATATGCACAGATATGTGCATAAATTGTTCAAAAAGATTATTTTTTTGCCGTAGAAAAACCTTTCAGGATATTGTTTTTATTTAGAAAAAGAACGCAATCAAACGAAAGTGTGTGTGACTGAAAGGGGGAAAGAAATAAAGGGTGAATAGAGGCATAGTGAGGGGGCGTGCATTTGTTTCTAGGAAATGCAACTTGATACGTCTGTTTACCATACACTGAGAGCACATGTGCTTCAATAAAAATATGTCCAAGAAGAACAAGTGTGTGCGTGTTTCTTTCGTGATATGAAGATAGGAGGACGTTTTTGGTCTATTAAATGGTCACAGAATAATGTTTCAAAGAGGACATTTGGGACTTTTACAGAATGTTCTCACATGTTTCTTTTATGTAATAAAAATATCACCAAAATCTTTAGGGGCACATTCTATATATGCTATTTTATGATCACATAGGTAAAAACCATCATAAAATAATGTAATAAATTACAATCAAATAGTAAATACTTACCAGCAAACAATTTTGGATCCCAGACTGACTCTAACGTTCCCTGTCTCTTTTCCAGGAATCTTTTCTCGACTTAAATAGAGCGTTCATTGTAGGTTTGTGTTCTGATTAAGTTCTCCTAGCCTTCATAAGAAAAATAACCCGTCTTAAATTATGTGTTCTATTTTGTTTATACTCAGACAACACATAATTATTAAAAACATGTTAAATCATGTTTTGTTTTAATCCATCACTAATTTAAATAAAATATGTAAAATACATTATCCGGTGTTAGATTCTTCTATCAGCCTAATTCTTTTAGCATTGCTGAAGTTATTGTCAATTTAAACCTCACACTATAGAACAAACCAGAACAAAAATATAAAAATAACTTGTGTACATCGGGGCAACAAATACACACCCCCACGATGTAAACAAACGATCCAGACCAAGAGAGCAAACACAAGGGCCTTAAATAAACAAGAGTCAAAGCAGATATTTATTCACGAAGGAATAAACATTATCCTCACGATAAAAATATAATCTTGTCTTGCCACAAGTAAAATTTATTTTGCTTAGTTTTGGGTTAAAGCTCGTACTTTTAGCAACTAATGTCATGGTGTGTCAAAAAATGTCTAAGAAATTTGATTTTACTCTTGATTTGTGCGTTATTAAACAAAAATTAAATAAATAAACAGCTGTTTAGTGATGTGTAAATTTAAAAGTCACTTTTAAAATGGGCGGAATCCGCTTTAATTGGATAGGTCACAAACCCATGGATTACATAGAATTAATTTCTGCAATTTAAACAAATGTTACCTTTATATGTAATGTGCAAATAAACCTTTACTGTACTTAACTCCAGATTTTTGTAAATTAATAAACTCAACCTTTACACAATGTTCCCCACAGGTATTCTTGAGGTTACATTTTTGTAAGAATACCTGTAGAGAACGTCCCCTTCTTGTTTATTTGTAAGCCTTTAAAAGAAAACTTAAAAATAACTTGTAAGGAATTTTTCTACATGTTCTCTTTTGGTTACATGAAAAACTTTTTTAGAACATTTTGTCTTGGTTTCCCAAACTTAACCAATTTAGAAACTTTCTGTGTTTGCTGGGCACCTGTCTGTTCACTGTGTAACCATAAGAAATAGGAAGCAATGTAGTAATTATTGATAATTTACAATCCTTTGTATTAAATATGTACCTTTTGAATTTAAACAATCACAATTCCACAGTAAATATTGTAGATCGGCCTAGCAACAACCGAGTATTCGACCACAAGGCAACAGTTGCTCACTCTAGATAAGTTAAGCTCTTGAAGAGTACAGAGAGTGATACAAGCAATTATCTTAGCCGTTCAAACTATCTGCTGTTGTCTTCCAATTCCAGGTTATGGCAGCTGGGACAGTTTTGGAAGTGCAGAGGATGGATTCAATGACAGCTAGAACTGTATAAGAAGCTTTATGAGAACATTGAGATTTTGTTTGTGTATTGAACTTTGTAAAATCGAATTCTGAGCTCAGAAACGTGTAATTAAACGGACAGTTGAGATTTCAAATCACCCAACATGCATTAACAGGTCCCAAAAAACTGTAACCCAAAAACTATCCTTCTCAGAACATGCTGGAAATGTTACGAGGTGACGTTCTTGTCACTAGTGTGGACCTTCTGATAACGTTCTGTAAACGTCATTTTCAAACAAAATACGGTACCATAAATGTTTGGTGAACTTCCAACTTCCTTAACACCAGCAGGAACGTTCTGAAAACGTTCTGGGAGTTTTGAATTACAAGCAGGTCAGTAAATGGTCTTGTCCTGGTTGTTGTTGGTTTTGTTCTTTTTTCTCCTGTTTGCCCGTTCCGTCCTTGTTTGTTACCATGGAAAATTATTCATTCACCACACCCGTCTACCTCACCATTTGCTGTAAGAATTCATTGTTTGATCTTTCTGGCGTCTATCATTTAAGACCCTTTGTTTCTATTGTCTGTTGTCAGTCTTTGTCAATGTAATGTTGCTCATGTTATGCCACGT
Organism: Triplophysa yarkandensis; assembly: GCA_033220385.1. NCBI lineage: Eukaryota > Metazoa > Chordata > Actinopteri > Cypriniformes > Nemacheilidae > Triplophysa > Triplophysa yarkandensis. The sequence goes on along the minus strand of CM065654.1, from coordinate 27,321,129 downwards.
CATGCTCTCGGGATTATGCTTGTTTGTTTGTTGGTTTGATTGTTTGGTTTCTTTATTAAATCAGCCTAATTGCATGCACTTCTTTGGAAATAAACTGTTACAGTAAAGTGTTTGGATATGTCCTGGCCGTGAACCTGGTGTTGCTCCATTAGGGCTTCCGAACCCATGAGACTCATACACAAGACTTTTTGGACCTTGTTTCAAATAAACGACTCCTCCACTTCGTAGACCTGATGTTAAGCAGTAGGTGCAAAGCTCCTGTGGATGCAGAGTTTATGCCCTTGCTCCATGCTTCAAGCACCAAGACCACCCATGCTCCAAGCACCAGGATTGGTCATGCTTTATGCTGAAGAACCACCCATGTTTCAAGCATCAGGTCTGCCTTTGCTCAATGTTCCAGGACTGCTCATTCTTCATGAACTTTATGAACAGCCAATGCCTTAATCAACAGGTCTGCCCATGTTCCAGGACCACCCTTTCGTCAAGAATAAGATCCACCCATGCTCGATCACCAGATCCAGGTCCGCCCATTCATGAGAAATAGTGTCATTATTTCTGCTTTGTTTGATTATTCACCACACTCCAGGACCGTTCACACTTCATGATCCAAAACTTCACATGCTTCAAGTATGAGATCTGCCCATACTGCTGGACCAACCATTCCTCAAGGATCAGGTTCATCCATGCTCCGCTCTCAAAGTCCAGGTCCACCCATGCTCCACTCACTAGGTCCCATCCTCCCAATGTTGTATTTTTTGGACTTGTGAACTTTGTTTGGCGTCTTGAGACATCCTTAAATGAGGTCTTATTTCTTTTTTTATGTTTGGACACGTCAAATGTTGTATATAAATATATGCTGCATCTAATGCAAACTGCATGAAAAGAGCAAAAAAAAAGGTTCAATGTCAATATTTGTGTAAAAATCTTGCAAAATTCAATTTAGTGCAGAAAATACAAAGAGAACAACGCAGTCGTAAGTTAGTAGCTGCTCAGTTAAACAATCTTGTCGATGTCCCCAAATGATGTTATAGTGAATTATTACACATCCAGACATTTACAATGAAGTAAATAAAGATGTCTGTTAAATACGCAGTGTGAGGACAGTTGCTTTACAATGCACAATGATAAATATAGCACCCCTGACTTGACAGACAGCTCTCGTTAAGTAATATGCATCTCACTTTAAACAAGTTTTTCTGAACTTGTTTAACTTGTTTAGGTTCGGACAGTATTCCTTACATTAAATGTAAATAGTAGTACTTAGTAGTAGATACTACTCTCTGCAAAATGGTAGATTTGCCCACAGTGGTACATTATTAGTACCTTACATAGAATTATAACATATAAAGTGTACATTATATTCATTACAATCACTAAATAGATGCATCGTTGACTGAATGACTGCCATATAAAGACTTTCCTACTTGCTTTTTTAGTTTGAAAGAAGAAAAATTGATTCAGGATGGAAAACTACGTGAAAAAATACATTTTTTTTAATAATAGAGACAATTCACTATATAAACACTTCTGTTCACCTACAAATATTATCTGATTTACAAGAACAGGTTGTTGTACATATTTTTCTTAATGCATAACAGTCAAGCAGACATGTAGCCCGAAGCATTTTGCAGTTTTTTTTGGAGACTTGCTACACAGTGTCACAGTGTAGTGGGTACTAAGAGTGCACGCATACATACAAAAATTCTAGATTATACTAGCAACTTCGTAATTTCATACATACAAATAATTTTTTTACCAAAATGTTTTTGCCATGGTGATTTCACTGGGCACTAAACAAATGAGTGCAAAATCCTTTTCATATTTTTTGTGCTGTACATATTGGGACCACTATCCTCACACTTTCCTTAACTTCATTCAACTTAACAGTGGAAGTGTAAATGATGCACCTCCCAGCTATGCATTTGACTGGCAAAATAGAAGCAAGAGATTCAGGTTCAGAGTCCAAACAGCAAATTTGAAATAATTTGGATGCACACGTTTAAATGGACAGAATCCAGGCGAGATTGCCTTAATGAACACTCATTTAATCTAAGTCAAGTAGATTCTACTAGTTGGATTTCACACTTCTAAAAACTTTTTGAAACTTTAAAAATTTTGTTGCTAATGGAGAACAATGGAGTATAATGGAGTTACCTGTAAACTACCGTCATATGAACAAATATATTTTTTGTATACCAGTACGAAAAGGCTGGATTTTCACATAGACAATGCTTACAGTACTGCTTTTGGATTTTCAAATTCTATGAAATCTTTTAACTTCATTAAGCATATCTCTGGTCCTACGCATGGTAAGTAACACCATATGCCAGACCAGTCAATACTGGAGGCGGGCGGGGGGAGTTGTGTGCTATTATGCTGTTCTGGAGACGACATTGATATGGTGCAGCGAAGCTGCTTGTAGTCATGGTGTAGTGTGGCAGCATGTCAAAGAGTACATCACTATTACATGTAGTCCTATGTCACCGCATCCCAAACTACTCCAAATTTTGGGTGTATCTGTTTCTAATGTCTAAAGTGTCGTATGTTTTAAAAGTATAGTTTTATACAGACAATATAATTTATCAGGGTAATGTTTAGTAAAGTAATTAAGTATAAGCATTATTTAGTTGCAAGTTAACTATGTAAACTTAACTTGAGTTACAAGTTGAATGCATATATATCCAATGTTGTCATGTCGTATGATAAAAGAACAAACAACTCAAGGCAAAGACTTAAGAGATGAACTAAACTATTCTTCTTTTATTTTTATATGAATAGGCTGCAATAAATTACATCACAACCAACTGTTTTATAACAGTTTATAACTGATTTATCCGTGCATAATGTAAGTAAAGTAAAAATAATCACTGCACATAGCCTGGGCAGATGAGCTGCCAGGGTGGCTGTAACGTAAAAAATTTGATTTCAATGCATTGTTTGGATAAAGGGCAATACTTTGTGATAACATGATATCGTATTGTTGGATCTAACACAAGCACACCAGGATTGCGCAATACCTGATGTGAGGTCAAGACGTCCTCGAGCGGCTTTGCGTGAATGCATGTTATCTTGAGACCTGCAGTCTCTTCTCTACCTGAAAATATAATGACCTGAAACTTAAAGGTAGTGCACTTACCTTTGAAATGTCAGTTAAGCATTGAGGTAAATGGGCCGCTTTTGATTGAAGTGGTGATGTCTGTCTCGTTGATAAGTCCCCTTAGTCTTTTAAATAAATATTATGACTCTTGATATTATGAACATATTCATTTCAGGCTTTTATTCAAAAATAAGTGTAGCATCAGCATGTTTGAGCTCAATTAATTAGATTAATTAATGGTTTACTCTTGCTTGTCATGGTTGAATTCATCATTGTCTGATTCAGTTTAGGTTTTGATTTACATAAACATAGATCGACAATCATAAAGTAATATTTTAATTACAGATTTTGATTTGTAAAATGACTTAATTATTCCTATTTTACTTTGTTCTATTCAGCTTTTGGATTGACAATCTACAGTGATCCGAGAACAAGAAAAAAGGTATCTGTAGTGGGGTAACGTGATCACATGAGTGATGAGGAAGGTGGGATGCAGGATGGAAGGTCCATAATGTCTATTCATGCTTTCATCAGCAGAGGGAGCAAAAATGTTACAAATATCTTCCCTGTGAACTGGCCTTCTATGAGTTCTTCACAGCAGCTCCATTATTATCAAACATATCTGAAATTATGCCACTATTTCTCATGATCAAGGTGTACTATTCCATTTATAATGTGCAAATGTACAGTACTGTGCAAAAGTCTTTCACTGATGAATTTTCACAAGAAGTCACTACTCACTTTTTCGCAAGTGTTCTCTAGTAAGTTTCACGAGTTGTCACTGGTGACTTTTCACGAGTTTTTAGTTGTACATTTCTCGAGTGTCTTTTCAGGAGTGTATACTAGTTAATTTTTCACGAGTGTTCACTGGTGTCTTTTACAGGAGTATACTGGTGAAGTTTCACGATTGATCACTAGTGTCCTTTCCACGAGTGTACACTAGTGTTTAAAATTACAGTGATAACTAGAGTGATAACTAGGGAGTTTTTCATGAGTGTTCACTAGTGTCTTTTTCATGAGTGTTCAGTAGTGTATTTTTACATGAGTGGTCACTGGTGAATTTTCACAAGAAGTCACTACTCACATTTTCGCAAGTGTTCTCTAGTAAGTTTCACGAGTTGTCACTGGTGACTTTTCACGAGTTTTTAGTTGTAAATTTCTCTAGTGTCTTTTCAGGAGTGTATACTGGTTAATTTTTCACGAGTGTTCACTGGTGTCTTTTACAGCAGCATACTGGTGAAGTTTCACGATTGATCACTAGTGTCCTTTCCACGAGTGTATACTAGTGTTTAAAATTACAGTGATAACTAGAGTGATAACTAGGGAGTTTTTCATGATTGTTCACTAGTGTCTTTTTCAGGAGTCTATACTAGTGAATTTTCACAAAAGTTCCCTAATGTCTTTTTTACAAGTGTATACTAGTGTTTTTCTCACAAGTATTTATTAATGTTTTTTTTTACTAGTGTTCACTGGTGTCTTTTTCACGAGTGGTCACTAGTGTCTTTTTCACGAGTGGTCACTAGTGTCTTTTTCATGAGTTGTTTCCAGTGTCTTTTTCACGAGTGTATACTGGTGAATTTTCACGAATGCTCACTAGTGTCCTTATATAGTGTAAACCTATATAAATTTTGTTAATTCATTGACCCACTTGCATTGATAGATCAATGTAATTTCAGAAAAAAATAGTTAAACCCTTAGGCATTGGAAAACGCGGCGATGCATATTGAGGCTCGATGTTGTTATAACGCCGGAAAAACAATAAATATCTCCATCTCCAGATACAACTCATACATCAAAAGAATCTGTAAGGGTTCTACTTTTACATGCATTCACTCATAATAATATCATAATGCTGTGTCCTTTTGAATGAAGAAAACAGCCTTTGTCTTTCCATTACAAAACACATTTCAGATGATTTACCTTTATGTCTATTGCCATTTATTTTTTATTTTTGGTATATTGTTGTGAATTGTGTCATTTTGTCATTTTTTTATGATTACGTAGTGCAGTGTTTTTATCCCGACAGTTTTAGTGTAACTGTGTATTCTCTAAGGGTGCAGCAGTCGGCCTATATGATCTCACTCGTGCTGTTCTAATGCACATGAAACATGTCACAGTTTTACACAACAATATTGTTTATTATGGCACAGATTCTTGATATTAAGTGTTGCTTGTTGTAATCCTGATGTTAATTGTGTGATAATGGTCATGTTTGCTGGACTTTGACTGAGTTTGAGGTGATAGCGTTGAGGGCTAATGTTAGCAGGCAACCAAACTAATAATAATAAACTGTGTCTGTTCCTCTCTATAGTTTATGTGCTCTGTATTATTACATTTAGTAACATTTGTATATATTTGTATTTCTGTATTTCATATGAGTATCTTCAGTAACAGTAAACATCACCATTTAGTAATATTGTTTCTCTAATTAAGTTAATGAGATGGTTTCTTGTGTAAATGGCAAGCTTATATATTCACTTTTTATTTCAGGTGTGAGGACTGCACAGACATCTGTCCCAGAAAACAAAGAGGGTCTGAAAATCCTCCTCACACAGAAACCTGGACCAAAGCATGTGATGCTTATATATATATATATATATATATATATATATATATATATATATGTGACTATATACTAATAAACTGAGTTTGGGATGATAGGTGAATATATTGTAAATATGATTATTATGCAATATGCTGATGATTTTCAAATCTGTGGTGTCTTCTCACATATCATGAAACAATCGAAATGGATCCTTAGTAAACGGTTAGTAAGTTATTGGTTAATGTTTTCTGAATCAATTATAAATAATTGATATATGTTGTATTTTCTTTTAAACAATTGTTAATTATTAACACATGATGATCAAACCATTTGTAACAGTGTTCTTTGTGACAGATCATATTTATCAGGTTAGAAATATATATGAACGCATTTTCAAGCGGTGAGTAGTTAACACTTTACAAGGTAAAGCTGGTTGACATTATCAATATGTCCCACTTTGAATATAATCATAGAAGAATATATATATATATATATATACTTTTTTTTTTACAAAACTTGCAAACATATATTTGGCAAAAAATGCTAGTATATAGCCAACTGATCATTTACAAATGGTTTGATCTTCATTTCTTAATGATTAAGAAAAGGATCCATTGCGAAAAGACAACACAGCTTTGTAAATAATCATTTGTGAGCATATAGTCATGTTTTGTAGATTTTTTATTCAATTTCATTAAAGAATCTTTAATTACTTGAACTGAATTCACAAAAAAAAAATATTTACATGTCACTTACTAATCACTAATCATGTATTCATAGTCATGTTTTGTAAATGTTTTGTACTTACAGCTACATTAAGAAAACATACATAAATTATTGACACATTATTTATTAATCATTTATGTATGTTTGTAAATTCTTAGTTTATAAATAGCTAATCACTTATGAATGTCTTACAACTGGACATTACTATCCAGTGTTACCAAAAAATATGTTCTATATTTTTAATATCAACTTATAGTGATACTCATACTAGGTCAAAGGAACTCTTAGAAGAAACAAGGGAAGAATCCTCCTGTTGAGGGCACTGTTCTACAAGTTTCTGTTTTACATAAGTAAGACTTAATCATGCCAAAGAGGAAAAAGGTTTTGTATTTGTTTGTAAGTTGTTGAAATGGTTAAAATCTTGAAATGTAAATAAGAAGAAGCATGCCCATTTATCATGTTTTACACCAGACACAACCAGACAAACATTACACTGACATATTAGAATTTTTGTGGTGTATCTGCCCATAAAGTTACTATTTCCCTAACTTCCAAACATTAATCCATAAAAGCAGGCTTATACAACATTAAAGTAAAATAAGGTATATATATCTTTTTTACATTTATAACATTTCTAATTTTTGATTTAATTTGTAAATAATGAACTGTCAAGAGATGGGTGTTGGTCAGCTTCATTGAACTTTACACTGTGAGATTTATAGACTTTGCTTTTTTCATCAGTAGCTGGCTCTAATCTCCCAATCCTATTAATTCTGTCAAATTGTGACTGATGGAATTGTTCATTCTTATTTGGTGTCCGTTTGTATTCATTCAAGTTTTAGGCCGGCTTTCCAAAACCTAAACATTGTGTTTATTTACAGATCAAGGGAAAAGATAGCGGGAAAAATAAAAGAGAGAGTGAAGAAACATGAAGTGGGGATCAGATCGTCCTTCAGATTTCTCTCCTAAAAGACCCCCAAGAGAAAACAAAAGGAAGTAATAAAGTCTGCATGCAATGCTGATCTCACAAAACACTTTCGAGATAACTCACCCCTTATTAAAAGCCTCACATTAAACCCGCTAACAACTCCACTGCTTGTCCAGTGAACTTTTTTTGTGGCCGTTTCATTCTTGTTTTGTCTACAGTCTGTCTGTATCTGTATCTGTCCCCCCGTACCCCCTCCCCAATAGCAGATGGCTCTCTTGGTATCTGCGTGATGGCGTGGTGAGACGGTTTACCCGAGAGCTGACGAGTGCCAGACATATGGAATTGATCAACAGGCCCGTGCTGATGTTTTCTTTGGACATGTTGACAGGCTGAGAGACAAACGTCTCTCTCGCACACACACGCTCACTTTCTCACAAAGGCATTGGCCGACGTGCAGTCTAGAGTGTTCAAATGACACACAATCTTTCTCAAGCCCTCCAGGACAAGCAGAGGAAAAGTAAGAGTGGGCCAGAAACACATGGGGAAAGAACGGGATGAGAAGAAAAGGGAAAAGAGAGAGACACTCACGCCTCTAACTGCCCCCTTTTTCCTCCGCTGCTGCTCTCACTCGCTCTTCTTTCTCATTCCCTCTCTTAGTCTCTTACTAGCACGCACAGCCTCTCGCTCTCTTAGTCTCTGAAGCCTGTGAACTTTTTCCACTGTCTCGCTTGTTCCTTTAATGATTTTCTGAGCGTGGGGACGAGCATTCGGATGGTTGAGATGCAGGAGCTTCACAGATGAGCCAGAGATCAGCAGAGAGATAGAAGCCTCACCCCGCCTGGGAAAGTAACAGACAAGGGACAGAGTAACAGAAGGAAGACTACATCAAACTTTTTACTAGACATCTTTGGTGGAGCCGTAACCATGATGCCACTTAGACTGACATTGGTATTTGAGTTCTCTTTAATGTTCTGGATTTTGTACAGGTCCGGATGTACCGGTTGGTCAGTCCAGGCACAGGGACTGCGTCAAGCAGCCCAATCCCGGGAAAACCTTTCTGAGAGCGCAGAAAGCAAAGTGGCACGTCTGGGGCAGATATTCCGACGGAATGTGCGGCGTCTTCGGGAACGTGGCGGTCGTCTGGATCTGGTCTTCCTCGTGGACGAGTCTTCCAGCGTGGGAGCTTCTAACTTTGGGAGCGAGCTGCGATTCGTACGGAAGATGCTGTCAGATTTTCCGGTGGCTCCAGAAGCAACACGTGTGGCGCTTGTGACGTTTAGTTCAAAGAACCATGTGCTTACAAGAGTGGACTATGTGTCTGCACCCAAAGCCCACCAGCACAAGTGCTCTCTTTTTAGCAAAGAGATCCCGTCCATCACCTACAGAGGAGGAGGCACCTACACCAGGGGGGCCTTCCAGCGTGCAGCGGTAAGGGCAGCTGTGTAATCATGTTTGTGTGTCTAAGTGTGAGTGTGTGAGATGGAATGCGAGCACTTAGAATCAAGGAGAAGAGAGAGAAATGTTACAGATAACTGAGCAGGAGAGGAAAGGTGACTATCATAACGTGTTGACCACTGAACATTCATGGTAGCATCAAGTGTCGGTTGATGGATGTGCAGACTTGTTTATTTTGAATTTGTTCCGATGTCTTTCACTGCTCTTTTAAGTTTTAAAACAAAAGGATGACTTGAGACCTACTGCCTAAATGAAAGAACATAGATGCACATTTATGGTAGACCACTTTTTAACTCATGAAAGAAAACCATATGAATAGATAAACAAACACATATTTTCACACACTTGCAAGTTAGTTATAATATGTAATTCCAAGTGAATTGTTGTTAGGCCCTGTAAACTTTCCGCTGATGTTTTTTAAATAGGGAAAGACATGTTTGATGGCTTAAAGTGCTTGAAAATTGCAAGATCCAGACAAAAGAAAACATATCGTTCTCGTATCTTGGAAATCAACTTTCCTGTGACCTACCCCCTTTCACTCACTAACAATGCAAAGAATCAAGGAAAACATGATTTATTGCCCCTTGCATCATCTGTTCCCCTTTATTCTTGCAAATAATTATTGCAAATTTCCATGCCCTTGTATTCTTGTCCTCCATGACATTTGTGGTTTGAAAAATGGCTTCACTTACACAAATCTGCAAACATATTAAGTTGTTATGGAAGCAAAGCAGGGAAGTCATTTTTTTCATATGCAATTAATTGGCCTTAGAGCCAAAATGTAATATTTCATGACTCTGGCTCTGGGAGTGAATGACACAGGGGTCTGGAAGCTTTTACTGGACAGGTTTTCAAATCTGTAGAGGTCAAAGGTACATCCGAAGATCTATTGCCTTGCCCAAAAGCACAGAAAAGGTTGTCAAGTGGTTCCATGCAAATATTTTGATCCATACAATCATTATACTGTTACGAAAAGGAGGGAAACTGTTTTGAGTATATCAAACAAAATCAGATTGTATCAGTGATGTCAAGTTAATTGAACATATTATTTAAAATGGATAAGTGGAGTTACTTAATTTAATGATGTACATTGGTTCCAGATGATTTAAATAAGTTGTTTTAACCTGATATTTAAAAAAGTAATGTCAATACAACTTAATGTAATCATTGAGAACCGATGCACATGATAAAATTAAGTTACCCCAACTATCCATTTTTTTCAGCGTACGTACATAAATTAAGTCGACTTATAAGCATGTAAGTCAAAACAAAGTGAGAATATTAGACAAGAGAAAGCTACATACTGGCAGTATCACAGTTCATACATAATGAATGTGCTTTAACCTCTCACAGCTTAAACACTTTATGACTCTTATAAACAATGGTAAGCTTAAAACTCAAAAATACAACTAACTCTTCTTAATCTCAAAGATAAATGAACATTTAACACTAACAAGTCTTAATCTTTACAAAAATTCCCAAATACATGCTGGAAACAGGAAATCCCCTATAATTAATCGGTCATGTTGAATTAAATTGGTTTTATTAAATAAACTGATCAATATGTCCAATATGTTATGACTTTAGCGTTTTACACATCAATGTTAAGTTGACCAAAGAAACACTTGTTGAGTAATACTGATGGCACTTTTTCTTCGTATAAATAACGTAGTTAACTTACTTTTATATTGTTACTTGCATTTTTCCTTGACTGTTAATCAAGGATGGTTTTAGTAACACTAAAACAGCAGCAGTTAATTTTTGAGTGATGAAGAATGAAATGCTGGCTCTAACTGCACTTTACTTTGCTTTGCCTAATAATGGAGTACACGGTTCCCAGTCTCCTTATACTTTTTTTTCAGAACACATGGAATTGTTTATACATCCTTTCTGTGGTGTAATATCTCTAAACCTGTTAAGCTCACCTCTCTGATTTCCCTTCAACCCTTAGTGTTTTTCTGCACGAAGTAGGTATCCTTGGGTTGCCTTATCCCTCACCCTGCATTTGGCCTACCAAGGCAAAGTGATAGCTCTCCATCTAATGTTCTTTCTCCTTTCCAGATTCTCTGTCTGCTTTTCTAATTAACCTCTAATAAGAGGCATTGCATCAAAGGGCTAGAATGTCAAAATTATTTGAAATGTTGTATTGTAGTTATTGGATTCTTTTAGAAAAGCTAACTCAGTTGCAAGTATTTACATTCACATAAAAATAAACTTACTAGGGGGAACCAGAAGTTTTTATACACTCTATCCTGCTTCATTTATTCATCCTTGACCCTTCACTAACTCATCAGAAATTCTGGAATGTTCATCTAACGGGCTATTGACCCCTCGCAGGGTTTCTGAACCACAGACAGCAGGAACCTGGCTGTCATCAAGTCTAGACAGATCATGGTGTCCAAATATCTCATATTGTCTGTGTAAAACATCTGTCCACAGGCTCCCTCCCTCAGAATGTGCTTAGCAAAAACAAAGAGACATTACAGCAGAGAAACATACTGAAAGACCTGAGGCGGATGTCAGAAGACACAAACAGACAGATCTGTATACAAATGTTATTCTATTTGTGTATTCATACAACTGAAAATTCATTACAATTGCATTATGGTTGAGCTAAATATTTATCTGATTTATAGAAAATACATTCATATTTTTATTAATGTAAAATGCAGTTGGAAGGGCATGACTGCTTGGATACGACAAGATCTTTCACAGATGCTTGGAGCAGGAAAGCTAAACAGAAAAAACATTTCAGGAAAAAAATCACAACATTGTAACAAAAAGGCTGTATGGGCAGCCCACTTATAAACTCATCTGCACTGAAAACTGGGAATTAGTTTACAATGCAATGCTGGCACTTCCTGCGGCTGTATTTGTGTTATTAATTAAGAATGATTAGGGAAATCCTTATTAGAGACAGGCTGTACTCCACAAACCCCGATAAGACAGCCAGGAATGCCTTTAAACCAGTCTGAAAGCCACAGATACGTCTGCAGACAGAAAGATAAGGGCTCTTCGGTCTTTAACCGTCTGTAGAGGCAACATCAACCAGCCAGTTCTGCTTCAGGGATGAGTGGCAATTACAAAAATCATGTTCACCAATAATTACCCGTTATATTAATCAGTCACCCAAGTAACGAAGTGCATATATGATAGAGATATGAATGGAAAAAAGGGGATCAGCATGACCCAAAATGAACAATTGGCAACCCAAATGCAAGACAAAATTTCTCAAGTAATCGTCTCTCTAATTGGCCAGTAATTGCTTAACAGAAACATAAAATATGTATTAAATAAAGTCATGAAAACAAAGTCAGACCTTGTTGGTTATGTAAGTGATTCTAATCAAAGACATACAAACCATCTACTGAAGTAAACATCTGTTGCATCTTGTGTGTCTTCAGTGGAAAATCACATGCCTTTAAGAAGTCTTTTCTTCTAGAACATATTCCTTTCGCATTGTACTATCAAAAAAATCATCATTAACAAAAATGGCTTTTATGCTTTTAAGGACGATTGAGTGAAAGTGGCAATCTTACAATAAACAAAGATTGATATAAAACTATACTAACAGCACAGATATCAACACTTGGTTCACTCTTTAAAATTTAAAGTATTTAAAGTATGTTTTATTTTTAGTGCATGATTTTTCAAATTGAAGTTAGAGCTATTTTCAGCATTGTCACATCCATAACACTACATATTCTTAAAAAATAGACACATTAAAATTAAAATGTAGTATTGAATGAGAATTAAAGGATACAAGCGGCTTTTATGTCTGGAGCGCACATGTCGCGACAACTTGTAAATAATACAATGTGATTATAGAAAAGAACAAAATCCGTTCTTCATCTCTCAGTTGTTCATCCTTTAGGGAAGCCTAGCTGAAACAGAAGTGTAATGCAGTTGAGTTAAACACCATTTCATGTCTTGATTGTTTCTTTGTCTACAGTAGCTAAAGTAGGCACCGACCATGTCATCACTTAATAAAAATGACTTAACACACTTGTGACTTTTTAGCCAATGAGACAGTTTAGATAGTCTAGATTACTACAAAAATGTCTCGCCAGTTGTCCTCCAGTTGTCCTGAAGCCAAACGTTTAGTTTGAAGTGAGATTTGCCCTGCTATTAACCACAACATTCAGCTCCTTATTCCACACCCTGAGATCTAAACACACAAACTCCCTCATTTTGGAACATTTATACACTGCACAATGTTTCAACACAGTGATTAGTGGTAACTGGAAGCCCGCACTGAGCGAGTCAAATTTAGAGCAGTGGGGATTTTCTCTGCCTGTCTGCACCACCATGAACACCAGCGCAATGCAATGGACCACCAAAAATTGGAGTGGAAGTGATGCTGAACACAGACATATTGTCACAAGAGAAATCATACATTTGTGAGAAATCACAATTTTAAATTGAAACATACCAAATAAAAACCATTGCGTTTAACTACCAGCTGCATATATGCGTCACAGATAGAGCATACGTGGAGGCCCAATGTATCACAAGGAATACCTGGAAAGTAAAGATGCTATTTTTGTTTAGAGAAACCATGCATCGATGTGGAATTCTCAAAACAGGCAAAGTTTTAAATTAAGGGTTTAAATTCAGGAATTTTGCTGCTAAATGAGTTCAAAGGCTGGTGAAAAACATTCTAAATGGCTCGGAAATCTTGGCACTGCTACTGAAGAAAAATATTTGAATCGGAGTTTAGATCATCTAAGGAGTGGATGTGTGTTTGAATCTGTGTCCATTAACCATAAAATCTACTAAATGGGGGATATTGCTACATACCAGCACTTCTTGTCACTTGTTTTGTTTTTTTGAAAGGGTAGTTCACACAAAAATTCAGTCATGAATACCTCCAAACCTGTATGAATTTCTGTGTTCTATTAAAAACAGAGAAAGATATTTAGAAGAATGCTGCGCACCATGGTGAAAAAATAAATGGTAGTCAGAAGAGCCCCAGAACTGTAAAAAAAAACATAAATTTTGCTTTCTACAGGGCAAATAAAATACAATATAAATTTTTAATACACAATATTTTTTCTGCTATTGAATCAAAAGTGGTGCATAAATTGCGAACAATCTTACACATACATTTTGTTACGTTAAACCGAAAAAGACATCCAGGTTTAAAACAATTTGAGATTATATAATTTATAACAGAATTTTCGTAAATTCACAAATGCGTGCTTACCATATAACCGAAATAAATATTAACCAAATCCAAGCTAGGATACTGTTTACTTTGTTAATTAATCTAACCAAATCAAGGCAATTTTAATAATCCTCCATTAAAGTTTAGTAAGTCCTCTTATAATCCCTCCTTATTTTTGTTATGCCTAGCAAAGATGCCCAATGTATGCCAGTTTGCCACACTATGATAATACGGCTAGTAACTGGCAACCCTGTATAAGGTATCCAATTGTCTCACTTAAAATACCTTACAGTTACAGAGACAGTTCCATCTTTTAGAAATAAAAAAAACAGTCGCATTTTACCCTGCCATATAAGTGTTACTGCTAAGTTCTAAAAGTACATGTATGTTTGGTATCTGCATGTTATTTGTGGTACTGTAAGTACTGTTCATGTGTGTTAGGGGGAAGGGTAGAACATACCAAAGAGGAGAAGCCCTGCAAGTGCCTGTCAACAGCATCCGACCGGTCTGTTCTTACTGAAAATAGCTTCCTCACTCTGTGCTATTACTGCCTTACACTAGTGACCTGTGTGCCACAGACAAAGCAGTCTGGACTACATCTCAGCTGTTATGAGCTATTGTTTTCATACCTAGATGTTGCTCAGAATTTCAAGCAGCACTACTCTAAGTTCAAAATGAGAACCAGACCTATTAGAATAAATAACCTTAAGTTAACTTGTGATGCTTTTGGCATTAGCTGTAACAATTTCAAATTATATCTGGCTCAAAAGTGTTTGAAGTCTGCCTTTTATTTACATTACAGTTTGATTCATTCACTTTGGAATCATTAAAGTTTAATTCCTTTGACATTTTCCTGATTTGATCTCAATAGCTAAAAGTGTCTTAAATTAACAATGAAAATAAACTAGTTAGAATAAATAGAAATGAAATATATTAAAGTGAACTCTTTCTAAAACTGTATTTTATGTGTTTTTAAGTGTAATAATGAGGTTCATCTAGGGAAAAATAATTAATGGCATCTGTTGGCACAACTTAATTTAATGCATTTGTGCAACTTAAATATCCATTGTCAAACTCGATTTTGATGAGTTGGGCTGACTTGATAATATTGATAATTATTAACTTAATATTGTGCGTAATTTTACATTAAAGCCTTGTTTTTATTCCTCTACAACAATATTTGAGTTACACAAACTCAAAGCAATTGGCTACATAGATGAGTTTCCATCATGCTTTACACACAACTGGATGATAATAGCAAATGTAATGCATTTACCATTCTGCTGAAGGATAGAGCATTTGCTTAGGGGAATCAGAATAATGCTAATTTTGTTCAACCAGTGTATATGATTAAATCAGTGAAAAACATATTTTGTAGGATAAACTTAATTTTGTAGGAAGAAAAAAAGGGTTTTTTGTTTAGTTTAAACAATATTTTTAGAATGTTTCTATCGAAAGAAAAGCATGTGTTTCATAATTATAGAGAATATGTACTGCCATTATTTGCCAGCATCCATGTAGTTGTGGAGTTCTAAATTATAATTTGGGCATATTTTACCTACCCTCTAGAAAGACATTTACAAGATTCTAAATGATGGATGGGTTTCCTTGTTTTATGGTTTCCTGTGCTATCAATAACATTCAGCCTCAATTTGATGGCCCTCAAAGCCAAGCAACAAAATATGTGATACATAAATAAAAGAACTCAAATAGTTTGTTTTCTAGATCCTATACAGTACATACCAGTACACAACAAATGAAGAGATCTTTTCCAAAACGATATAAAAGCCAATTAAAGAAAAAGAAGAGTTCTTCATGCCATTTTGGAGCGGTTTGATAAAAAATAAACTTTAAATTGACAATCAACAATGTTGTGGTTTTATTTAACAATCATTGTTTAACATTTGAGCAAACGGACAAACATGATAAATTGAACACAAACAAAATGAATAAAAAGGTATAATGGAAAAGAAATCATTTTCAGGAAAGCCATTAAAATAGATTTATTGCGTTTTGGAAAATAGCCCTTCATATATTAACATATCAACACCTTAGATAAATAAGAGAAAACTAGTCTGTCCTCACAGATCAGCGGTATCACTCCTTCTCAACCAGGTGTTTTAAATCAGGTCCAGCTGGGGTGGATTGAGGTACGCTGACACACTTTTCATCCGGGCCGGGAGGTTCGTTCTTCTATCTAAACCAAAAGATGGGGTAGGACAAAGAAACGATTATTGTAATAGTAAAGAAAGGTTAAAGGTTAACTGACAGAAAATTCTCATGATCAGAAAAAATGCTGTGACCCTAATCACAGTTTTGTTTTGGCAGTGGGAGGGGGTAGGACCTGCAGGCATTAAAGAGAAGATGGGGTATATGTTCAAAGAGAAAATCTGGTGTTCGTTGAACTCAAATACAAGATCCATGACAAGTGTGTTAGAAGGCACAGTTGATAGAGTGTTAATCCTCTATGCTTTGAACATGTGGATCTGAATCTCATCATTGTCGAGCCTTTCCTAGGGTTCTTGAAATGGGGTCTTGGGGAGTATGATGTGTTAACGTGAACACTCAGTAAATGTTCGTAACTGTGGATGTGAGGTTCATAACTTGTCATTTAAAACATACTCCAGCTGTCTCTGCTCATGACAAAGTGACGTTTTGTATGTTTAAAGCCCCCCTGGGGTCATTAATTTCAATCTTTTTATAAATAATCGTAGACCATCAATGTAACACATTTAAACTTTCTTTCATGAGAATATATTTTCCATACCTTGAATCACACAGACAGATTAATATTTAAATTAAACCCGGCACCTCCAATGACTCACAATCCACAATCCTAAATCTGGAAGTGAAACTTAGAGCTAACCCAGCAAACCATCAATCTTTTCATCCCAAATCTATGCCCCGTACTTTCGTATTCCTTGCAGTTGATCCACTGGGTCACATGAGTTCTTCAGTTTAACAGAGAAAAATGGTCAGCAATGGTTCGAAGTAATACATTTGCACATGGTTTGTCTTAAAGCATATTAATATTTTACCATATTTTCTGCAACATGTTACCACACTGGGATTTAATTTTAAGCTGTAATTCATATGTGTATAAATGTCAGTTATTGAGCAAGAAATGCCTGAAACGGGGTTATTACCCAATTTTTTTGTTCGTTTCATCCATAATATTTAGTCCATACCTCCTACGCTCCAAAACAATCTTGTTTTAGAATCCTTCATTTATCTTAATTGACTTTGCTTTGCAGCATTTATGCTCTCCTTCAAAGAAACATCTTTTTAGTGGCTTGTGGCTTTGTTTCTTGTTTACCTCTTTTCATCCAACAGGCCAAGATTTTGGTCACATTGATGAGGTTAGTTTGGTTTCACTCGGTTCTACCATTATTCATATTTGCTTTCAATTACAGGGAGTGTCACAATACATTTCATAAAACATTCCAACTTACTGTTCTGCAACGGCTTCCAGAATAATAAGATATAATTTAACAGAGCAAATCCACATTTTGCCTTTGCTTAACTTTCTCGTCTTTTTGAGTTCGCTAGTGGACCTTAGAGGCCAAATTTGCTCTTGTGAACAAGAAAAGTTAAAGTTTTTCTCATTTAAAAATGATTTCCTCCGGTGCCTTGGTCTTCCCAGTTTGATAAATGGTGTTTTGACAGGAACAAACTAACCATGCTGCACAAATCCTCTGCTGCAGTGTTTTATCCAGACCAATTATGCTTTTTTATACAACTCCATCCATCCACACATGCTATGTAAGGGTTATAATAAGGACCTTGGGACTTCCTATAGTCAATAGATGTGTAACACATGTATAAGTCTAACTGTCTCTGCTTAGTTGTCTTTGTCAGCCTAAATGAGGTGTAGCTGGCCGAGCATGTCTGACATATTGGAAAAATTCAACCAATTGTAGTCACTCAAGTGGACCTAGAGGAATAGCATTGTGGGGGTCTTATACATTTTAGGTATTCTGTGGGGAAAAATTTATATATAGTTAATATCTATGGTTTGAACCTCTGCTCACCATTTGCTGAAAAAAGGATTTCCTTCAAACATTATATAAAGTTTGCAGAAGAACATATTGAAAAATCTGTCATGAAAGGGTTCTAGATCTTGGATCTCGAAGCTTGTTTTTGCTTCATAGCTTCATATGGCTGTTCTGGAACCATAACATGTCAAAACAGTTCAGACCTCCAACCAAGCGAATGAATGTTCTCAGGTCATGTGTTTGCTTCATTCCGGAATGCTTCAGGAGGAGACATCCCGTCAACATTTCCATTGGAAGCTAAACCTAATTTATTACAAATATAAAGACTTCCCTCATTTTTTTCTGCCACATTCCACTGAGCTCAGCAATCTGTAAGCCATCACACATCATAATGTTAGTCAAAAATGCTGTTGTTTTGTTGGAGACAGCTGAGCTCCATGACTATGAGATGGTGGTGAAACAGAATACCCTGGTGTGATGATCATGGTTCACCAAGCATGCCCAGTGGCCCCATACCCGACACAGGTAGCTGAACATGAGATTATGTCTACATTAACTGGTGGAAAGGCCACACTGATCAAAGAAATTACGATTTTGAGCAGATGATGAGATTGCTGGTGATTAATAGCCTGCTGACATTGTCAAAGTGCTGGCACAGGGTTGCGTAAGCGTGTGTCTACAATGAAATGATGAATGAGGATTCCTTGAGCAGCTCCCTGTGCTACAATTAAATTTCTTGCTTTGATATCCTTTTGTTTACAAACCATTTCTCAACTAAGCAGTTATTTTGCTTACTTGTTGGATATAGTATAGATGTGTGCCCTGACCTGTTTAAAAGTGGGTTTCTACCTGCAGAATATATATATATATATATATATATTAAGTGAAGTCCACTTCGAAAAGGTTTTTGATATTCACTACCGGACACGTATATTTAAAGGGAGAGTAAACCCAAAAATATAAACATTTTATGGGATCATTTACCCCCTTGTCATTTCATTAACTTTTACAAAAGAAAACAAACAAAGATATCTTGAACAAAATAGGTAACCAGACACAACAATATAGTATGGAAACAAAACTACTGCAAAGAAATGGTGCTGTTCGCTGCTCAGTTAACAACATTCTTCAAAATATCTTCTTTTGAGTTCAGCAGAAGACAGAAATTAAAACAATTTGAAATGATAAGAGGTTGACAAATTATGACAGAATTTTTATTTTATGGATCACTATCACTTTAACTGTTGTTCTGTTAACAGCATTTTATAAAATATACTATTCTGTGTTCTGCAGAAGAAAGACAAATAAAAATATAAAAATTTTGGGGAGATTTTTGGGATAATTAAAAAAGACGTTTGAGATTCTTTGTTAATATAACCAATTTTTTCCTTAAAAGCTTTGAAACTTATTAATTTTCAAACATCCAATTATTATGACAAATATGTAATGCAATGTAAATTGCTTTGGTTAAAAGCGTTTGCAAAATACATAAATGTGAGTTAACATAGAAGTGTGGTATATTCCATATTTTGCAATGAATGAAAGCATAGCTATGAATGATGTACACATTTAGACTAAAACCTTTTACAGCCTTGTTTTCCTCATGTAACTCATAAAATAAATATGGCATATACAAAAAGAGACTTGTAAGAAGAACGTATCACAGAGTGAAGTAAAATCTGTTTGATTACCCACAAAAATTGTGTTGTAACATACATACCATGTAAAATCCTAACTCTCTTTCAACTATTAGTTTACCCACTTCTGTTTTGAAGTGTGTTTGTGGATAAAAATGTAATTGGTTTATATTCTGAAGCAGTGACTTAAGTAGTATGTAATTCTGTGGGTGCAAACACAGTATTTGTGGCTGCTAATAAGTGTTTTGAATTACACAATTCAGTACATCAGTAGCTGTTTTCATTTATTTCTGTGATCTCCAAAAGTTGCGTCTACCCTCCCCTAATGATGTGCAGACATGTTCTGGTCCCATTACCACCTCTGACTCATATCTAAACTCCTTTACGCCCTCAGTTTCTTTAAGCTGCCGCCCTGTAAACGGCCACAATCACACCCTCCTTTAGTCTATAAGCCAACTCCCATGCGGCCCAACCACAGTGACATCACTGTGGTCACAACCAGCAGTATCTGTGTATTTGTGTCTGAGTCTGTGTGAAACAGTGAAAAGCATTGAAAGTGGCACTATGCACAGGCCCTATCTGTAAGTGCATTTGGATGTGTGTAGGTCAGGCTTTGTAGTGATTATTCCTGTCTGCGTTTCACCGAGTGCCTGTTCATCCAATCCTTTATTCGAGTGTGCCAGGTTACTTTCACCCCCCCCCCCTCTTTCTCTCTCTTCTAAGTAATAGGTAAAGTGTGTTCCACTAAGAGCACTTGTAGATATAATACAGAAAAATGCATGTATGTCAAACGTCTACTAATATCTGAAATACATTTGCACTTTGTGTTAAAATAATTTGTATTGAAAGCACATTTAGCTATTAATACTTGTATTGACACATTTTTTCTGCTTGACCTTTGATGTTTAAGTTACGTAATCTGCATTTCACTAGGCCCAAGCAGGATTCAAACCACAACGAAGCCTAATGTCTGACGTAAAATAGCACGTGTCTCCAACAATCAATCCAACAACTATTACACAATCCATAATCAACAAAGTGAAACATGATATGAACTTTTCTGTTTTGATCTTTCCTGTCTTTAGCAAATTTTGCGGCACACACGGGAGAATGCCACAAAGGTGATCTTTCTCATAACTGACGGTTATTCTAATGGCGGAGATCCACGACCAGTGGCAGCAGCTCTGCGGGTGAAAGGTGTGGAGATCTTCACGTTGGGAATCTGGCAGGGGAACATCCGCGAACTCCACGATATGGCTTCACACCCTAAAGATCAACACTGCTACTTAGTGCACAACTTTGCTGAGTTCGAAGCGCTGGCACGACGTGCCCTTCATGAAGGTACAAATGTATAACCTGAACATGTAGTGTCATCTGAGAACTTTAAACATGCGCAGTAGCTGGAGCAACTTGCAACAAATTGATTTATTAAGCACACTTTGAGCTAAATAAATAAACTGACAATTTTATTGTGACCAAGGCAAGCTATTTTTAAGATAATGTCTTTTATGAAAGTAAATTTGTATGACTCCTTTCAAACTTATGCAGTTATATTTTTACCACATTGTCAAATCATTTTTAAAAATTAATTAAACGGAGGGAGCTACTGGAATTTTTTTTAAAGTAAAATAAGCCATCATATATTTCATCATCTTCAGTGTAGTCACCTTTTGACCAGAATCGGCAAAAATGTTTGCTTGTAATTTTCTCAAGCAGCTTCTCAAGATCTGAGATGCTCTTTGAAGAATTTCAAGTCCTGCGCTCTTATTGGCTGTTCTTTCTTCAATATTTAGTCAGTCTTTCCTTTAGACAGTTTTTATTTAATAAAATGTAAATTTTGTCATGAAAACCCATGGACGTTGCTAGATGATATTTTTGCATATTAAACCAATTTCAGACATTTAGGCATACACCTTCAGATCAGAAGTATTTTTTATTGATGAGAAATATTTCACTCAAGTGTCCCAAAACTTTTGACGGTTTATGTAGGCTATCTAACCCAAACATTGTCTTGTAATAGTTTCCACCAAAAACCACAAACATATTAACAATCCACAAAACCTACCACATAAGACTACATTTTATAGTATTATAATTCCAATTAAAACTTGCGATGTTTCCACTGTTTTATTTTAGCAACAGAAATTGTTGTAGCCTTTATATTTTGACAGAAACTATGGTAATCTTGTGTGAAGGCAAATTACAACAAGGTGTAAATTCCATTCCAAGTTTTTTTTGGAGCTTGACAAACACTAGCTTTCCTGATTCCTTGTATAAAGTAAAACTAGTGCAAAAATAAATCAGTATTATTATATTTATTTGGCTGCCTGCCTGTAACAGCTTGTTCTTATCAGATCCCTCAACTCTGAACCCTGTGAACTCGAATTACCTCTGTTTCCTCTGTGTCATTAACAAACTACACTTTACCAAACTTACTAATAAACCATGTGTTTAGATCCAAAGAGTACAATCAACTTTGTGTGATGGAAAGTTCAAACAGGCCAAACTAAAGCTGCTGCATGATTTTGTCTCACCTCCTGTAGTGATATCATGTCTGTGCTCTCATTTGTTCAAGACTGTGCACGCTCCTCCAGATGCTTGGCTTGTCTGTGTATGCTCACATCTGGAGCCATGCATTTGTTTGTATGTGAAAATATGAAAATGCTTCTGTCACTGCAAAGGTTTTTTTAATTAGTCAGTATTGTAGTAGAACTCCATATAGAAACTAACAGATAGTCTCACAGAAATCCCTAGAATGTCTACAAGTATCTTACCAACTAGGAATAGAACTCTTAAGTGACCAACATTGATTTTTTTTCAACATCTTCACCAATTTTTTCTATTTCTTTTTCATTATATCTTACAGATCTGCCTACTGGAAGTTATATTCAGGAGGATCTGACCCAGTGTTCATCATTGTGTGAGGAGGGAAGAAACTGTTGTGACATAATGGCCAGCTGTAAATGTGGTACACACACTGGGCAGTACGACTGTGTGTGCGAGAGAGGATACTACGGAAAAGGGCTCCAACACGAGTGCACAGGTAAGGGTCACGAACTGCATGAACTATACAAAACCCTCCACATGACCCTATGGTATGGGCTTTCCATCTTTGTTAGAAAAGATGGATGGAGGTTGGGTTCACTTCTGAAACATTTGCTTAGAGATGTGAAAGGCTGAAATGTGCATGGATGCCAGATCCATTTCTGAAATTAAGTTGAAGAAACACGTCCACCAAATATCCATAGTGACATGGAAAACATCATACAAATAAATGAAATAGTGAAGGATGATGCCATAACATAACTATAATCATTAAAAACAGTTTCATGTACTACATTCTACCACATCATATGATTAATGCAGTTTACTAACTTCTTAATAAGTCATGTGAACAAGCTCTTCCAGTAGTTTCACTTATCAAAATATTTTCACCAATTTAAACCTCTATAATAAATACAACTAGATTTTTAAGTCATTTTAATAATGTGTATTTCTACGGCAAAGCCAGTTTGATTAACATTAACATTTTTAAAGTGTAATTAGCTCCGAAATGAAAGTTGTGTCATCTTTTTAAAACTCTTTCTTTTTTATCTCAAACCTCTCAAAAAGTCATATTTTTCAGAATATCTTCTTTTGTGATAAATAAAATATCTTCAGGTGAGTAAATGAAGACAGAATTTTCATTTTTTAATTCATCCTAATTTGGCAACAAGTATTAAGATATATTTATATATTTAGGCTTGGTTGGTATCCAAATTTTCATACTGTCAAACCTCCTTCCTATTACACCTCGGTATATGGAATAATCGTGAATAATAAAAGAATAATGACTAAAGGTTCAGACAGTGTCACCAAACTGTTGGCTTGTGCCTAAACCATCCAGAAACTTTATACGTAAAAAAATAACATGCACAACCATATTAACAACTTTCATTAGCAACAAATAGCCATTGCAGAAGTTGTGTTCTTTTCGAGACTAGGGCTGATCGTAGCTCCATTGGTTTCAATGGATGTATTATGTATAAAATCTTACAATGCTTTTTGGAAATCAGCCCACATCACTTGGTGTGTGACTCACCAACTTTCCCACCTCTCTTTTTCTTCCCAACACTATAACATGATGACAATCCCCGCATACCCATTTTTAGTCATTAACTAACTTATATTTAATATTTAACCCTTGTCTCATATATGCAATGTTTTTTAAGGACTAATGTATAACGGTATTGAAACTGATACTGTTGCTACTTTTAGATCCTGCGGTATACCATATTACTCTCATACCACCAAAGCCTACTTACATTTTCAACGTTCAGTTCATCTTTTTTTGCAACTGCACTAAAATAACTTTAAGTGATATCATTTCAAATTGTCTATTGCTAGTGTCTCACTCCACTCACTGCATGGTCAACTTAAGATGGTATTATATAGAATTTTAAGAAGCCTATTTCACTACAAACCAGACCTGAAATACATGAACAATGTAACACACACATGCATATCCTGTCTGTAGACTACAGTATACTTCTGCCCAACCCTTATAGCCGACCCTTATAACAATAGTTGACACGGCATAATTAACAGTTTTCATGATGTATAATGGTTATAAATCAAAGGTTTTGGATTAAAGGGGCAAAATTGCAGAATTGATTTTGTAGATTTCGTTTATTCTCTACCTTTCACTTTGTTTCAGCATTTTTTTTCCTGCTGGCATTGGATAAGATAACGGCCATAAATAATTCCCAATCAAAATCAGATGTTGTGAGGGCAGTATTGCTCACCACCATTTATTTTGATCTGACTTAATTACCAACAGAATTTTTTAATTAATGACCAAGTACAAACACGCAGTAGGCCAGAGGCAGATTGGCTCAACAAGTGGAAGCCATGGGACAAACAAAATGAAGGCTTTCATACATCTTATTGGGCATAGTTCATATCATAAAGCCACTATACAAAAACTGATCTTTGTCAGATTACTCTGGGAGCTGATAGGTTGCATGATGTTTGTAGTATTTATAAGACAAACTTGCTGGATCAGATTTGCATCTTTTGTTGATGTTGGGGTATTATAAAGGAAGAGCTCGTGTAGACATTACGAATTACAGGAAAGCCTGCAAACGTGCAATGTCTGGATATGTAAACTGTGTTAAACCCAAAGCTTAACAACAAGACTCAAGGCCATTTAATCTAAATTGAACTCTTACCACTATTCCTTCACAGAAATAACACTGATGACTTGAATGAACTGAAAGAGAGAAAGGATGAATGACACCATTTGCTTAGCTGCGTTATGTTTGTCTTGACATTCCAGTGGCACTTTAATGACCGGACATATTTATTCATTGTCATCCTGGGTTAACCTAGCCAAAGAGACAGATAACCTCAGATGCAGATGCCATAATGTATCTCCTTTGGTGTGTGACAGGGTCTGGTTGTCAGAGGTCAGAGGTCAGAGGTCAGGGATACTTAATAAAGAGATTTCCTGAAATTGTGGATCGTAAATATTTACCTTGGTCCAAAGCCCCCAGACAAACATAAAAAAAGGAAAAACTTTGAAAAATAGTAAAATGAAAAGGAATCTGGGAATGTTGGCAAAGTTTTGAGTAAGGAAGTGTTGCAACCATGTTCTTATGTGTTTGACCTCCTTCTGCTCCCTGTATCTGTCTTTCTCTCCTTTTCAACTCCCATGGAACCCCGTTTCCAGCAACATATATGATCTCTAGAGTCAGTAGGAAATGTTCTCACGGTACATTTAATGCAGATTATAAAAGAAAAATCTGTGGTTTTCCTTGCGTACACATGCGTGTAATTGTGTGCTTTTGTACGCACACAGCATGATGCCTGGAGTCATGCGTGCAATTACAAACATTTGCTCATAAATAAAGAGTCATTGCTAGAACTGTGATATATTAGATACAAAAACTGCGCAAAAAGTTTATCAAATAAAGATGTTTGACAGATACAGTGACATGTACAGTTCCAGTAAACAGCTCAACAATATTCGGCCTGTCTGAACCTTAAACAACAGGTCACCGTGCTCTAGCATGATCCAAAGTTTATTCCTCTCCGCCTTTAGACAGTATCTTTATTTAATATTTAAAGTTATTTCAGGTGGAAAAAGTATAAAACTACTTCTATTTATATAAATATATTAATTAATTATCTACAATATTATATTAATGGAGCATTTCCCAACAATAAACATTCTTTCGTTATTTATTAAGACTCATGTATTTTAAAACCTTTTTATGACTGTAGCTTTTGTGGAACCTACAAGAAGATATTTAGTTTAGGTGGCTTTGTGTCCAAAAGTCAGTGGAAATTCTTCAGAATATCTTTTTTAGTGTTCGCAGAATGACATTTAAAATAAACATATTATGTGTGCAATTTAAGCTTTAATTGGATCCCACACATTCATTCAGTGCACTTCTGTTGCACAGGTAAAGATGGATTTCAAGCGATCAGATTTTAGCATATTTAGAATCACATTTTAAAGGTGCTGAAAACAGATATATAAACGGTGTAATGCTTGACATTAACCTTTTTTTCTTTGGTTTTTAAGGATACTACCCACTTAGCCTTTTTCCCTGGCAAAAATTCTATGTCTGGAAAATGTTATATGGCCTGCTAAAATAAGTAAATTTACTTGATATGGCTAGTTTTAAAACCCTTTCAAATGCAGTTTGACCACCCAAATGAAGACAATATAACATAATTGCAATACTTAAGCACACATCCACACACTGTCTGTAAAGTGTACATTCTCATATACAAAAATGTTTGTCAGTGCACTTTGCTATGACCAAACACAGACTGGGTACAGGGTTGTAGTTTCACGACTTTTAAGAAATCTACAGTTAAAAAATCTACATTCAACCAGACAAAATAGCAAGTGGGAGATGCTGTCTTTAACACCACAGCTAACATCTACCCACATCTGGTAGAGTCAAACCCTTGTATTGTAGCTATTGAACCTTGGTGCGTATTTTGGAGATAAATAGGTAATTTTTTATAACATTCTTAACATTCTTTAACATCACTTTAAAATCCTGGGTTTACGTTTCAGTGCCCTCCCAGGTCCCATCTTTTCTTCCTCTTCCTCATTTGTATGCCTCATCACTGTTTCATTATCCAAATCTCCATGCCACATGGCTCTTTCTCTCCTTTTTGCTTTCTTCATCTCTTCTCCTCTCACCTCCTGCCCCTTTCTCATATTTTCCAATTTTCTTTTATAATAAAACACCATGTGCTGGTTTTCTTACCTGCCTCGATAGCTGAGAGCCAGGAATGAAGTCAGAGGAGAATCTGTAATGCATGTTTGGCTTCAGGGACCTTTTATTTCTGCTCAGGTGCTGAGCCAGCCCGGGCTTTAGCTAATAATCTGGAAAAAGTTTTTAGTGTAGTTTTATCATTCCAAGTACTCTATGTTCAATAGAGTGTGAAATAAATACGTGTGTAAGTAATGACTTTGTACTAAATTTGAATCACCAGTGTGATTATTCATTGGGTTTATTAAGTGTGTTCATCAGCCGTTTCTGTCATAGTTTAATTTATCTCGAAGTATCAGTTCATCCAAATAGCACAAATATTGTCATCATTTACTCATCTTTCCATTCCAAACTCATCTTCTTTTATCCACCATCATCTGCCAAGAAAGAATTGAATAAGAATTGTTCAGAAACAGCTTGCTCCTCCTTGACAAACCATCAATTTGATGAATCATTTGCATTGGTTGACAAATATTTAGATTTTGGGTGAAACAATCTTTTATACCTAAAGGTTCATGGATCAAATGACATAAAATTAAAGTGTTTATTTGTGCAGCATAGCCTTAAGGTTAATAGAAAAACTAAGAATATAGATTGAAGAGGAAATCCTTAAAGAATCATTTGAACCCAGTTGGTTCCTTTGGATTTTCAAGACACTGAAGAAAGGTTACTCACCTCTTGGTGAGTCCTGCTCCAGGACATCTCAGCCAAAAATGCAGATGCCTCTGGATCTCAAGGGACAAAAAGTTTCAGAGTCAATAGGGTTAACCTCATTTTTAAAATAGATTGCATTAAAGTGAAGGGTTTCCTATGTTGAAACAGGAGGAAAGCCAATGTGATGGTTCATAAATGAGGCTTCTTGGTTTTTAAAAGACACTGACCTCATATCAGTTTTGCACTTCCTGTGATATTGGGTAATAGCAAGATATTGGAACTGATTTCAGATCAGTGCATAAAGAGACTAGTGTCTTAAGTAGTTTTAAAAAAGGCCTGTGGTGCAATTTTTTTTTTGTGTTGTTTATATGTTTATGTGGGGTTTTTAATATTCTTTAAGACAAACCGTGTGCAAATTGCTTTGCTGAGTATGTTTTCTATTAAACTGAGGCTTGCAAGAGACAGTTTTTTAAATGCAGTTGTGTTCTGATACTGTAGCACTTTTTAAAGCATCCAAAGTTGCGAAATGAGCATGAGCATGTTTCCATCATAGTCTATGCACATTTGTGTTTTTGGATTAAAAAGTTGATCCTACTCCACTCATTTTAATATATATTAGTATATTGACATTTCCATCTAGATTTTTTCTATGCGGTGAAACCACAATGTATTGGTGAAAAGATTCGGGCTGAGGCATCTGGAACTGGCGGATTTAATTTGCGTATTCTATATCTGTATATACTTAATGGAGCTGAGGTGTGAACTTACATTTAAGCTTTTTTAAGACAGGAAAAAATTGTTTCAAATTGAAATGTGATTTCGATGGTCAAATATTAGTTTTAAGGGATATAATTATCAACCACAGGGAGACTTTGAGCTTGTGGTGACCCTCATATTAAGAATTCCTAAGCCTGCCACTGAACGGAAACTGTGTTGATTGAGGCCTTTGGAAAAAGGAGACATGTTTATAGGTAGTAGAAACTGTGTGATCTTGTAAAGTAACAGTTACTTTGGGTCATAAATAGACACTCACATGTCTATAAATTTGCTTGTAAGGAAAAGCGTGTGTCCTCGTGTGTTGACCATTAACGTCTGCCATTAGGGTCAGCAGAAGGTGGAATTGACAGATGGAGTTGACAACTTTTCCGAATATACTTTCCCATCTCGCCGTTTTTTATGCTAAACGAGTCTTTTCCCAGTCCCTTGCCAATTGTAGAGCATCTCACTGTGTCAGTGTACCTTGTTATAAAACAGATTTACAGTAAGTGTAAAACGGCTCCTGCATTCTGAACAGCCCTCTTTTATTCTGCATTGATTCTATTATAGAGAAGGACTTAAGAGATCAAGTCATTGCAATGGTTATTCTGCCCTCTAAATCTCCTTCTATTTAAATCTTTTTATACATTAATGTCTATATTTTTCACACTAAAAATCCCAATAGAAATGTTTTATTATTCCTTCTTTGCTTGTTTTATGGAGGCGCAACCCTGGTTTATTTCTAATTGGATTTCTGTCACCTCTAACAGCAGTCATGTCCTTATTTCTTGTCTCTCTTGGGGTGTTTAAGTGTGAATTCATTATGTTCGCTTTTGTATTAAAGCAAGTGTTAAAGTGTTAAAGGGGTCAGTCATGGTCTGGTGGTTAGAGAGTTGTACTTGTAAGGGGATGGTTGCGGGCACGAATCCTAGGGTCAGCGGACAATGACTAAAGCGTCCTTGAACAAGACGCCTTACCCCGTTTACTTTGCAGTGATGATTGATTACTGTATAATACTGTGAATCGCTTTGGATAAAAGTATCAGCCAAATGTAAAAAAAAGTTGTGGTTGTCATATCCCTCCCTAATACATCTACCTCCATAAAATAGAAGCTTAATCTCTGAACCATTAAGCCCCATGCACAATGCCAGCGACACTTACTGACAAAGCCAAGCAATGTCATTAATTTCAACGTAGAGCGGGCAACTTTCTGCCAAACAAACGACAGTGACTGTTGGCGACAGGAAGTGGGTCTGTCTAACGAATCAAAAAAAGTCGGGAATTGCTCAACTTCATGCAAATAACTAGCAACTTTCCGGAGCAAATACCGATAGGACTTAAGTCACAGATCACACATCATCTGTCTCCGGACATTTTTTGCATTGTTTTTACAAACTTTCCTAGAGTAACTTAAAATAGAAACGCGATCTAATGACCTTATTGCAAAAATTAAACCAGGCTTTAATCACCGCACACAGAGTCCTTTGTACCTGTACATGGCAGACTTTACCAAAATCTTATTATTGTAGACACACACAAACTTAAACTTATGGTAAAGTAATTTGTCAAAGTGATAGTGAAAGAAGATATTTTCAAAAAAGTTTATAATCGAATAGCATTCCCAACATTCTTTAGATCATCTTCTTTTGTGTACCGCAGAAAAAAAGAAAGTCACACAGGTCTGAATTGACAGGAGGGTAATTAAATGATGACAGATTCATTTTAAGATAACTTATAAATTCTGAAACTGCAGTAGGTCAACTTTTATTATATTTGAATCCACACCAAAAACTGTTTGTTTGAACATTTTATCATGTACATCGGCTCCTCATGATTAATTTTTTAAAATTTATGTTAAAAAAATCTCTGTTTAATCATGTGGAACCGATGTAAATGATAAAATTTGTAATTCCAACCAACAACACATTTTTAGTGCAATTTGTACAGTCACAAACTGTTCTTCATTTGTGAATCTGAATAATTTTAATATAAAGACTAACTTCTAATAAAACATTCCTATGGGTGTGAACTGAATGAGACATACCATTTTCAAATGTTGAATGCCAAAATGATATTTCAGTATAGAAAAAATATGTTTGACATAAAAAATATTTAAGGATTTGTCTAAATAATTAAATGGTTGATTTTGGCCTTTTAAGAGGTCTATAACATACAGCTAACAAAATGTGAAAAATTGCTGGTTGTTTTTAATCACTGCAGTCTAGACTTAAATTATGTCAACAAGTGCATTATGAAGATTTCTTCTTGGCAGAATCCAGAGCTCTGTCCTACTCATCCAAAGAGGCCAAACCTAAAGACAAGCAGTCGTTTAACAGGTTTCCGAGTTTAATGGGGAATTTTGTCTTTGTCTCACGCAGGGAGCTTTGTTTCCCCATTTGTAAAGCTGAGTAACTGTCAGTGGGTTCGTGCATAAGAGGCACGACATCATATTTGAAAGAGTTTTCTTTTTCACATTGCATTTAAGGTTGACCACGATTTCAAATTCAGAACAACAGGACAATGATGACCTCCATGTAGACATCCACATAAACATGCATTCAAACATTTTTGTGGCTAAAAACAGGAGATTGTGGTGAACTGATGGTAGCATGCGTCTATGCCCTCATTTCAGAGTCGTGTCATTTAGAAAACGTTTTTCTTTTACTTTTTCCAACTAGAGGGCTCTCTATAGGTGAATTATATTGCTTTTTATCATATTCATACTTAATTCAATTAAGGGGCCTATTTTCATCACATTTGCATTGAAGTTTATAGTAAGCATTTTTTTGTATTTTATTGTACATCTGATGTGTATCTAGAATTTTTTTAGACATGCCATCCTGCATTTGGCCTGAAATGAACCTAAAGCGCCTTTCTTATTCATAGTTGCGATTTGCCACACATATGCCCAGTATAATATTTTGTCCAGGAACACAAAATGAAAAATTACAGTTCACGACAATATCAAAAATTCCTATTTTAAGATAAATTTTTGTGTTTGTGATGTGCTTTTACAGTTATAACAGGAGCTAACAATAAGCTTAGCATTCCAGGAACACTACAGCAAATCAGACCCTCTCTTCTCCCTTGTTCCATCTTGTCCTTCGGTGCAAAGTTAATACATTTTATCTAATACAATTTTATTTTTCTTTCTTTCAAGATGGAGTGCATTTTAACCCATTACGTCAGCTTTTAAAGTACTGCAGCAGGCAATAAAGGACAGCTTATGAAAGGCTGGCTTATCCTGACACATGGATAACCTAATACTTAACAGAACTCCATCAACTTAACATTTAACACAACTCATGTTGTCATATTGACTGTTGATTTTGGAGTGAACATTACAGAATGGCATTTTCATATCTCACATGCTGAAATGACTCACTAAACTCTTTTAAGTTTATGGGTTGTGTACAGTTTATGCACTTTGTACAGTACAGATGTGCTAATAGATAAAAAGTTACATTTTAAACTTCTGGGTGAAAGTATTTATGTTACATAATTATTTCTAAAAGGATTTTAATATATTCTGTAGGTGCTTAGATGTACTTAGAATTCCATTTACAAGGGACAGGTCAATTGAAATAAAAAAAATTCTTTGCTTTTTACACTCTGGTAAGTGTCACTGAATACAAGAGAAGTTAAAGAATTATTAATGCTGCTTATTCTCATACATTGATAGAAAACATTTTCCCCCTTTTTGCCCAAAACCATAATTGTGTTTCACAGGAAAAAGTAAGCTGTACCGGTTTGATATGAGCTTGAAAATGATTTTTTCTTTAACATGTAATGGAGTTTGTTGATGCTAAAGCGTACTTGCTTACAACACAAACTATATAAAGGCGATTTCTAACAACCATCATATCTGTAAGCGTGTTTGACATTGCTTGTGAAACCCCATAAAAATTGCCTACATTTAATCATTGTACATAAAGATCATTCTTTAAAAATGTAACCTTGATGTATCTTGTTTAATATTGAGTGATAAAAACTTAGGTCCAAGACATTATGGATCATCATTGTGACCCAAAACAGTTAGGTTACAAGTTTTTTAATTATCTTCAATTGTTTTCATGGTGAGCAGAAAATACTTTTATCAAACTTTATAGCTTGATATCAGCCTGGATTTCCCAGTCAGGGCCAATTTCACAAATTCTGAGTGCAATCTCGGATTTATGTGCGAGCGGTTTCGACAGTCCGATGAAGATTTTTACAAACCATCTCAATGACTTCATCAGCTGTTGGATGCTGGGGATTTCCAGTCATCAGACGATTTGGAAGGGTTGCAAACATTTCACTATACACATAAAAACATGAATACATTTGTGATAAGGTCCAAAAATGTAATAACCGGTTGTCTGTCATCTTTACCAGAGATTTTTCTTTCATATTAAGAAACGTAACCAATCATCCCTTTCCAATTCCCCCCTTACTAACTTATTCCATCCCTCCATCTGTATGTCTGTTTCTCTCACTTGAGCACAGATGCACACTTTTTTACACATCGGTTGTCTTCCTGTCTTACATTCTTTTCTTCCATCTGTCTGCTTACGTCTCCCTTCCTTTCTCCGTTTAACTGCCAGTCTCTCTTTGTTTATTTCTGCTTTTCTTGCATAAATTGCATGTTTGTTCGCTTCTCTTTTAGCCTGTGTTTTTGCACTTTGCACATCTTTCCCTCTGTTCGGGCCCAGAGCTTCAGAGCCAGTGGCCACCCATCAGCAGCAGCTCCATCCGAATTCACTGTGAACAGTGCTGTCACTGTTTCAGAAGCAGCTGGATGTTATTTGCATAAAGACCGGCCTTCCTGTTGACAACCAAAATGAAATATTAGAAAGGATGCCAAGTAGCGTGCATAGAGAGCTACAATGAAACATAATGTAAAGTAACCGCACATATGACATGTTATGTAAGCTGTGGGACAAAAAGCTGGTTGTCTGACTTGAACTCATCAGCATAGCCAATCCTGTAGCAATTACACAGATAGGTGCTGGCAAGTGTTGGGTTTTAGGGTCAAGCAGCTTTTAAATGTCTTTATTAGAGGAATAACTACCAGAGAGTGACCCTACAGAGTCGGAGGGCACTGTTGAAATGATGGAAGGTAAGCACTTCTGACTACCAAACTCAGACTGAAGGACCCAAGGGATTTATGGTATCCTAATTTAATCTCAAACTGTTCTTGTGTTCTGAGACATCAGGTTTACAAAAAGTCTTGCTGCACTTGAGTAAGTGGAGATGTCTGGTGGCTGGCTGTACTGAGAAGCTTTTGATAAAGAAGCTGTTGTATCGTGTCTCCCACCCAATATGAATGTCTTTGATTTTTGGACATGAGCTTATGCAGGGAGGTTCTCTAAGATTTAGCCAGAATTATTTGAGTGAAAAACACAGTCAGCTTTTCCAAATAACCTGAAACCTACTTTTGGAATGTTATGAATCCTGTGTTAACCTTCATAAATGTTCTGTGTGCGTCATTAAATAAGCAATAGAGAATTAGCAGTGTTATCTGAAACAGATAGTTTTTGGTCACCTTTTCATTTTTTCAATTTAGAGTTGGTGGAGGGGAATCATTTTGGTTTGGAAAAATGTGAAATGTGTGTACACTGTCACTGGTTCATTAACCTATCAGAACAGTCATAATTATGTACCAATGGTAGGTGATAGTACTATGCGCACCATTTTGCATCTCTGGGATACTAATAAGCACTTTTTGAAAGGGTACAGTCCCATTTTTCGGACTATTTTCGGACAGTGCCCTATATGTGACTCTAAACCACAAAAACAATCATAAGTTGCATGCGTATATTTGTACCTATAGCCAGCAATACATTTTATTGGTCAATAGTATTGCTTTTTCCTTTTATGTCAAAAATCATTTGGATATAAAGTAAACATGTTCCATGCAGATATTTATAAATTTCCTCCTGTAAATAAATCTAATTATAATATATTTATACATCAAAATGTCTGTTTTGTTCTTTCTTTTCTTCTAAGCTTGTCCACCTGGCACATATAAACCAGAAGCAGTTTCTGGAGGTGTGGGAACCTGCCTACCCTGTCCTGACCTTCATCACACATCCAGACCTGGAAGTACAGACATATCAGACTGTGTGTGTACAGAGGGCTACAGACCACACAACAACACATGCCAAGGTATTAATCTATCAGTTTCAAATCTATAAACATGTCTGTTAATGTTTATGGGTGTATGTGGGTATATTCCAAATACAGATTTGGATAAATGAACTCTCCTGCTCTGTTGTTCTTCTCTGTATAGTGGTGGTTTGTCCTGTGCTCGCTCCCCCGGAAAAGGGATTCTTCATCCAGAATGTGTGTAATAATCAGTTTAACTCTGCTTGTGGGGTTCGCTGTTTGCAAGGCTTTGATCTGCATGGAGACAAGATCAGACTTTGTCAGCCAGATGGGACCTGGTCAGGAGTTCAGCCAAGCTGCAGAGGTAAGAGAGAGAAATCCAAAGATTTGGGTATCGGGTCAATGCAGTTTCAGGATTGCTAAGGATATGTTTTTCTTATGCTGCTGTTGTCGGATTTAAGTAAGCCAGAAGCTTTCCGTTTTAGGGTTTTTATTAATGCATACAAGTGGAAAACATATTGCTTTTATTGTCAGTTAGTGTTACACAATTGGAAGCACAGAGAACCTTTAGTGACCCCATATGTTCCTTACAGTCAGAAACTCTAATATACTCCAGCCTGGGAGTGTGAACAGTATTTGAGGTCTTCTAAAACTATGTTTTGTAAATTGTTGGTTGAAAACTTCACTCGCACACAAACATTTAAATACATATGTGTGTAAAGGAATGTTCAAAGGGCATATTAATTCAACATTGGAGTTCCCCCAGGTTTAATTAAACGATTCAAATATGTAAGTGTATTTTATAAAATTGATAGGAATAAAAAATGCAACTTAACACATGCTGCAACATTGACTACAGTTTTATTAATGATTAAAAATTTTAATAATTAGTTGATCGCCTATTGTGGTAATTTTTAATAACTTTAACTATGCAACGTCCATTGTTTGGCATCTTTATTAAAACATTTTAATGTACACTGTCCAATATATCCAAGCTTTAGTTTAAATGTTATTCGAGTACATTCAAGATACGTGACCAAAGGTCCTTTTTTACATTTACCTTTCCTACATTAAATCATTCTGAATGTAAAGAATGTAAAGAAAATTCTATAAGAATATTATCCGATATCTTTAATATTGACTGAGTAAGACTATGTCTGATTGAAATCATGGTAAAATTAATTAGGAAAAATGTAAAAAAAATTCAGAATGAGATTTTCCGACTGTAGCCTGGTTTTCACAGACAGGCTCACAAACACGACCGATGTACAAATGTGTGCACAAACACACATCTATCACACGGTCTCATGCGTACAGACGCGTGGACGAAGGCCGACCAGTTAAGTGCTTTCTCTCTTGTGACCTCAGCCCTTAAATAACAAACTTTTGGTTTTTCTTTGTTTGGAAATAAATTACAAGTCTCAAGTCTTAACCACAGACTTCACTACCAGCCATCCTCTTCTCTCTCTCTGTTATACTTTTTTCCTCTTTCTTCCCTCTTTCCCTTACATGAGCTCTTAAAATCTCTAGTCTCTCCATCATTCCCATTTTTTCCCCAGGTTGTTTGTTTTAGCATGGTGTCGTTCCATGGAATCAAACTTTTTCAAGATTGTCCGGTGGTGCAAAGTCTTAATAACATAGCACCGAATGTTTTTGCAATGTCTTAAACCGTGTCTGGTGTGTGTGGTATTTTCCCATAGCTCGCTCCTGCCCAGCTCTCACTCCTCCACATCATGGGCAGCTGAACTGCAGTGAACGTGGCGCCCCCTACAGACTGGAGTGCTCAGTGCGGTGTGAAACAGGTTACAAGCTGCAGGGAAGAGCCAAACTCACCTGTCTGGGAAACTCCCATTGGAGTGGACCACAGCCTCTGTGTGTCGGTGAGATTACTGCTGCTTTTATGTTCATTTTGTGTTTATTTTGTCTTTGTCGTCTAATAAACGAGATATTCCAAAAATTATTTGACAAGTAAAAATCAGTTTAACTGCTCTCTCCATGGGCAATTCTGTGATTTTTGGGAATTATGATTTTATTGATGGTGTGGCCTATGTGACTTGTGTTTTAACTATATTTCTTTCAAACTATTTCTCTTTTTGCTCATCTTGTTTGTTGAGTTTTATAAACAATCCAGATATTATTTGTTTCTGTTTGTTACGACTGTTTCCTCGAAGTTAGAGCGTTCAACAACTGCATTTATGTTTCCCTATCCCATCTCATTCTATCTTGTTCCAATGATTTATACATTCATGGAAAATATGTTGTTCTTCTTTCCCTTTTTTTAATGCTCTTTTTTTGTTTAAGAGGTACACTGTCCTCCGCTTGTTACCCTGAAGCACATCGAAGTGTCGCCCCCTGATTGCGGCGAGGGTGAGGTCAGAACCGGTACATCATGTCGGCTAACCTGTCCCCGGGGTTACCGCCTCCTTGGTGACCCTGTAGTCACGTGCCTTCCTTCTGGAAGCTGGAGGGAAAATATCCAAAAGGCAACTTGTGCAGGTGATTTTGTATATCTGTATGTATGTGTATGTGTGTGTGCTGAAAGGCACTCCTTGATTTTGGCTTTGTTCCAAAGCATGGTTTGTTGCAATGAGACAGATGTGCTGCCAGTACAACAAGTGCTTTAGATTTATTGCCATGAGATGTGTAAGATGTGATGAAGAACAGAATGAGTGGAATATCATCAAACCATGTGCAACAGTTTGTAGAACTAAAGGATTCCAAGCTCATAAAACTCAAAGCGGCCCCTCCAGGCGAACTGAACTAAGATGAGAAACAATAGGTTTTGGCCCATGCACCTCTATTCTTTACTTTTGTTTACTTTCTATGCAAATGAAAAGTCAGTATTTACATATATTTATGTAATTTCAAATCTTTTTGACTGACTTACATGAAAGATTAGAATGATCTTAAATGGAAGGTGCCGCTCTTTTTTCCACAAAATATGGAGAGAATTCTAACACGCTGATATTTTGCCTGACAGTTTCCCTTTTATTTCATACAAGAAAGTCAGTGCCATGGATTTGGAACAACATGAGAGTGAGTTAATGATGACAGGATTTTCATTTTTGGGTGAACTATTAGTTCGAACCAGAGCAGAAACAGACAGAGAAATGGCATATGATCCAGGTTCTTTCTTGGGACTCTTGCTTTAGCTATGAAGTATTTGTTTGGCTTGGATAGACAGAGCGGCTATGTGATTAATAAGTTCTGGATGTGATTATGATGGACAGCTCGGTAAATAGCTTGTGTCGGTGTAACATCAACATCACCTCAGCAAGAATCTAGAGTTGCACTATTACAGATTTTGTTGCCCTCCCCCAATTAACATGAAGTCATTATTCAGTCATCCATATGTTGTTTTAATTTTCAAACAAAGCAAAAGGGGATCAGCATGCTGTTCTCATCCGTAAAAATTTAAAACAACACTATTTACAATCTGCTATCAAATTTCAAATAAAGGATAAAATACACCACCAAAATACACATCAATGGATAACCATTTACATTTGGCTATATTGTCTTGCAACATGCAAAAGGCAACTCCAAGGTGCTTTGGGGTCTTCCAAGAGGTTGATGTGCATGGAAAAGAGCTCTCTGAACATAATTTTCCCTTTTGTTCCATGGAAGAAAAGATTGTATGGGTTTGGAACAACAAGAGGGAGAATAAATAATGACAGATTTGTTTAACCGTTTTTGTAGACTGTTCCTCTAAGTATTTTGCAGACTCTGGATTGTTTCAGGAGCTCGAATAGACGATGTGTTGCCATTTAAACTAAGCACTATTAAAAGGATTGCTCATTCCAAAATGAAAATGTTGTCATCATTTACTCATCTTGACATTTTTCTTTGACATTTTTTCTTCTGCAGAACTCAAAAGAAGATATTTTGAACAATGTTAAAAAACCACTTGACCCCATTGACTTCGATTAGGTTTTACGTCCATAGAATAAAAGTCAATGGGGACCAATGGTTTTATAAACTAAATAACTTATTTTGAAGACTCAAGAGGGTTATTAAAGATGACAACATTTTCCATTTGCAAACTATGCCTTAAATGTTATGCTCTAATATTAATATGAAAAGCAGTTGTCATAATAAATTTGGAATTGTATGTTTTTGTCAGTAATTGGCTACAGTGCACAATTGTCATACTGTTTATTTGTTCTAATAATCTGATCATTTGATGCTCCGTAGATATAGAGCCTCCACGGATCGAGTGCCCTGGTGATGTCATCACAGATACAGATGAACATCAGAGGTCAGCTAACCTTAGTTTGAGCGCACCCGTACTGGGCGACAATTCTGGAGATGAGGTAGTTCTCTTTTTTCTTTCAGTTTCTTTTATGCATTTGAATGATATGGTCACATGAAATGTCATCTTTGTTTCTCAGGTTGTGGTCCAGGTGACACCTGTTCTGAACTCTATGCAGCCCTTCCCAATAGGAACTGAGTTGATCACGTACACAGCGACTGACCGCACGGGGAACAAGGCAAACTGTTCCTTCACTGTTACTGTAGTTGGTGAGCTTGGATTACTTGTGAATGGATAATAAATAATAAATTATATGATATAACTTATATTGTATTATTCACAATATTATAGATAAGTTGGATATTTGCCACTTGTAAATATTTGCCTAGATAACAGTTAAAAATCTTTGTTTGAGTATTTAGTTGAATTAAAATTTATAATATGACACTTAAGCTGATATCCAACTTATCTTAAACATAAGTGCAAATTCCATCTATATAAACATACATTTTAATAATTCTTAAATATTGAAGCAAGTTTAAATTTCAATAGAATTTTCCATGTGTTTTTTTAGACAGGGAACCACCTTTGATTGACAGATGTCGGTCTCCGCCTACTGTTAAGGCCTCAGGGAGAAAAACAGCCGTTTATTGGGAGGAACCTCAGTTTTCAGACAACTCAGGTAAATACCCATTTAGATTATCTTTTATAATTTAGAACATTTTTACAGAAGTATCAAGACAATATGAAAGTAGTTAAACCACATCTTCCATGTTTATACCTTGTGTTCAAAGGAAACTCTAAACAGCTCTAGGAAAATTAGGTAGCCCTTATGGAAAGACCTAGTTTCTGAGTGTAAGTGCATGACAAAATGATTTTGCAGAGAGTGACATTTGGTGGAATCATCAAGAAAATTTGAGCCACAACAACAATAGAGGTGGACTGTTTGACATCAACAGTAGCTGCACAGATTGGAAACTACATGATTTATTGTAGGAATTTTGGGATGCGAATGTATTGGTTGAAATTGCGTGGTTCAATTCAAGAGATATCACTATGGTTTTATCATTTTGAATTAAGATTTAAACATTTAAAAAGAAGAAAGAAAATGTTGTAGTGGAAGAAACACACACATACATGCACACGGACATGCACACACACACAAAATGAACACAAATAAATTACACAACTGCGATTTCTGCAAGATAATTCATTTAGTTCTTAACCGCAGATGTGCACACGCTTATACAAAACAATTTTCCAGCTAGAGGTTCCAGGGCTATTCCAAACTGTCTGACAAATGTCTGAGTCTGGCTGGGTTTGGAGGGAGTTTTGTCTGAACTAAATTTAACTCGGCGTCAGGGTGTGGGCATGGAAAAACAAAACATACTGACGTTGAGATGACGTGATGTGACGTCGACAAACAGCCTGACTGTGGTCACAAAATGTATTTTAGGTAGATGCATGTATAAGGGATTTTTTTTACCGTGGTGGTTTCTGACGGTTTCTCTGTGTGCGTGCATGCAATCTAATTTGTGTGTGTGGGTGTCTTGATCTTTGTGTGTTTGAAGTGTGTAAGATGCTTCTATTGTCTGACCGCAGTGTAGCACCCTTAGTTCTGTGTCATTAAACAATCTACCAATTATTCTGTCTTGGCACCAAGACCTATTATTCCCATGCCTTATGGAGAGCACTACAGTAGTGTATCAGCCATTCAAAGGGCTTTTTGGTTGACCAGAGTGAGTCCTTGTGGAGCTCCACATTGCTCCCTGTGGTAATGTCCATGAAAGTACCTGTTATATCTTTTGCTAATGCCAGAGCGCACAGCGGCAATCTGTCTGGTATATTGCAAACAGATGCTGGCATATATACTGCACACTATAGGACCGGAAATATGTGGATACATCTGTTCTTCTCAGGAGAGAGAGAGAGAGAGAGAGAGAGAGAGAGAGAGAGAGAGAGAGAGAGAGAGAGAGAGAGAGAGAGAGAGAGAGAGAGAGAGAGAGAGAGAGAGAGAGAGAGAGAGAGAGAGGAAACATTTATTGGTGTGAAAATGCTTATATATATATATATAAATGCTTAAACCCAGCAATGAGTCTAAGGCAGACCTTTGGTATGATAAAGTAGATTTATTTTCCGAAAGGCAATATTAGACACATATTCTTGTCTTTAGAGGTGTGTTAAAGTCCTACATAATAAACTGTTTTGTTTCTATTACGTTAGAACTATTTCTATCTACTCATTGCCTTGGTCGTTCATGGAATTTGACTATTTCACTACAGCAGCCCTAAATGGACAAAGAGTTCTACAAAAATGTATAATTGGGCAAAGAAGTAAAAATTTGACAAATTTATTATACTGCCTCAATAGAGCCTTGGGTTAGAGTTGGTAACTTCACCATTAGATGCAGCTAGATTTTTTACATTTAAATTTCAATGAAATCTCTCAGTCATCTCTACAAAACATGGTGTTGCAACTTGGCGAATTCA
This sequence comes from Triplophysa yarkandensis, assembly GCA_033220385.1. Lineage (NCBI taxonomy): Eukaryota > Metazoa > Chordata > Actinopteri > Cypriniformes > Nemacheilidae > Triplophysa > Triplophysa yarkandensis. The sequence continues at coordinate 27,280,067 of CM065654.1, read as the reverse complement.
TTATCAGTGTAGTGTATGTAGTTATAAATTCCAAGGTAAGGCTTATTCCAAGGTTATAAATTAGCACTTTATTACATAAGGTCTTTAGACACCTCTGAAGACATAATTTTGTATATTTTATTGGCATTTCGGTCATTAGATCATTTTTTGGCAATAAATCCATTAAAAATTCCACCATGCTGATTTAAATTTTTTAAATACTGTATCTATTCCAAGATTTAAAAAAAGACAGAGTTTTATTAAGATATAGTTACCAAAAGTGATCTCAGACAAAAGGAGTTTTCAGCTAGATGCAATTGGGAAGATAAACCAAAATGGCCTTGAGAGTGATTTGTACTGTTTTGTGTTGGAACCGCAAGGCGCCTTTCATTTGCTGACCACTGACTTCTGATGAGTTGTAGACTTGTAAGACAGATTTGAGGTAGAGGGGTGCCGTGTCTGTGGCTGTTTTCCAAAGAATCAGTGCCTTGAACTTAATGTGAGTCCCAACCGAGAGCCACTGCAGAAAGATAAGCAAAGCTGTGATGTGAAGTGTCTAAAGACCAAAAGTGCATGTGCATTTTAATATATATGCACAGGTTTGAAAAAACTGTCGGATGAGAAGAGCTTTAATGCACTCCAGTCTACAAGAGCCTGCACAAGAAGCTGTTATAAATGTTTTATTAGGAACGGTCTGTCTTCCTGCTGTTGTATAAAAATAAATCTCTTTAGAATTATAATCTGCATTATGTGCTCATGAAATGGCAAGATAGAAGGGAAGTTTGATATGGAAGATTTTGAATGTGAAACCAGTTCCTGCCCCAAAATAAGAGCCTGATCTTACTGTGTCTAAATCTCTGCAGCCACAATCCAACCTCTTTGATAGTCTTTCCGGAAAAGTTGAAGACCAGGAAAAAGTTTTAAACTGCTGGTTTTGATACTGAATGTTTAACAGCGATATACAATATGTGTGATCATGCTTTTGGACATAAGTGAGTAAAGCATTGCTCTTTTTTTGCATGAGTCTTACATTCTGTTTTTTTTTTTAGGAGCCTATCTGAATATCTCCAGCACTCACTCTTCTGGTGATGTTTTTTCTGTTGGAGAGACCTCGGTATACTACACAGCAACAGATCCTTCCGGCAACAACCGTACATGCGAGCTCATCATTACTGTACAAGGTATTATTGTTGTTGAGGTCTTTTTCCCACTAAACACACCAAAGGACCTAACACTGGGATATATTTATAATTTCAGGCTCAACTTGTGAGAAGCCATTCGTACCCGTGAATGCAGATTTCTCTTGTGCCAAGACGAAGGAGGGTGTGAACTGCAGTCTGATCTGCAGACAGGGTTACAGTCTTGCCCAGGATGCAGTGCAAAGCTACTTTTGTGCCAATAATGGAATTTGGGAGCCGCCTCGTTCTCCAGACAAACCCGATTGCTCCCGTGAGTATTGCTTCAGTGTTACTTAACATTTTCCTTCCATTTTCCTTTTCTCAGAGTATCCACCAGCACACATGTAGAAGAAATTCATGCAATTTCATGCAAACGTATTATTATTTGGTCAAATTAGTTTTCAAAATGACTGAAATTAAATTGTTTGCATGATACGTTTTTTTGTCTACAAAATTAATTTCAAACACTGAACTATAAACCGTTACAACCCACCTCTCAGTTATATGGACAAATCGTAGTATAGTAATAAATAGCATATTTAATTGTTATACAAACAGACCAGTTTATTACACAAGATATTTGAACTATAAATATATAGTTTTGTATATTATATAGCATTTTTATCAATTTAAATTGTCTCCTAAAAAGTCTAAACGGCTCCTTTTAAGATCATAAAACATTTTTGAAGTTTTAAATTGCCCAAAAATCACATCTATTTTTTCACATCGTTAGTCTTTTATATTTCCATATTTCGGATTATTTTTTTACACTTTTTTACATTTTCTGTGTGTCTTTTGTGTTTAGTAAACAGGGTTGCGAATAATGGCTTTAAGCCTTTTGAGATGTTGTTTAAAGCATCACGCTGTGATGATATCAACTTGCTAAAGTCCTTCACAGGAGAGTTCTCCACTGTTCTAAAAGACATGGTAAGACATGGCACACATATGCTTGCATATGTAGATCTACACATATACAGACATATGAATGATTTTTTTCTATTCAGTATTGTGTGTTTTAAAAACACTCGTAATCTCACAGGTTCCTAACATCTGCGGTGGAGATGATGTCACTTGTACATTGGAAATAATGTCACCAGGACAGTGCCTGGAGTACAATTATGACTACCCAAATGGATTTGCAATTGGTAAATAATAGCATGCTTATGTACAATGTAGAACATATTTCATGTGGCTTAGGAAATGACCCCAAAAACCAGTAATGTTAAATAAATAAATTAAATTAACTAGATTTTTCCAGTTAAAATCCCACAATTAATATCTCTAAATTAAAGAAAGTAAAATAAAAGAAAGACTGTATTTGTTATTCTTTTGCAAAAATGTTGAATTAACAGGTCATTATAATATACCCATTTTATATTTTTTCTTCTCAGGTGCTGGTGGCTGGGGAAATAACTGGGGTTCTCAGAACGGTCAAGACTATGCTTATTTTGACACTGGCTTTGCTCCAGAGCACCACTTACGACAAGATGGCTCATCACAACAAAACCAGAACATGAGGACCAAGCGTCATCGCAAAAACGCAGAACCCACAAGAGAGCAAAAGATACAAATCCATTTCAATATCACAGGTAGAGAACATTACCCGTAATTCCATCAGCTGTTTTTATTTCAACAGAGGAAGGGTGACCTGTGTAAACTGCCTTTAAATCTAGTTTCAAAAGAGCTAGTTGCAACTTCTTCCAACACCATTACTTTTCCCCAGCAAGCATCCCACTGCCCTCGTCGAGGAACGACTCCGCTGAGATAGTCAATCAAAAGCGGCTGTTGAGGGCCCTCGAGCAACTGACCAATCGGCTTAAGCGGACACTGAGCAGGCAACCGTTCACCACATTCCACGTGTCGTCAGAGATGATTGTTGCCGACCCCAAGTCTCTGGAAAGTAAAAAAGCCATGTTGTACTGCCGACCAGGGTCTGTACTAAAAGGCAGGGTGTGTGGTGAGTTTGATTTTGGAATACACATTCTGGGCACATCTGCACCAGCTGGACAACCGGCAAGAAAATTGACTGCATTTTTGACATTAGTGTTGCTTTCCTGTAGTCCTATGTCCTGTAGGGACGTATTTCTCCCTAGAGTATGGAGAGTGTGAGAGCTGCTGGAGGGGCTCATATCAGGATGAAGAAGGCCAGATGGAATGTAAGTCTTGCCCGGATGGCTTCTCCACTCCATACCTCCATTCACGCAGCCTGGATGAGTGTAAAGGTAAGCAGATTGATTCAAACGCTTGCCGATCAGGGATCTTTACAAGTAGCTGACAGACACATTTGGAAGTCATAAAATGGGAGCAGAAATAAGGGCTGTCCCTCCTTGCTTCTGTGTGCATGTTTCCAGCGCAGTGCCAGCCCGGCAGCTCATCACGGAGCGGTTTGGAGACCTGTGAATCCTGTCCATTAGGAGAGTACCAGCCGGGTTTTGGCTCTCAGGCTTGTCTGTCGTGCCCACCAACCACCACTACTGTCAACAGAGGGTCTTTGGACATCAATGAGTGTGGTGGTAAGATGTTTAATACTTACATAGAAATACTACATAAAATGTATTTGTGATCTTCAACCTCAATCCTAGTTTTTTTTAATCTTCCCAGTACCATGTTCTGCTGGTCACTTCTCTCGTACGGGTTTGGTTCCGTGTTACCCATGTCCCAGAGATTACTACCAGCCTGATGAGGGTCGGTCCTATTGCCTCTCCTGCCCATTTTACGGCACCACCACCATAAACGGAGCAAGAGCTATCCAACAGTGCTCTAGTAGGTTATTTTCTTCTGGTGAAGTTCCTTTATTTCTCTCTTGTTCCTAATTTCTTTATAATTTCCATATGTAAAGAACTGATCCTCCCCCGATCCCCCTCATATGCTATACTGCTAGACGCTTATTAAAGTCTCAGACACAAACCATTGGCTTTCACAGACCATGACATGTTGATAAACCACAGCATTTTTTAAATATTTGAAGTAATCCTATAAATGGCTTCTATTATTCTGTGTATTAAACTGTGATAGGAGTAAATACAATTACATTGATAAAATGGCACGCTTTAATGTTTAACGTAATGGAAAGTGATGGGTCATTTCCAGGTTTGTGCCTCAGGGTTACAGTAGGCGTGTGAACTTTTTTCAGTGGATCGACTATGCAGATCGCATAAGGGAATTTGATTCTCTCTACATACTGGGAAAAAGTGTCTCAGTCTGGAAAAGATGAGGATGATAAATGCCTTTGGATAATGTTTTCCAGTTTTGACAGCAGAAATTCTCCTCTTTCATATCTTTTTTTCATCTGTGTGCATTTTATGTGTTTTGCTTTATTCTATCTGTCATTTTTTCATTTCTGTCTACTTATTTCACTTTTTATTCCTTTCCTCTGCTCTCTCTTTTGGTCTCACTCAGCCTTTGGCTCCAGTTTCTTGCCCAAAGAAGAAAGTGCAACTACGGCGCCAGAAGTGGTTGTGAAAAATGATTATCAAGCTAGTAGCCAGGTGAGTCTTTTTCATACTGGGTGGAATCTTCGAAATGTGCTTATACTTTACAGTGGCAAAAGAGATAAGAACCACTTGTAACACAAGTATCATTCATTTTAAAATAATCAAAGCAAAAACTATTTTTACACTGATTGTCATAAATTGTCGGACCTACCCAGGATTAATTGGAGAGTTTATCTAAAAGTAAGAATTTTGTCATGAAATACTCAACCTCAAGTTGTTCCAAACCTGAATTAATTTCTTTGTTCTGTCTAACAGTCTCTGTAAAACTGACTCTTACATTCCATTCTCTATGTCGGCACACTAGCAAGTAAAATGGGGTAGAGCGCTATTAAAACTGTCAGGTTTTCCTATTTCCGAACCTTCAAGTCATTTAAGGAACTTGGTCAAAAAGATGGAAGTCTCATCAGCACCGGGGCCAATTACACAAGCATGCAAGAATCAGATATATGCCGGGATATTGTGGAAGGAAAATAGCTGATATCATTTTGCATCCCAGCTCTCCCTAGAGGTTGGAGTAAAATGGTTGTAGAGTTAAACAAGTTCTGCTCTCTGTCACAGATGTTTCACGAATGTCTCCTGAATCCTTGTCAAAATCAAGGCACTTGTGAAGAAGTTGGGGTCGGATATGTATGCACCTGTCATCCTGGATTCACAGGTACATCCTTTCCACCTTTTAAAGTTCAAAACCCTAACTTTCAAGCAGTATTGCTTAAGTTTGCTTTTCCTATAGGTTTAACTCTTTTGTGCTTTAGGACAGTTCAATATTTTGAAATGTTTATAACGTGTTAAACTTTCCCAACTGAGGAATCTAGTTTGTCTAGTATTGTACTGTCTAAACTGTCTAAGATGTTGTTGTTCTTTGCTATTCAGATAAATCCCTGCTCATTCATTTACAGCTTTCTTCATTTGTTGCTTTATAGGAGCCAAGTGTGAGAGTGATATTGATGAATGTGATTCAACTCCCTGTCAGAATGGTGGATTGTGCAGAGATGGCATGGGAGATTTCCAGTGTCAGTGTCAGCCCGGGTTTGTAGGTATGGAAAATCAAGCTGGTAAAACAAAACCCCCCCGAAAAGATGCTTTAATCTAACCATTGAAACGCTTTTAGTATGCAGTCTGGAAATGTCTTCAATCTTTCACTGGCTCTAGTAGGGTCATTTGAAATCTTACAATATTTCTGGATTCTGAGTTTTCCATGTTTTTCTACATAAGTATAATATACTTTTACCCAAACTGAACTACAGCATTTATTCATAAACTATAAAATCTAAATAGGAAAGTGTTTTGACAATACATAAAAACGGAGTATAATAAAAAAAAAATTATATAGTCCAATATATTTGACCTTCTGTTTTTTTTGCTGTATCAAGTCTACTTAATACTTTAGAAGATTTTTTTGTACACTTTTATAAGCAGTTTTTTTCCATGTGGTTAACTAGACTTTGATTTTGATGACTTGAAATTTTAAATGCATGTTTGACAGTAGCTTCTCTCCAGTGAAACAGTAAACTCTTGAAGCAGAGCTGGAGATTCAGTTTACGTGTGTGCGTCCCTATAATGTGAGATGCAGACACTTAAATGTCCACTTACATCCCATGTGTGGTACACAAAACAAGCAGTTTACATATTAAACTTTAGCTAAATACTAGCAAAAAATTTAATTTGAGAAGCAATTCAGTGCTTCTTCTCGTTAAGAAATACTAAACTTGATAGAATCTGCATAGCGCAGCAATTCTGTCCGTGGATGGACATGATGTTTCTTCCCAAGATTTGAATTTTTGACTCTGCATATCCATGTGTTTATGTGTCTTTCTCTGAAAGGTCTGCTGTGTGAGGCTGAGATTAATGAGTGCAATTCATCTCCATGTCTGAATGAAGGCCTCTGTGTGGATGAGGTCAATCACTTTACATGTAGCTGTCCAGATGGTTTCACAGGTGATGTGCAACACCTTATCATTGTCATATACTGCTGTTTATAAAGAAATGCACTAAAAGGATTATCTTGTAATCCCAATGTTTAAACTAGGAAGATGCAATGGTACAACGGAAACATTTTGCATAAGAGCAATACTGATACTGTATTACATTTCACATGTTATGTAATGCTTGTGTTTTATCCCTAGGTCCACATTGTGAGGTGGAAGTAAATGAGTGTGCGTCCAATCCATGTCAGAATGAAGGTGTGTGTAAAGACCTGGAGGGTGGGTATTTCTGCTCCTGCCCTCTTGGCTTCTCCGGTGACAGCTGTGAGGTTGGTGTTGATGAGTGCTACAGCGCCCCTTGTCTAAATGGAGGAACATGTGTGGATGAGGTCAATAATTTCAGGTCAGTGAGCGCAACTGTATATATACATGCTTCAGATGATATTTGATGTTTTGTAGGTGAAATTTTGTCTCTATGTCAGGTGTGAGTGTGTCAGTGGATACGGTGGCACTCTGTGCCAGGTGGATGTAGACGACTGCGAACCAAATTTGTGTTTGAATGGCGCAACCTGTGTGGACGGGGTGGCCACTTTTACCTGCAGATGCCCTCCTGGGTTCAACGGAACCAGGTGTGAGACAGGTATAGATGGCATAGAAGAGTCAGAGAGAAAGAATTTTCATTGTAGAAAATCTTCAGAAGCACAAATTAGTTTTACATAGACATTAGATATGTTTTGTTGAAATATTGTTTTTCTGGGAATGAACTTTCACTCTTCCTACTGCTTTATTTTGCTGTAAATTATAATAAACTGACTTTAACTAAAACTTTTTTTGTAACTTATAGTAATGGAAAAATATCTATATTATTTGTTTTACAGTATCCTTTAAAAGGAATCATAATGTCATGGAGAATTTCATGTTTTTGGCTGGGGTAACTGTATTTTATTTTACCCCTTTTAAAATGCAACCATCAGACATGATAAATATTTGATTTAAAAAGAGTTTAAAATTCTCTTTAGAATGAATGCTTTGTGAGATACATCTCACATGCACACACAATCGTGACCTCCTGATAGTTTCACATCATTTATGCTTAATACATTTTTCATTCTTAACAGAAATTCCCTCCTCCTTTGATCTGGAGTTCGAAGTGTCTGGCATCCATGGTTACGTGATGATGGACGGTCACATGCCATCACTTACACAGATTACGTGTACATTCTGGATGAAGTCATCAGACTCTGTTAACTACGGAACTCCCATTTCTTATGCAGTTGAGGGAAGTGACAACGCCTTTCTTCTCATTGACTATAATGGGTGAGAGACTTGATTTTAACATTAAATCAAAGCACAGATATATCTCTTTTTTTTGCTAACTCTGCTATGGCCTGGTTCCGTCCATTTTCAGATGGGTGTTGTATGTGAATGGAAAAGAAAGGATAACTGATTGTCCGGCAGTAAATGATGGCCTCTGGCACCATATTGGGGTATCATGGCGAAGCAAGGATGGAGACTGGAGAGTTTATATTGATGGAAGTCTCTCAGATGGAGGGAAAGGACTTTCCACTGGCAACATCATACCAGGTCAGGACGTTTTATAATAATAAAGCTTCAAAGGACAAATGTGTGTAAAAAAAGATCACATATATCATCCACACACTTGGCAGGAGGGGGAGCTCTAGTACTAGGACAAGATCAGGACCAGAGGGGAGATGGCTTTAATCCTGTGGAATCTTTTGTGGGGACTCTTAGCCAACTCAATATATGGAACTATGTATTAACACCACAGGAGGTAACACTTAAATTACACATTATCTTATTTTTATATTGTTCGGTTATATAAACAGTGTTATGTAATAGTCATACCAATTCCGCTGTTTTCAGATCAGATCTCTTGCAAGCAGCTGTCCCCGTGATCTGCAGAAAGGGAACGTTTTTGCCTGGCCTGACTTCTTGGGAGGGGTAACAGGCAGGGTGAAGACTGGCAGTAAAAGCATTTTTTGTGCCGGTGAGGATCACTTTCCTTAGAGTATCGAAAGAAACACTTGCAGAAATGGTTTTAAAATAAAAATAAAAATTGTTTATGCATGCTGATACCAAACCTGTTAAAGGGTTCAAGTTAATAACGGTAACTCATCAGAAAAGAAAAAACAAGGTTGATGGTCTCTATGTCAAAAAATAAATAATATACATACATATTATTGTTTATACAAGCATAACCCACAAACAGACTTGATTGAGCTGTGTCTCCCACCATTGGTCTTTGTTAGACTGCCCCCTGCTGCAGGCTTCTGTACCAAAACTGATCTCCTCCAGTACTACTGTGAGTCCAGGCTCGAAGGTACAGTTCTCTTGCAGTCCTGGGTTTTATCTTATAGGAGAGCCAGTGCAGCAGTGTTTGAACAGAGGCCAGTGGAGCCACGCAGAGCCAATATGTGAACGTGAGTGAGACTGTTGAATATCATAACTTATATTCAAAGACAGACTGACACACACCATTACCCAGAGATACATAAATGCCCCTATTCAAATTTAAACACTCCCATATCACTGAACATACTGTAGGTCATTTTGCCAGACATAAACAACACTGTTCTAGATTCATTTCTCTGTCCGTTTTATTATGCAACACAAAAGTTTTTATACATCATTTGTGTAAATTCAGAATTATATATTATTCATGTTAACACAAGAAGTGCTTCTTGACTAGTTATGTTGCAACATTGTTCTTAACACACAGAAGGCTACATTTTATATAAACTCTATTCCCTTTAAACTTCTTCCTTTGTGCACTAAGTTGAAAGAACACAATTTTGCTAAAATCATGAAATCAATATGAACCTCAAACAACACAGTGTGTTAAAACATTTTATACTTAGTAAGTAGTCCATGATGAACACACATCATTCTTTGTTGGGGATTTCTCCCCAGGCTCTCCTTCCATATGTTTGTACTTGAATTATTACTTTACAATTTTGCCTGCTTCTGATTTATGTTATTACTTAATATTTGTAGGTGTGGAATGTGGTCCTCCGCCTGACCTGGAGCATGGCCAGTATCACGGGGAGGACTTCTATGCTGGGGGCTCAGTGCTTTATCAATGTAAACCAGGGTTCTATCTGCTTGGCGAGAGTAAGATACTGTGTGCCAACAATGGCAAATGGGCTGGAAATCCACCTGCATGTCTGGGTAAGAGTCATAGAACAAACACTGAACCTAGCTGATGACAGCTTTTTTATAGACATCGTACAGTATGGTGATTAATTGATGCTTATGATCATGTAAATACTGCAATACCTGTGTCTCATAACATTGAATGTAATCTTTTTGCTTAATTTTAATACATTTTTGTGGGGTTTGGTTAAATTGTTCAAACACATGTTTTCTACACAGTAGTGGCTTTTCTGCAACTACAATTGTGAAACAAATCGTTTTTCTTTTATTCGACCAACACTGACTTCGTCACAAGTCTTTTAACAGTACAACAATTTGTATTTTTGTATTTTGCAAACTATAATTAGTTTTGTAACAAAATCTGAGAGTTTATTTGAAATTCATTTCATGTCAGTTGTGTAATAATATGGCACACCCTATATATCAGATAGCAGTTTAATACCAAACATGAGAATATGTATTTTTATATTGAATATGCATTTTTTTATTTACATCTTGAGATGTTCACATGTGTTGTATGGTTTCACAGATGTGGATGAATGTGCTCTGGGGTCTGAATGTGATGAAAATGCTAGCTGTCAGAACACAGATGGATCTCATATATGCACCTGTATACCTCCTTACAGTGGAGATGGGAGAAACTGCACAGGTAATATATTCTTCATTGCTCACCAGGGCAGGTACACAGGCCAACATGACAGCACATAAAGATGATAATTTCTCTTTATTCATTCTCACCAGAGCCAGTAAAATGTGCAGATCCAGGTGTTCCTGACTTTGGGCAGCGTGAAGGAAATAACTTCCTCATGGGTGGCGTGGTGGTGTATTCCTGTAAGGAAGGCTTTGAGCTGATTGGCTCGTCTGCTCTTTCCTGTTCTGTGGAAGGAATTTGGGAGGGAGCTGTCCCATCCTGCAAAGGTATGCCCAGTCTTTACCAAGCATTCCAGATTGCAGTGTTTGCATGTTATCAGAAAAATTGGCCGATCAGACTCTTTTTGATAGCATTTCTTCAGATGAATAGTGTCGGCAAATCAATATTGAAAGTCTATTCTCTATTCATGTTACAACATATTAGGTACAAATATTAAGCTAACCCACATTAACTTTTAAAGCACATTAAAGAAGTCTTTATCATACAAGTAAACACGCTTTGTTATAATTTTCTAAAACTTCCCACCCACAGCCCTATCCTGTGCTCATCCAGCTCTCCCTAAGAATGTTATCGTGCAAGGGACAAACTTCACATACGGAAGCAAGGTGACTTTCAGGTATCACTGTCAGTGTTAGATGTAAAGTTGCTTTTTTGAGGTATTATACTTTAAATGTTTTTTAGGAGGAATGAAGGGGCTGTATATGTTTCATAACTGAAAGAAATGACTTTTGCATTTTCTGATCTACTGCAGTTGTGAGAAGGGTTATATCCCTCAGGAGGAAACAGAAAGCCAGTGTCAGTCAAATTTGAAATGGAGTAAAGAGCCCCCGGTATGTCAGCCTGTAACCTGTGGCGAGCCCCCGGTGGTAGATTATGCCAAGTATACCCTCAATGGAAAAGTCTTTCAATCTAAACTAATCTACACTTGCATCGAGGGATACAGGTAATGTTCACTTCACTGCCACACCATATATTTTATTAAGTGAAATCGTGTCAATGGTAGTATCGGATTATGTCACTGACTATAAAAATGAGAGCAGTAAAAGTATTCTGTTGGAATTACTTAATTTTATCATAAACATCTGTACAAGACTAAATCATACCTTTAATTCGAAATAGTTCAATGTTAAAGAATAGTCAAATAGGTTTGAAATTACTTATAGAGAAGATACTACTGGAAATAAAATTAACTGGATGTGCATTAACATTATGTTTTTGTTAAGATTGCAGGGTTCTGTTGAGGTGAAGTGCGAGGCATCAGGAGAATGGACATCTCCTCCGCCTATCTGTGCCAAAGTGGACTGTGGTAAACCTCTTCCTTTGAGGGATGCTGCAATTAAGGGGGACAACTTCACACTGGGAAGCCGAGTCTACTATTTGTGCAAAGAGGGGTAACTAACTTAATATGAATAGATTGTTTTGCCGAGGGAAGTGATCACATTAAACCTGTCTCTAATCTCTAATATTTTAAAACAGATTTTTGTAGTAGTGTTGCATTATCAATTAAATGAGCTTTTAGGAGTAGTTATTGTTAAAAAGATTAAAGTATGGTACAATTTGATACACTACTTATTAAATATGTTTTATTGTAGTTATACCCTGCTTGGAGCAGAAAGTCAGGAATGCCTCCCAAGTGGCAACTGGTCACATGATCCTGCCCAGTGTGTTCCTCGGTCTTGTGGACCACCACCACCAGTCGACCACGCATTACCTGATACTGGACACCAACTGTTTGGTGACACAGCCATCTACTTCTGCGATGATGGCTATATTGCTGGGAACAATACAAAACTGTTCTGCAACGCACAAGGTGTGTGGGCACCCCCAGATGGTTTTGCTGTTCCTCACTGTATTGCCAACTTCTGCCAGCGTCCCCCCGATTTACCTCATGCCATTTTGGACTCCATCAACAAACCAAAGTATACAAGCAACACAGAGGTTAGCTACAAGTGTGAGGAAGGCTTCGTCCTTAACACAACAGGAACACTAAAGTGTTTGATCGGGGGAGAATGGACACCCTCGCCATTGGACATTGGATGTATGCCTGTTAGATGCTCAAAGCCAGAGAGTATTGAGAAGGGCTATGTTAGTGGAACCAATTATAGTTTTGGAGCTGTTATTGCATACAGTTGTGATAAAGGCTATTTTATTCGAGGAGAGAAGAGGAGGATTTGTAAAGCCAATGGCGAGTGGGGTGGCATCCTGCCCACATGCCAACCTGTTTCTTGCCTTACCCCACCTCGCTTGACAAATGGTTTCATCCAGGTATATAATACATTGCTGTGTACCACTTTGTTATTTGTTTATAATGTGATGAATAATATAATGCATATTATACATAAATTTTAAAATCTGTATGTTTTTTTGTAGGGGCAAATACGAAAAAGCATCTATGCGTATAGTAGTAGGGTTACCTATGCCTGCAATGATGGCTATCGCCTTACAGGAAAGCCTGAACGCATTTGCATGGCAAACAAGCAATGGTCAAACAGTAACCCTCCTGTTTGTGTCCTCCTCACCTGCCCTGCCCCACCCGATATCAAAAATGGCGTCTATCATGGCTCCACTTTTGAGGTAGGCAGTAAGGTGGAATTTGTCTGCAACGAGGGATATGAGCTCATTGGTGATTCTACCTGGACCTGTTTAAAGTTTGGAAAGTGGGACAAGAGCACGACGCCCCGTTGTTCCCCTGTCAAGTGCCCTGAACCACCTTTGGAGGAGAACCATCTGGTACTGCGTGGACTAGATTCTGACTCAGGCACTGTGGAGCTTTCTTGTGAGGAGGGATATGTTCTTCATGGTGCAAGAACTCTTCGATGTTTGCAGTCCCAGGAGTGGAACGACTCTTTCCCTGTCTGCAAACAAGTGTTCTGTGGACCTCCTCCTGAGGTTTCTTTTGGTGACCCGTCTAATGCATTGTCCTACTTTGGAAGTGTGGTGACTTACTCTTGCATGAATGGATTTACACTACGGAAAGAAGCTTCTGTTCAGTGTCAGGCAGATGGAAACTGGAGCAAACCCTATCCTCAATGCATTCCTGTGGAATGTCCACATCCTGAGGAGATACCACATGGCATTGTGGATGTTCAAGGGCTTATGTATCTTAGTACTGCCATCTATAGCTGTAAAGCAGGCTATGAGTTAGTAGGCAACAGCACAGTACTTTGTGGTCAGAAAGGATATTGGATAGGGAGTTTACCTGTTTGTCACCCTATAAAGTGTGCTACACCTAAAGAAATTCCCAATGGCTCTGTTGGGTACTCAAAGCTTCAGTTTAGCCAATCTGTTACATATTCCTGCCAAAGAGGATACCGTTTGAAAGGCCCAGAAACTCTAACCTGTCTGGAGAATGGACACTGGGACCGGGAGGCTCCTTCCTGTGTGCAAATATACTGTCCTCCCCCCAAACCTATTAAAAATGGCTTCGTTGAAGGACAGCAGAGTAAGTTTGGGGTCACTATATTTTACAGCTGCTTTCCAGGTTTCCTGCTAGTTGGAAATAATCATCTCACTTGTGAAGAACATGGCTGGTCAAGCTCTGAGCCCATCTGCGCTCCTGCTGACTGTGGCCTACCTCCACATATTGATTTTGGTGACTACATAAAGTTGCAAGGCTCGCCAATAGAAGACAGCACACAATTATCAATTCATAGTAGTTTTTTACACGGATCTATTGTTCAATATCACTGCCATTCTGGTTATGAAGCAGTAATTGGTGCAGTTGTGTTGATTTGCCAAGAAGATGGCACATGGAATGGAACAGCCCCTACTTGTGCTCCTGCACAATGTGAGTCTCCAGCCAGCCCTGAACACGGATCAGTCATGATGACGCATAGTGAACTTGGCAGCCTTGTGGAGTACAGCTGTGAGGAGGGTTACGAACTCAATGGACAGACTGTCCGACAATGTATTTCTGGGAGTCAGTGGAGCGACGAAGCTCCGCACTGTGTACCCATCTCATGTGGTAATCCTGGAGGCATTGCAAACGGTGAGGTGGTTGGAAAGTCCTTTCACTTTAAGGCAACTATTCAATACGAGTGCCATGATGGGTTTTCTCTGCAGGGTGTTGAAACTAGAACTTGCCAAGTTGATGGGAAATGGGACAACAAAACTCCATGGTGTAAAGCAGTTTCATGTGGACGCCCCATTGTGTCAAAGGATGTTTTAGTGAGAGGAGATGACTATACATTTGGTAAAAGGTTATTATTCAGCTGCAATTTTGGTTTCATTCTTCAGGGAGCACCAACCAGTGTTTGTCTTGCCAACGGCAGCTGGAGCGAAACTCCTCCGAAGTGCCTTCAAGCCAACTGTGGTCAACCACCAGTAATTGAAAATGGCAGAGTGACAGGCACTGATTTTAGTTACAACAGTATGGTTAGGTATCAATGTGAAGTCGGTTACGTCTTGACAGGAAATCCTTCCTTAATATGCAGAGGCGATGGACTGTGGGATGATCCTCCTCCACGGTGTGACATAGTCACATGTGACCCACCTGAGGACATTAGCCATGGTTACCTGAATGGATCAAGCTTTAATTTTGATGATGTTGTGGAGTATATCTGCTTCCCAGGCTATGAGATAGTTGGCAGTCCAGTTTTACGATGTGCTGCAGAGGGGGTCTGGCTGGGGAAAGTTCCAGAATGCAGACCATGCGTATGCAGTCCCCCAGTACTAAGGTATGGCACCGTTCTGGGTCGAGACCACACCTGTGGAGCAAGTGTCTGGTTCAGATGTGATGACGGTTACAAAACACTTGGCCCTACAGAGGCCAAATGCGACAAGGGTGGAGTGTGGAGCCCAGGAGTACCTATTTGTACACGAGGGAGATGTTCCAGTCCTCCCCCATCCGTGCCCAATGCTGTCATTCAAGGTAGTGCTGGTTACCCCATCGATACAGTCACATATCGCTGTAGGCCGGGCTATCATTTGAAAGGTTTTGCCCATCTTTCCTGTGGAAGGTTGGGCAGGTGGGAAGAGCCCAATCTAAACTGTGAACCTGTTTCATGTGGAGTGCCTCCTTTGATCCCAAATGCAGAGACTGTTGAAATGGTATTGACCTATGGAAGCAAAGCTCAGTACAGGTAATTTGGTATGATATCTGAATTCTCATTGTCATAGTCCAATTTAAGCTAAATTATACATCAAATAAACAGTTTTATGTGTGGCTGATAACAGTTCAAATCAATCCAGGTGTAAAGAGGGCTTTGACTTAGTAACAAAGACAGATACCCTGACCTGTCAAATTGATGGAACCTGGTCCAAACACAGTGTCAGGTGTCGACCTTTGCCCTGCAGCCTGCCGTCCAACCTTACCCATGTAGTTGTCACAGGAAAACAGCTTACAGCTGTAGGGGGCACAGTAACAATCTCCTGCAAACCAGGGTACTTTCTTGAAGGACCTGCAGTATCTGAATGTTCAGTAAGTAAAATGCTACAAAACATATCATATTTATTCATGCTGAAATTACAGTATTGTTACTTGTAAAAAACTAAACCTGTAATTAATTACTTTGTTTTGATTCAGGGTTCTGACAAATGGTCCCCGCCTTTCTCTTCAAAGTCTTGTGTGCCTGTCTTCTGCGAAAAGCCGGTTCCCATTCCAAATGGCTTGCTTGAGGGCAAGAGCTACAATTATGGAGATGTTATTAGTTATAGTTGCCTGAAAGGATTTGAACTGCAGGTATATTACCTATTGTTTTTAAAAAAATGTTAAGTCAGTGTTAAGATGTGTAAACATATTTACACTAAACATTAACTGTACACAATACAATTGGTTTGCTAAGTTTAAATTGCGCTAAAACTGAACTTTTAAGAGGTCGCTTCTTGTTCATGTTGACCGGCTGGCAATCAACTCATGAGAGCCCCACCCTAGAAAATCATCAGTCATTATTAAATTACAATTAGCTTGATCTACTGAAAGGCGGGTCTCTCTTTGCTGGAGCATCCATACTGAGCGTTGCATTCCTCACAATTCTTTATAATTACAGTGGCACATCTTGTTATATTATCAGCTCTGGCTGCACCTAACAATGTTTTATCAGTGTGCACCACCCTTAAAATCCTCCTTCGGCTGTAAAGAAATATTTTGTTTACGATTCTAAATCATTTTTAAGTAGTTTTCAATTAAATTTGCATTTATTATATTTTTGGCTTTAATATTTTTATTTTTTGGTAACTGTTAAATAAAAACAGCATTTGGAAAATATGTTTAATATACATAAATATGTTACATTAATTGCCATCAGAATGTAGGGAACGTTCCATATTAATGTATATTTATATGGCTAGTGGAACAGGGGAGTGTTGGAAAACCGGTCGTGAATTGTACAGTAAATCTATATTGTCCTTCCTCATCATCCAGGGTGATTTTGTTCAGATTTGTCAGGGTGATGGAACATGGAGTGGAATTCAGCCATTCTGTGCAGGTAAAGTCAATATTACAATAGGAATTGGTGTAAGGATAATTTCAAAATAGGCTAATGAATCCCAGTTTACTGCTAGCCAGATAAGTTTAGGAGTAGTTTGCTCCAATCCTGGCTTTTTTAGGGACCAGCCTTCCTTCATCAGTGTTTATTGCTTATATGCACTGAACTGTTACCTGCTTTTGTGCATCTTATAATGTAGCTTCTAGTTCTCCCACATTACCAATATGCTTTAAAATAAATTTTCTCCTGTTCTGCAAAAGAAAGAAAGCCATACAAGTTTGAAATGAGGGTAATGAAATTAAATTTATTTTGGGGTGAACTCTCGCTTAACATTCACTTTTTAGTACATCCTTTTACATTTTATATTAAGTAGGGTTTTACTTCAATATTGTGTGATGCATTATAGTACTAAAATGATTGATAAAGTATTGATAAGGCTGACATGAAACTTAGTATGTTTTATGAAATAATATTCTTTTATTATATTAAAATATGTTGTTTATAGATATCATTCTTGTTTGTTGAAGCCACCACTGAACACAAATAGTTTATTTTTTATTATAAACTATGTATTTAAAAAATTGATATTAATCTTGATTAATATCTGGGATTTCGCTTCCAGAATAAAAGTTTGCATTTCATAATTTACGTCAGGGAATTTGCATTTATAGATACATACATATACATTCACATATTAAAGAAGAATATAAAATGTAATCAATGTTTAAAATGATTTCAATTTTATTTTAATTATTTAAATAAATACACGTGAATATTTTCTAACTATATAACATGTATATGAGTGTATGTTTTTAAATAACAAGTTAATATTCACTGAAGGCCGAATTATGTTATATAAACACAAACTTTTATTCTGGATGCGATTAATCGTTTTGACAGTCCTAATAAATATAGACATTGGCCGTGGTAACCATAGATGAAGCTTTAATTTGATTGATGTTGTGGAGTATCCCAGCAATATCTAAACACAAACATCTGATGTTTTGTTTGTAGCTTTGTCATGTGGTCCTCCACCATCGGTGGAAAATGCTGTTGCTGTGTTCAGTGGTGTAACCTATCAAAGTACTGTCAGCTACACGTGTCCCTCAGGTTTGGGTTTGGTTGGATCACAGAACATTACTTGTCAAGCAAATGGAACTTGGAGTTTACCAACACCAGCTTGTGAAGGTAAAATTGGACATTTAGTGAATCGGTGTCAAAGCTGTAAAAATCGGTTAAATATCATGTTCTTTTTTCATGCTTTCAATCTTTGTCTGTTCTGTTTTAACCGTCCCAGGGGGCTGCCAGAGGGTGAAAGACTTTTCGAATGGAAAGGTGCAGGAACACAATCTGACAAGCGGGCGAGCCCTTGAGTTCCACTGTGATAAAGGCTATACACTTCAGGGACTCTCTCTGGTTTTGTGTATGGGGAACGGCTCCTGGAGTTCACCCTTGCCTCTCTGTATACGTATGTCTTGTTTCAAATATTTTGGCTGATACTTCATTGATGTTGCACACAGCGCACGACCATTCAAACATTTAAAGACACATTCTATATGACTTTCACTTCTGGGCCAGTAACAGTAACAGTAACTGGGCCATCTCACTGATAATATTCCATGGCGTATTGCCTTTTCACTACTGAACATTCAACTGAACATTATACATTTTTGAAAAACTAACATTGCACAAAAAGGTTGGCTTTTATCTACAGAGCCATTCATCTCATATGAGATAATATGCAAATAAAGCTTACTGACATACACTCAAATCTTATCTTTTTCGTACAGCCAAATCATGTCCCCCTCCTCCTGGCTGGACAGGAGTCAACAGGAACACTACACTCACAACTTTCCTGGTCGGTCACTCAATTGCGGTCAGTTGTCCCAAGGGTCAGCGGGTAAAAGGTAACCCGGCAAAAGTTACCACAACTTTAACTTGCAGAAGCGATCAGTCCTGGACACCCATCAACACAGTGTGTGAGCGTAAGTACAAACTACAAACTATTAGTACAAATAAATAAACACAGGGAATGTTGGTTAATTCCCAATAACCAGCTTTTCCTATTTTTTGTCTTAGCTGAAGAAGGAGAAATTTGATAAAGCGCTTACAGGAAAAGTTCAACCTGAAATAACATCATTTGCCTTCATTTAATACAAAAAGAAAAAGGAATATATTCAGATGAATGTCCATACAATGGAAGTCAAATTGTATTTTGTGATCTCTCTGATCATTTAAAAAAGCAAGCTTTTTTAACCTACAAAACATATAGGATTATTTGATGATCGTTATCAGTATCAAGGGAATGAAACCTATGACACATTTTTAATACGGTGCTCTACCCATTAAGCAACAAGAAAGGACTTTTATGCAATACCATAAATTGTGTTCATCAAACCACATACAAGACTGATATATAAGGGTGTAGGTCAGACTGACATGCTGGTTTGGACATTTGCAAGGTTTTGGTTCGTTAGGACACTTTCTTGGACTCCGACCTTAAGCAATTTTTATAATCATGTCATAATAGTCCATTGCTTAGTTCCCAAACTACATTTAATGGTTACATTTTTTATTCAACCTTAGGTTTTGTTAGGTAGAAATTGGACGCAAACGTCTTTTGTGTGTGTCACATTTGATTGTTTCGTCTTGTCATTGCACCTCACCTTCAGTGTGCTGTTTCCTCTTTCATTTTATCATGTTTCTCAAACTTGTTTCTCACTTTTACATGTTTTACTGCTAGGTTGCATTATTTCTAGTGTTGATGTATTTCTGCCTGCTTGCATGTTTTTGTTCTTCTTCTGTTACTTGAAACTGTGATTACACTGTTTCACTTAATATACACCTGAAGTTTCACATCAAACACGTCTTATCTCCCAGTGACTTTTGCGTCGACAGTTAGATCAGATATGAGAATATATTACAATATGGTGTTATCTCTACTATGTGCATCTTGTTCCTAGCTCAAATTAGACTTAGAAATAAAAGTGAGCTATTCCAGTCAAAAGTGCTACATCACAGCAATCCTCAAACCACAAAGCCCTTTATAGATTGTCAATGGACTACTCAGCCTTGCTGAGGCTCTGCTTTTTCTAACCAACTGGTCCGGTCCATTTTGATCATATATAGGGGTGTCTTGCGGCCCACCTCTGTACGTGGCAAATGGGGTGGTCCGTTGGGCGTTGTTCCAGTTTGGAGATGTGGTGGTGTATTCATGTTACCCAGGCTACACCATGGAGGGTTCTAGCAGAAGTGTGTGCTCGGAGAATGGCACATGGACCGCACCCCCTACCTGCAAAGGTAGCTCAAGCAACTGACCAGTGGTCAGTGCCACAAGGAGCTCTGCCTCTGAAGATCTCTTCTTCATCTTTGAATATTAATCTCTTTAACAGGGCTTGCAAATGTACACTTATATACACAAATTCTGGCAATCTGGGCACTTTGAGCAATAAGATTCTTACAGCTAATGACTATTACACTGCTAGTCAATGGCTTGAGTATACTTCTTGCAGCCCCATTTTTGATCACCCTGTAATGTAGTCCTTGATATTAAAGTATATAATTACTTTTTGTGGGTGGTATTCAGTGATAATCCCAGTAACCATTGAAGGAAGCAGAAGTAATGTAACAGGAGTCAATTTGCAGAAGTAGTAGCCATTGAGTAACAGGGTTGAATCACACTTGTTGAGTTAGTGATGGTCTTTTGTACTTAACTCTTTAACAAGGCATGCATGTTGAGCTATACAACTATAAGGCTTTCTTTCTGACATGTTCATATTTTAAATGATCTTCTTTTCGGGTCTGACTTAATGAAAACATTGGTGTGTGTGCCTGTGGAAGAGGTCATGATTTGGCTTTTCATTGCTGCATGTCTTTTAATATTCTCAATGGTTTAATATTAATAGATCTCTCTGGATATATTAGTGTACAGCATGTGATCCTGTTGTGTGTTTGTGTTTGATAGCTTTATGTTGGGTACCGTGTCAGAATGGAGGTGTGTGCCAAAGGCCAAACACATGCTCCTGTCCAGAAGGATGGATGGGCAGATTTTGTGAAGAGCGTAAGTCAGTTGTAAATACACACATGCATTTCAAAAAGCATTTCTGAGGACACTACTTAAAGTGAAAAAAAAAAGTGCCATTACTTGCTCCAATATGTTTGACTTTCTTTCTTCTTAAGAACACAAAAGAAGAGGTTAATTCAGAATTTCTTATTTGTGACTATACATTTGATCAATGTTAGGGTTAAATTGTGTTTATGTTTTTTTAACTGCAGCAATATGCATCCTGCCATGTCTTAATGGGGGACGTTGTGTGGCTCCATATCACTGTGAGTGCCCAGCAGGCTGGACGGGCACACGCTGCCACACTGGTGAGTGTGTGTTTAAGTGACATTTGAAATGTCCTTATTGGCCATACCAATATTTAAATAAAGTCCATTGTTATTTCCGTATCTAAACATAATAGGATTGGAAAAGGCATTACGTTTATTATATTTGTGTTAGCCTTTGGTATTTGCAAATAAATTGGAATTAAAGTGTATTCAAGTCTTTGGAAATCTGTATTGCTGTTTGTACATATTTAGCGATTTGTTAAGTATGAACAAATCTTTCATTACAAAAAGTGAGAACACCCCCTATTTCGTTTAGTCCTGCCATATTGACATTGGGGTTAGTCCTAACCTAACAGGTTTAATTATTGCTAAAATAAACAAATATAAATTAAAAAGTCTGAATACCGCCAGCTTCTAGAAAACATCTGCCATTTACCCTAAGCCATATGTGATCTCTGTCTCCATATTAGAGTTAGTTCAGTTAAATTTCTTCTTGGTGTCAACTGAAGATTTTGAATTAATTAGACGGTGAAGAGTAAGGTGGAGTGAGAAGAAAAAATGCGATCACAGAGACAAGGACCTCATGGTGGGATGGGAGGGGGTTCTCATTCTCCAGAGCTCATCTGATTTCATGCTGGTGTTGTTGCCAGGCAACACCTTTAACAACAGTCCACTATTAGTGATATATAATAGATCCCAAGAGTTATGAGTAAAACAAAACATGATTAGTGAATCTGTCTAGATTGGTTGATATGACATATCAAGCAGTGACAGCAGTGCGTTTAAGACTTGTGGGACATCGTATATTAAAGATTCTATGGTATATCTAAGTTCAGTTCAGCCATCTTTTATTCACACTGATGTCACGCCACCTGAATAACCTACGTTCTTAAGAAGACTAAAAAAGATTTGCACTCATTGACTTTATGGAAACAAAGACACAAAAACATTCCTCAAAAGATCATATTTTGTGGAACACAGAAGAAAGTCATTTCCATGTTTTAAATCACATAAGGGTGAATCAGTAATAATAGATTTTTATGTAATTTCTTCAAGTTTAATTAAACAGAAAATGAGTGTTGGTTTGTCATGTGAGCAAGCGATTATGTTAACCCAAATAAACAAAGCAGTATTTAAACAGTACTGAATAATGTCAAACAATCTTTATGTACATATGGTAGACTGAATTGTGGCATTGACACGGCTGTTGTACAGTTTTTACCGGTTGCACGCTTTATAGGTTTTTGTTTGTCTACGTGACTATCAAACGTATATCAAGAGCAACATGCAAAATGGTTTAATGTTTGCTGTAGAAAACATTATGAATTAATCAATTTGGACATCATCGTAATCTAAATCAAAGTATAACCCTTGAAGTATGTAAGTGTTTTAGCATTGTGAATGGACTAGTTACATCCCAGAGTAAAGAAAAGTAAATGAGAGTATTTGGGTTTCTTCTTCACAGCTGTATGTGCCAAGCCGTGTTTGAATGGAGGCAGGTGTATCCGTCCTAACAGGTGTCAGTGCAGTCAAGGATGGGGAGGATTTGATTGCTCAAGGTGAATCATACACAAATGATGTTGCATGTGTTGATTTGACAGGTACAGTAAATCTAAGATCTAACATGTTAAGATAGAACAAAATGTGGACACACACACACACAAGTGACTCTCACACCTTTAACTTGAAATTCTTGTTGTGAAAGATAATGAAATCCGCTTTGTGATTCATCAAGGAATCATTTCTTTGAGAGACCTACTTTAATAAAACAGTAATTACAGTAATTCTTCAGGGAACTGAGTTGGCACAAGGAAAGCTTTAAGTAAAGTGTGATTTATTGATACGGTTTCATTTGAAACTGGATTCATTCCTTTGGTATTTATTTCTGTACCTTTCTTTGTACTCAGTGTAAACCTCATGTACTGCAGTGCTGTGCCATGTTTCCATACCCACACACATTTGCCTATGTGGATTTTGTAGCCACAATTTTGGTTTGAACTCCCAGTTAGATTTAACCAATGACCAATCTACTGCATATGGACTACGGCTGTTTAAAAAAACTTAGAGACAACTCCTCTTTTCCTCCAGTTTCCTTTTATAAAATTTCGGCATGTGCAGTTGTGTTGGCATCTTAGATGAATTACAACAAATTCAAACCTCAGAGTCACCCAACAGTTTTAATAAAAAGGCATAGTTCGTAAAGTGCAGTCACAGACCATTTCAATCACAACTTTTAGATTTTGTAAATGTATTATTTATAGGTGTGTTTTAGGTCCAAATATTTTAGTTTAATCTTTGAATTTGTAATAATATGTCTACCTAATTTCAACCAAAATATTGTTTCTATTTTTATTTTCATTTGCAGAGAAAAACAGGTCAGAAACAAAAAAATTAAGCAATGCAACAGTAATATATGTACACATATTTGTATATGAAAATATGTTTTCATGTATGTTGTTACATGATATGATACAACAGACACTGGGCTTGCATGGGCCACAATACATCTAGAAATGCTGATTAAATGAAAACGTGGAATGCTCTTTATAGTTTCCATGGCTGTATACGTAAAAAGTAATGTTTTTTTATTCATGCATAAGTGTATACTTTGTACTCTTTGCAAAAAATCTGCAAACATTAATTTTGGGTTTAAATCATTAATTGTGGTTTAAATTTTTGAGGAGAATTGTGGTTAGCAGTCAAAATGATTGTTTATCTTTAAGAAAAACTGATAATAGTTTTGTAGTGGTCTCTATTTCTGCAGAAAAAAGGAAAATAAAGAATTTCTGGCAGGCCTTACTATGCTCAAGCCTACAGTAATGTTTCTAAATCATTGATATTAGAATTATAGAAAAATTTAAGGGTTCTTGTAAAGGTCCTAGATATTTTGACGGATGGCAGATCCATTAAATAGAGTTCCTTAATCTAACAGTATATTATTTTCAATCCCACAGGAAAAGAAAATCTGCATATTTTAATTTTTAATATGCTACATGTGCTTCAGTCCGACCATGTTGGAAGGCTTCCTATCGAAAAGTGTTAACAAGATGTTGTCTGTTTCCCTCTGTAAGTCCTAAAGTAAATGGTTTTGTAAATTAAAGCTGTATTTTTTCATGTAGAAAATGAAACAGTATTAAATATATGCTGCTGCTACATACATGAACTTGTACTTTGTGTAAAAAAGTTGATGTGATTGTCTAGTGTAAATGTATATAAACTATTCTTTACATGTTTTTATTAAAACAGAAAATACAGTTAAATGAAAACTAACTGTAACACAGTTTGTTAATATGTTGTATGGAAACGTATAAAATAAACCTTTAGAGATGTCTTTCATCATTTGATGTCTTTTTGTTTTTATTTCATACAAAGGCAACATAAAATATGAGATATATTATTTTAAGCTTGAAAATTGAATAGTTTCAGAGGAATGTATTGTTTCTTTCTTTATTGTTTTATAAACATCAAATGTAGCTGTAAAAAGAGGAATGGGTTTAAGTATCTGGTAACCTCTTAAGCCATTATAGTTAAATCTGTTATATATTAGTCTGTTGCAATGGTGGGGTTTTATAGATTTTTCATTTATGTTTGTTGATCTTGTCCTCCAGCATTTCTTTATTTGCACCAGAAAATTCATCGACCTGCAAAACAATTTTCACAATTTTGATTGTGAGTCAAAACAATGATAGCAAAAATAAAAGCAACATAAAAGAGTTGAAATTATTATGAATTATTCGATGGTTTACCTTTTGTCCCTTCTTATAAAACTGGAATGTTGGCATACATTTGACATCACAGGAAGTTGACACATCCTAAAGAGAAAGAGAATTGTATTTAGTCTTGGTGAAAAAAATCTTTAATAGTTTATTTTTATTTTGGGTTTTCACTTTGTATGCTTTGGGATATTTTGTAACATACAACCCCAAAATGAAGATAAATTCTTGGTCCACACTTAAATTGTGCATTGGTTTTGTGTCCATACAAATGGAGTCTGTGGGATCAGCAGGTTTTGGTTACTAACCTTCTTTGAAATATCTTCTTTTGTGTTTTGCAAAAGAAAGACTAATATTTTTAAAATGACAAAAGCTGATATTGAATGTTTAATGAAATTTAAAGTAAATGAAATTGTGTTTTGGAGTAAATTATCCCTTTAGGTGCTTAAAAAATTAACGAAAGAATAAATGAGTTAAAACTCAATAGCATCTTTGCATTCTATTTGTTCTAAGAATTTACAAACAAACTGATTTTATTTTAGTTTAGTTTGCATTTTTCGTCTTTAACACAAAGAAGGACTTCAATCAATTCCTAAAGGTCTATAGATTTTTGCATTGGTTGACAGCTACATTTTGACAACTTGTTTGCACTTGCTATCTGTGCCTGCTATTTAAATGAAAAGCAAAACGATGATGTTTCAATAAATCAGCCTCAAAAACAGACAGACCCTAATCTGCTTTGCAACACGGTATTGTAATAACAGCCTGTGTTTGTAACCATATCAACATTGCCAACAAGCAGAGTGTACCATTCTGGCAGTGTCTCGATCTAACACAGATAAAACTGAATGAGGGCCAATATCCTTTTCTCAGCACTATCCTCTGGATCAAATAACTCACTATCAGCATTCTGGGAAACGGCAGCAAGCTAATGTGTCTGCCGGGAAGCTTTAACACACACCGTCTTTTTTTCTCCAATAAAAGATTGGTCCATATGTAAGTATGCAGATAATTCTAGATCATTCATTGACATAGGTTGTATGCTACACTGTATGATGAGTATAGAGTGCTATAGGGTGCAAAACCTGAGATCCAAACCCAACTGTTGTCACCATGTAACTAACCTGGGCATCGTCGACATCCACCTTCAAGAACACAACATTTTTGTTCTCTGGTTTTTCAGACAGTGCCTGTGAAGAACAAGAATGGCGGTTGTTAAAAAAGCAAACCACAAAGCGCGTCCTTTGAGCCTGATCATTTGATTATTTCCGTTTCATCTGTGAAATTTGCATTTTCTGATTGCCGACACCAGTTACCAATTCACATCTGATCGTAAAAGCACATAAAATGTGTGCATTTGCCATGTATCACATTGAAAACCACATCCTAAAGTATGCACTTTTGCATGCTGTGATGCATAAATCATTCATAATTCATTTTCTTCTTCTTCATTTGCATACTGTTTTTGAATCAGGCTTAATTCTCAGGGATGCTATCCCAAAGGTTGCCCCGACAACAGCACCACAACAGAGGCACTCCCAATCATTCTGAATTCTCATTACAGTCATGACACTTCCAGGTGCCACCATGAATCTGTGCATAGCAGTTCTAGTTGTGTCTGGATGCTTACTTTAAAAAGTGGGGCGATCATTTGGCAGGGCCCGCACCATGTGGCTGTGAAGTCCACCACCACCAGCTTTTCGCCCGCATTTTTCAGGGCACCATCAAAGGCAGCCTGTGAATGGGAGAAAACTCCAGAATTAGTCGACAGCTGAGTCATGTGTGCATGAATCCTAGTGTTGTGGATGACAACAGGGACATTGGAATTTTAGGAACTTGACCACATTTTTTGATCTTGTCTTAAAACAGTTATGCATTTTATTTATTTCAGTTTAAGAAATACTACTCAGTAAAGACAGGAGGCTGTGAAGTGAACTTTGTAATTGTCAGATTTGAAACTATGTTAAATTACATTACATTTACATTTAGTCATTTAGCAGACGCTTTTATCCAAAGCGACTTACAATAGTCGAGGAGACAATGAAGCGGTAAATAGCCGATACAACAATAGGTGAACAAGTGCTACAACAATGCTACCGAGTTACACAGAGAGAGAAGTTACAAAAATTATTATTATTATTTTTTTTTTTTTCTGTGAGTGAGAGTGAGTAGTTAGAAAAGAAGTGAGTTAGTGAGTTAGGTGTAGCCGGAAAAGATGAGTCTTTAGGAGTTAAAACATGCAGTTGTGCAAGTGTATCACCCCAATTGGTTCATATCAGTTGCATGACGTCATAATTCGCATCAATGAGCACCACACGCTCAAACGCGCATGTGCGAACATTTTATGATTTCAAATTCAAGCTATTACGTCATTAAAGTAAAACTTTCAACACAACTTAATTATTAAACTAGTGAAAAGGAAAGTAAAACAAAACTTTCCATTTGTGTTCTGTCTTCAAAATATTTGAGTTACATAAAGGTCATGCTTTTCATTGATTGGTTATTTTTGTTAATTTTTACTTTTTTCTTTCTTTTCTTTGATCTGTTTCAAGTTTCCCTGATTTTATAATAGTTGTTGTTTGTTGTCTAAAGCACTAAATAAAAAAAATAATAATAAAAAACTTTGCAAATAATAAAGTTATGGGTCTCGTTTACCACAACCTGTTTGTGTAGTGTTTCCTAAGAATGTACATTTACTTTATCAATATTTTGGGGGAAATTAATTCATACAAAGACAAAATAAAAGGGAAGTCATTTTAAACGAATTACAAACATGACAAGAAGAAATGTGACATTTTCTCATATAGCATCTGAATGTTTTAATTCAGTTCTTACCTTGTCTTCAATGATGATGATCATGTTGCTTTCTTTGATTCGTCTTTCGTGTTTATTGTGTTGACAAATGCTGCTTCACA
Organism: Triplophysa yarkandensis; assembly: GCA_033220385.1. Classification (NCBI taxonomy): domain Eukaryota; kingdom Metazoa; phylum Chordata; class Actinopteri; order Cypriniformes; family Nemacheilidae; genus Triplophysa; species Triplophysa yarkandensis. The sequence continues at coordinate 27,252,283 of CM065654.1, read as the reverse complement.
CACAGTATCATCACGCGTCATCAGCTGTATATGAATGCCGCCGTGGCCCCGCCTTCATTATTCACAACGGACCAATCAGTGAACACTACGATTCCTTAACTCCGCCCTCGCTCCGTACGTCCATCCCACTACACTTCGCTTCAGGAATCGATTATTATAAGCGCTTGACTAACTTTTGCACACCTTATGTATTTTAAGTTAAATATCACGACGATCCGTCCACGAAGGACATTTAAATAACGAGAAATGATCCCGGCTTGAGGTTACTTTGAGCAAGTCAGAATGACTTGACAGATTCTTGAATGGCGGTGACGTCATCAGCACACGTGTCACAAACAGGAGTAAAAAAAATAAATGCTTATTGTTTCCCTTTATACGAGCCCATAAAGACACATCATGAACGTCCTCGGTTGGAAATCACTTTTTATTGGATTTGTTAAAGGACCTTTCTGAAATCTTTAGATTATCTTTCTTGAAAGTCATTGCCAAATATCCAAGACCCCAGATGAAATAGAAAGTGTGATTTTTTAAGACATTTTATTTACAGGCAAGCTTCAAGTCTTCTTGTTTATGTATGCCCTCTAGTGACTGTTACATGCAATCTGCAGTTTAACATTCCAACAATAAATCCTTTATAATCAGCATGCTGTTTATTTATTTACTATGGACAACAGTTGAATAGATCTCAATGTGCTGCCCTTTAGGAAATCTTCCTTTACAGTTTAACAATGGCCTTTCCCATTCCGTCTCCCTTTAGCATCTTCATGAAGGCAGCAGGCAAGTTTTCAAAGCCCACGGTGACTACTTCCTTTGTCTTCAGCTTACCCTATAGAGATTGCAAAGAAGATATTGATACCTCCTGTCTAAACATCTTACCATGCACAGTGTCTTAAATAATGTCTTGTGTGACTCTATCCCATCTTACGGATTAAAGTAAAAAGGGTTTCTTTTTAAGCAACTTGCCTCTTTCATCCACTTGAGAAGTCTTTTGACAGACTCTTCATTTTTGTGTTTCCACTGTGACACCATGAATCCTTCTAACTTAAGCTGTCGAGTAATTATCCAATGGTGAGGATAGGGACCTACAGGACAAAATATCGACATGTAATAGAGATAGTTCAACCTAAAATGAAAACGCTGCCATCAAGTTGTTCCAAACCCATGATGCATGGCTTTGTTCCGTTGAACACAAAGAAATAATTTTGGACGAAAGTCGGCAACTGAGATTTTCAGGGTAACATTTACCTTCATAGTAGAATTTTTTTGTGTGTATATGTGACCCTGCCCTTGAAAAACCCAGCTAATATACGCAACATCATTCTACACAATGTAAGGAACCTTCTGTGAGAATGATCAGTGACATCTTTCAAATTGAAATCACAGTAAAAGTACTACCTCAAATTAATCTTTAAATATCTGAATTATATTTTTTTTTCTTCTTTAGCTTTATTATCCCAGGCAGGGTCACACCCAGATCACAAAAGATATTTTGAAAAGTTAATTTTTGTTCAGTTGACATTGCTTAGAATAAGCATATCTTCATGAAAATGAAAATAGTGTCCCAAAAAGCTTCTACATGTTTAGGATCAACATACACATTTGTGGTGTTGTGTCATTGTATATGGAGATTGCACCACAGACAGCGATCCGACCACCTGGCTTCATGTTATGCAGAGCTGCAGTAAAGAAAGGCCCTGCCACCTGTCAAAGAGAATATCACAAAGAAATAATTATTAGTTGACCTAAATGTAATGACCAGGAAACTATTATGTTTTTATAAATAGTATACATTATGTTGCATATTATGATGCACATCAATTAAAACCCATCAAAGCTTTTCATTCTTTTAACACATTTGTTTTTGACAGCCTATTTGTAATTTAAAATTACATTCTCAAAGTAGCAGTCATATCCTTCGGGTGAAGCGTTCTTCAGTGCCTCTTCCAGCGAGGAGACGGTTTTATAGTTGAAGACGTGGTCAAAGCCCAGCTCTTTCAGATACGCCAACTTTTCATCACTCCCTGCTGAACCCACAACCTTACAGCCTTTGATCTTGCAGATCTGACCCACCATTGATCCAACAGCACCTGCCGCTGCACTTACTAGCACTGTTTCACCAGGCTTTACCTTACACACCTCCTCAAGGCCGTACAGGGCAGACAAACTACAACAAGATTTAATATGCTGTTTTAATATTTTTACAGCATTGCATGAAACAAATTATTATTGATCAAATTTGCAGTTTTTGAGATTCAAACACGAATGCATGTTATTTATTACGTTTTTGTGCCTTCAATGTTAATCTACTTTACCCAGGCATTCCTAAGGAGCCAAGAGTCAAAGACATTGGAATGTCTTTGGGCCATTCGTGCACTATTCGGGTCAGGACAGGCCCATTTTGGCCTTTAGATTTGGTTACAGTGTGTGTCCTCCACCCACACTCAGCAAGCACATAACACCCATCAGGAAAAGCTGGGTCCTTGCTCTTCAGTACCCTAAAAACAAAACAACAAACTAAGATACTTCTATGATAGTTAGAGTACAACAGGTCATGATGGTTTCTGAATGCATGTCTTTATAAATCAGAAAAAATCTTTTAAAGGTTGAATTTAAACTTATGCAATATTGTTAAATTCAGGACTAATCATATTTCTGTTATCTAAAGATTTCTGTTATCTAAAAATATGACTTGTTTACAGTGATTGTTTATGTTCAAAAGTGTACATTTAAAGATGAAACAAAAGCTTTCTCCTACTTTGCAAGCTGAGTTCCATTCTGCACGTCTCCCTCTTTCATCCACAATTTACTTAAACCTCTTCGGAGACCACAGAGAACAAAATATAGCGAAATAATAAATATCTAAGAATCCCCAACCACACAGAATAATTAATTTTATCGCAAAGCACAACATTACATTACAATGATATTCAATTCAAGGCAACACAGTTTTGAACTGTTGCAGCTTTGCAGTAAATATAAATCCAGACTGTAACATCGAAAGATAAAAACTGTAAATTACATTGAACACTTTAATTAACACTTAAATAATATCCTAAAAAGAAGGAAAACACACCTCATGTATGGATCCACGCTGAAATAAAGCGCCTCCACAAGCACATCTGAAACAAAGGTCATTCTGATAAATAGGGGTCTCAAAACAAGGATCAATGTATAAAAAATAATCCATACCTCCATCTTTAAGCTCTGGCAGAACTTCTTCTCTCAATTCAAAGTCACTATGCTTGGGAAAACCCTCAAAGTGTTTTATCAGGATCCACGCCTTTGCTTTCACCATGACTGGATGTCAGTGGAAGTCCCTGTTCCCTAACCAGAAGGTGCTCTGAAATATTAAATCTGCTTCACTTATTATAATGTGTGATAGTACTTTTATATCAAATTGATTCTATTGACTTAAATGACGCAAATGCTTATCCTTACTGAAGTGATATTTGTGGGTGAGGTTTCTTATTTCTGTTTATACAGTTGTGCATGTGATGATTAATCACTTGTATTTCAATGGTATGAATTGTGCTGTATAAACAACAAATTGTTGAGTTTTGTTTTATGTAATACATTGGTTTTTAAATAATCTATTAAGGGTTACAGACTTCATACCTTTTGTTAAAAGCAGAATTAGCAGATCATGATTTAAAGGACTATGAAGCATCTTATCTCTAACCTGAAGCTTGTATAATGATTAACACCTTGTGATGAATTAAGAATTTCTCCACATGTAAAGGCAGTCTATTTTTATTGTTACAATTTTTAGCAACAAACTTTACATTAAGTCAATGTATTAACTGTGCACATATGTTTTTCTTTACATGTTTTGATATTATAATTATTTTGCTGCTACATGTTAAAATACAAGAATGTAATCCAGTTTTAGCGCTCTGTTTTATCTCAAGACTCCACCTTAACAAAACATCTTAAAACAAACACAAATGCTGAAAAATGAAAAGCATTTTATGTTTGGTGACCGTGCATTTTCTTAGCATAATCTAAAAGTTAAAAAAATAGATCTTGTTCAAGTTTAAAAATTAAGTTTGTTGAAAAAGACTTAACCCAAGGGAAAAATCTTGCTTCTGAATAATATTTATAAAGTGCAACTAGTTTGTTTAGCTATATAATCTCTCATTTATTTTATTAAAGTGTGACTTTAATTAATTTAAAACATTTTTTCTGGATATCAGAATGCATAAAACATAGATTTGCATTTAATTTATAGCTTTTTATTTTAATTTATAGCATATTTAATTTATAAAAAATATGCTAAAAGACATCAGTGTTCACAAAAGAATTGCCACTGTGCCACAAACAGAAGTAAAATATGTGTTTTCTTACACAAATATAAATGTATTGAACTTTGAGTGTATGTAAAGGAAAACGACTGTATTGGTCCCAGAAATCTGTTCAGAATTAGTAACTAACCACAACTGTAAACATGAAAATACGTTTAATAATTCATTTCCAATAATAGAATGTCATGATTGTGGTTTCATGCACTTGTCATTAGATTTTAACAATAGCTTTCCCGGTGTTTTCTCCTCGCAGCATCCCCATGAATGCAGATGGCATATTTTCGAAGCCAGCAGTAACATGCTCTCTGCACTTCAGTTTTCCCTGTAACCAACAAAACAATAAAATAAAATCATCAGTCAAGACCATTGATACCTAAAGTATAAGTTTACTCAAAAATAAAAATAATTTACTCATACTCTTATCATTTCAAACATATAGCTTTCTTTCTTCCAGCGAACACAAGAGAGTTACTTTATAGAATGTAACTGGCACCCATTTACACCTAAAATTGCTTTTTTGGTGTTTTGCAACAGAAAGTCAAACAGGTTTAAAACTCAAGAGGATGAGTAAATAAGTTAGTGAGAGTTTAAGTGAGAGTTTCCAAATCTGACTTGCCTCCTGCATCCAGGTCAACATCCGTCTCAGTGACTCTTCATTTTTATGCTCCCACCTGCCCACCAAGAAACCCTCCATTTTCAACTGCTTGAAAATCATGTCGAAGTGTGGATAAGGTCCTGCAAATGAAAAAACATCACTGATGTCCATAAAAAAACGAATTTATCATGTCCTTCTTGATAATAGACTAATAATGACTTAAAACACAAATACATAATGGCACGATACCCATCACACACAGATCAGAGACAAACCTGTCTGAGGAGTCGTGTCATTGTACAGGGATATTCCTCCACACACAGCAATACGGCCAAAAGTCTTCATCTGCTTAATAGCAACACTGGAAAAGTGACCACCAACCTGAAACCAAACAGGCAAATTATTAAATAGCCAGAATTAAGAAAGAAATTCAAATATTAACAAAAATGTAACCACAGACCTATGTGATTGACCTTATTACAATGTATCTAAATAAATGCTTTACATTTTGAACTCCTTGAGTTTAAGTGGATCCTTACGTTCTCAAAGAAGCAGTCATATCCATCAGGTGAAGCGTTCCTCAGTGCTTCCTCCAGCGAGGAGACAGTTTTATAGTTGAAGACGTGGTCAAAGCCCAGCTCTTTCAGATACGCCAACTTGTCATCACTACCTGCTGAACCCACAACCTTACATCCTTTAAGTTTGGCTATTTGACCTGCTACAGAACCCACTGCTCCTGCGGCTGCATTCACCAGTAATGTTTCTCCTGGTTTGATAGCACAAACCTCCTCCAAACCATAGAGTGCAGTCAGGCTGTGAAACACAACTTATGTTAATTGTGAAATAGAACTTTCTGTCAGATTTAAAGAAATTCTCTACAGTTGTTACATTTATAATTACATTTATATTTATTTATTCTGCTGATCACACATGAAAATATTTAAAGTCTTTTATCTAACTTTGGAGTCAATGACTTAGATAATCTACTCACAACATCAGACTTGGGTCTCGATGTGCTCACAACATCTGATAACAACCGACTCCTTGACCTTTACAACTAAAGAGAGAAAATCTTGTTCGGTTTGGCCTGTAATCAGGCCTGACCCATTGTATTTCTCCACTAAAGAAAATAAATGACAATTTTTGAAAAGGGAATTTCAAAATTTATTCGAAATTCTATTTATTTAAATATAACATGAATTGTGATTAACATAAAAAGCATGTAAATAAATAACTAATTACAATATAGTGATTAGAATTCTTGTTTTTTTCAATAGTACTGTATTTGAATATTAGATGGCATAAAACAAATATTTAATTACTATTATTAGGAATATTCAGATATAATATGAAAGCAGAAGTTATTTAAAAAGAGTTAAAAGTTGAATGGATCAGTGTCCGTAGTAGAGCTGTTCTTAATAAGCAATTTACATTTATGTTTCGCCGTCTCCATAATGTTTCCTACCTTTTCACATCTGACCTTTTCATATGGAGGTTTTGTATAAATGATTTACATATACTTACTTCGCTGACATGTGTAATCGGCCCTACCTTTGTCTGCTTCGGACTTCGAACTTCTAAATAGGGCTGTACGATTAGTTGTACAATAAAATATTGCCCAAAAATACTCTTTTTTGTTCCGGCCTTTTAACCTTCATGTGAATTCAGATTTGGACCCTTGAATGTGGACTTTAATAAGCCTGGATCTAGAGCTTACTATCTGGCCATTCATCTTTATATTAGAAAATGCAATATTAATAGTAATCATTATAAAAACAAAAATAATAATAATAATTGCAGTAATGCTATAACTTGTTTTGCAAAGAATGAAACTAGTATCGGTGTGTTTTGAGTTGGACAGAATCAGAAAACTAAACAGAGTAACTTGTTCAGTTTAATCAAATTTCATTAAAACTATCAACTTAGCACAAAAGTTGAGTTGATTTTTTTTATTTGCTTTACTTTGAATATATATAACTCAACGTTTTGTATGTAGTTGCAAGCAGAAAAATCATTAAAAATCAACTGATAAGTCATTGACACAATAAATGATTAACCATTCTAATAATGGTTAGATTGATCGATTATCATAATAATCGTGCTTTGCAGCCCTTCCTCTAACCGGCAAGAAGTACAAATTGGTAAGCAGGCGCCTTAAAAACAGGGCTACAGACACCAGCATTAATTTCAGGAGCATCTCTTATATTCTGGGAGTAAGATTAACCGGAACGATCACACTGGGTGACATAAACCGTTGAGATGATGAATTCTAATCTTTACTCATCCTAGGACCCCAATTATTCTGAATCTTCCATGTCTGGATCTGCCTGTAATGGAAGAGTATCCTGTTAAGTGGAACCATACCCTGGCATCCCAATGCCTCCAAGTGCATGTGAGAGGGAGACATCCTGAGGCCAGTCATCCAAAACTCGGGTGATATTACTCCCATTAGACACAGTGTGTGTCCTCCACCCACATGGACCAACCACATGACAGCCCACTGGAAATCCAGGATTATTACTTTGAATCACCCTAAAGTCAAACACACAGAAGACAGTTTAATTTCCTTTTAACGGCTGAAATCTTGTTCCGTTTTTTCTGTTTCTCTCACTTGGCAACTTGAGTTCCAATCATCACATCTCCGGCCTGCATTCGGACACGACTGTATGGCCTTCCAAGATGAAAAGACAAAGAATTCTAGGTGTATTTTAAGGGAACTGTACAGGAAACATTCAGGATTTTACAAGAAAGAGACTCACCTCATATAAGGATCCACACTGAGGAACACGGCCATCAGAAGAACCTCTGAAACACAGCACCTATTAACACTTGCATTCTACTTTAAAATGCATTATAAAGTTGAATATTGAAAAGAAAAACCTCCATCTTTAAGGTCAGGGAGCTGCACTACTTTGAGCTCAAAGTCTCCGTCCTTTGGAAATCCATCAAAGTGCTGTTTCAGGACCCAGGTTTTGGCTTGAACCATTGTGTCTAGTAGCTGTATAAAGAAAAGAGTCACTTTATATTATTGTATACGTAATAATGCAAGATATGACGTAAGAGAAAGTTTGACACTTAGGCAGCACCACTTTTTTTATTTCCTTTATAAACTCTTAGCGTCCAACAAAGATAACTATGATGATTTAATATATTAACTTACATGTCTCACACCTGTCAATGTTGTGTTGTGTTGTGTTGTGTCCACAAGTCTTTCTTCCTGCAACTGTTACAGTTAGTGTGTGTGCACACGAGACCTGCCCACATATGTCAGGTGACATTTTACATGAATCTGATTGGTTCAATTATATGTCGAAATTAATAAAGACGCAACTGATTGCTTCATTTCCTTTAGTTTCTAAATAAGTCAAACAAAGTTTAAATAACGGATAGAGAAAAATAGACTCTGTTATCCGGTCTAAAGCCTTTAAAGAGATAACAAATTAAAAATTTATTTTTGAATTCTCCAGTTTCTTAACTTTATACATTTCTGTGTTAGGTTGAAAGATATTTGGACGAGTACTTGTCAGAACACACCAGAACTTAATGCAGTGCTACATTCTTCAAAATATCTTAGAAGTTTGTTGACTCAGAATGATAAAAGGTGCCTTTATAAAAGCTTTTATAATTGTTAATAACCAATAATTATTTGAGGGAATTTTTTTTACATGAGGTTTTCCTACTTTTTTATAAAGTTTTTGTTAAAGTGCTAACCAATGCAAAAATTGAGTTTTATTTATGGGGGGTGCTCATTGCTTTTTACTTAATATTATCATCTTGGGGACCCCCCCCAAAGTCTTTATATTTTAATTGTTATGACCCCCTCAATTTGAGCACTCGTGTTAACACAACTACATAATTCACTCATACATCTACAACATAAGAACATGTAATCAAAAAGACAAATGGGTTATTTAAAAAAAATTCAACACATCTTATTAATCAATTTCTTAGAATAGCTAAAACACTGACATTAGTTTTATTTCTCTTTAAATGATGTTAGAAATTGTACAATTCCCCATTTATAATTTATGCTTTTGTCCAAACACTTCCCCTTGACAATTCAGATACGAAAAACAATTTGTAAATTATATTATATTAGACAATATTTAAATAAGGAATGCAAAGAATATTTTTTTATTTAAAGCATGCCCTAAAAAATAAGGAAAATTTGACAGTCAACGGTACAAAATCTTTTATGAGTAATACAAAAAGCAAAAGGCAGAATACAGTTTTCCCCATGATGGGAAGTAATTATTGTGGAATAACCCACAAAAACAACTGAATGACTAGACATCAGATTTTAACAATAGCTTTCCCGGTGTTTTCTCCTCGCAGCATCCCCATGAATGCAGATGGCATATTTTGGAAGCCAGCAGTAACATGCTCTCTGCACTTCAGTTTTCCCTGTAACCAACAAAACAACTTAATGCTTTTATACATACAGGTATCTTATATATTAAAACATTACACACACACACATATATATATATATATATATTTTTTTTTAAGGAATGTGCTTTTTGTTAATGCTAAGCCAGACAATAAACAAAACTCTCACTTGCCTCCTGCATCCAGGTCAACATCCGCTTCAGCGACTCTTCATTTTTATGCTCCCACCTGCCCACCAAGAAACCCTCCATTTTCAACTGCTTAAGAATCATGGTTAGGTGTGGATAAGGTCCTGCAAATAAAAACACATCTTAATACTCATGTCACTGTTAAGAAAATTGATTTACAACAGATCATAGACAAACCTGTCTGAGGAGTGGTGTCATTGTACAGGGATATTCCTCCACACACAGCAATACGGCCAAAAGTCTTCATCTGCTTAATAGCAACACTGGAAAAGTGACCACCAACCTGAAACCAAACAGGCAAATTATAAATAGTCAGAATACATTTTAAAAATTCAAATATTAACAAGAATGTAACCACAGACGTATGTGATTGACCTTATTACAATGTATCTAAATAAATGCTTTACATGTTTAACTCCTTTGAGTTTAAGTGGATCCTTACGTTCTCAAAGAAGCAGTCATATCCATCAGGTGAAGCCTTCCTCAGTGCTTCATCCAGCGAGGAGACAGTTTTATAGTTGAAGACGTGGTCAAAGCCCAGCTCTTTCAGATACGCTACCTTGTCATCACTACCTGCTGAGCCCACAACTTTACATCCTTTAAGTTTGGCTATTTGACCTGCTACAGAACCCACTGCTCCTGCGGCTGCATTCACCAGTAATGTTTCTCCTGGTTTGATAGCACAAACCTCCTCCAAACCATAGAGTGCAGTCAGGCTGTGAAACACAACTTATGTTAACAATTGTACTAACAGTTTGTCTGAAACTTGTAACAGTATGAGTTGTAAAAAAGTTGACTAAATATAGAATCCGGAAGCTTCCGTTAACATATATTGGTAAATTGTTACAATTAAATATTGTTTAATTTTCAAATTAATCTTTGAAAAAATAAAATGTTCACTTAAAAATTAAGTTTGAAAATCCTGAACGTTCAACGACCTGTCTGACTTTCTTTGGAAGAAAACAAAAGATATTTTGAAGAAAGTTGGTAACTGGCACTCATACGCATTGATTGTGTCTCAATACAACAGAGGGTGAATAAGTATCAACTTAAAGGGTAAGTTAATAACAACAGATTTTGAATTCTTGGATAAGTTATGACTTTGAATGCAGCAAAATAAATTTCAGTATGTATTTTCTTTCAGGCACAAATGCACTAACAAATAAAGATAAAAAAAAAATGAAGCTAACTTAACTTGCCTATGGAGTAGAGCAACATTAAAAAAAAAATGCTTTTTGTGGAACACATCAGAAACTAACGTTATTCAGAATGCAACCACTTAACACAGCAATTTTTGGCTTTCTTACACTTTATATATATATATATATATTTTTTTTTATTCATCCATGCTTATATTAATGAAATTCAGCACTGCAGTGGGACCATACCCTGGCATCCCAATGCCTCCAAGTGCATGTGAGAGGGAGACATCCTGAGGCCAGTCATCCAAAACTCGGGTGATATTACTCCCATTAGACACAGTGTGTGTCCTCCACCCACAACGACCAACCACATGACAGCCCACTGGAAATCCAGGATTATTACTTTGAATCACCCTAGAATAAAAAAATAAAGTGTTTCAAAGTATCACACATCATATTCACAAGGTAAGGAACATTGAGAACCAAACTACTGTGCTGTACATTAAAAAAAACAGTATTCGCCATCAAACAATAGTTCCCATTCTGTTTTCAAGAAAACATAAGCCGACGCATTCAGTTTAAGCACATCCAGGAGAAGATATCCCATTGTTTTGTTTGTCTAAAAAACAGAAATGCGTTATATGAACAGTCACTCCATTGAACTGCTTTGCCGAGGCTGATTTTCATCAAAAGCTGAACTCCTGGCCAGTGATTGTAAATGAATCACAGATGCTTCCCAACTATGGGAACACCGTTGGCAATTCAAGTTTCCCATCATGTATCATTTTTCTTACTTTGCCACTTGAGTCCCGATCATCACATCCCCAGCCTGCATTCGAACACGACTAAATGCTCTGGAGAAAGACACAATACAGGACTTGTTCATTTAATGCTATTCACACGTAACACAAGAAAGAAGCGTGGACAAATATATTAGAAATATGTTTTATTAAACCTTTTCACTCACCGCATATAAGGGTCCACACTGAGAAACACAGCCTCCAGGAGAACCTCTGAAACACAGCAATAATACAGACCATCACATCACGTACAAAAGCATTTCAAAGGTTAAAAAGTGTTTGAGTTTAAGTAAAGACAAGGGATGAACCTCCATCTTTAAGGTCAGGGAGCTGCACTACTGTGAGCTCGAAGTCTCCATCTTTAGGACATCCATCAAAGTGCTGTTTCAGGACCCAGGTTTGGGCTTGAACCATTGTTGTCTGGGAAACTGGGAAATAAGATAAAATCATATCATACATCTTATTTAAAATGTGGAGAAGATGAAGACTTCTGAACATGCAAAACTTGTAACTCACCTTATTTATGAGGCATTAAAAACAGGTCAAGTTTTTACAACACTCATTTTTGTAAGAAAACAAACAAATATAACATTACGATTTGTTTCTACTCATATATATTATATAACATTATATATATTTATATGATTATTACCAATCGTTGTGTCCAAGTTCTAAGATGTCGTTTGTTTAAAGTGTAATATTGATATTGCAACGGTCGCGCAGATGAACAGCACGCGCATGTGGGCGGGGCAAGACCAGCCCATCTGTATCAGGTGACTTTTTGCATTGATATGGTTGGATGAATGAGTTGTCAATCAAAAGCAGACACTATTAAATGTTATGATTATTTTTTTTTTTTTTTATATATTTTACACATTTGGAGACGGTGTGACGTAACACGTTCACCGCATGTTCACATAAATCGATAGAAATTCGTTATAAAGAAGTGTTTGCAAGCCCCGCCCAACGACATGTGACGTAGCTAGTCGCGTGCAAGCGCGGGCATTTCAGAACGGCTGAGGGAAACTGACTGAACGGTCGAAGCTCAACAGCTTTAAGAAAACAACAATACTCAACAATACACAACAATACACATTTACAAGGTAGGGATATGTTATGTTTGTAATATGTGTAAAGTTTCTCTTTCACAAATTATCCGCTTGTAAGGTTTTAAATTATTAAAAATTAGCAATCATGCTAACCAGCAAACACGTTAATATAACGACTTTCCATTACGAAGTCCATTAACGGCCATTGATGTTAAAATTTCTCACTTTATTTTGTCTAAATCTTTCACCTTATGTCACATATTTTGGGTTGTTCTTGAAATATAAGCTCAGTGTTTAGGATAACTGTTTAGCAAAATTGACTTTGTTTATAGTTCAACTTAAACGGAGACTGTATATATATATATATATATATATATATATATATATATTAACATTGATGTGCAATATATAAGCCCTGATGAAAATTAATTCAATTAAAGAGATGAACAGTAAGTGTTTAACCTTGTTGAATATCAAATTAGTATATTATCTGTTTTAAAACAAATAACATGGCCAAACTTACCTTAAATTGTGGTGAATTTAACTTTGTTTAAAAGTTACTTTCTACTGCAGTGCTTTTGTTTTGCTGTTTTAGGCAAATTTATTATTATATATATTATAAATGTTTAGATATACAATAAGTTTGCTCTGCAAAAGTCTTATGCACACTGGGATCTTTTTACCTCTATATAAATCTTTAAGTCAGTCGTTTAAATCATTTTCTATAGTTTGTTATTTGGAAATATAATTTTTACATTTACACAGATTTTTATATTAGATTAGATCAGTGCACATGTAAGGTACAAGGCAATGAAATGCAGTTAGCATCTAACCAGGAGTGCAATCAGCAGTAAGTACAGAATACATATGTAATATGTACAATAATTATACAGAATAGATAGTATAGATAAGTATTATGGACAAATTTAAAGGTTTAAAATACAAAGCAGCTAAATTGGTTTTGTAAAAGTGATTGTACACTATAGAAAGATCTATGAACAATACATATGAACATAATTGACAGTATTGCAGTGAATGGTAATGTGCATTGGAATATTACAGTGGGCAAATGGATTGTTCAGTGTTACTGAGTGAACAGACAGTAGTGCATGTAACAACTGGTTATTGTTATGAATATTTTAAGTAAATAAGTAATATGAAGAAGAAATCTGATTTCACCATTATCAAGTTTTGTCTATTGTTACATGAGGAAGAAAAAAAATCAGAGACTGACTAAATCTGAACTTGGGCATTGTATTCAGAGAGAGCTTACCTGCAAAGCTTCCTACCTTTAATTTTTAACCCGTGTAATAATTCTTCATAATGGTGAACCCAGGTGTCTACGAATGTGTAGCATTTAGATTTTACATCTAAATTTTAAATGTGATCAGGCCTCCACACTGGTTTATTCGCCTCAGCTGACCTTTCTTCTTTATGAATGAATAATATAAGTTGGGCTTACTGTCATGTCAATCGACTATCCATTTTAAGAGAAGGAAACAACTGAAGCGTCAACTGTTTTCATGTAAGCAGCCATGCTGGATGGGGCACAGTTCGTTGAGGTGCTGTCACGGTTGGGATACCCACAGGCGGCCACGTTGAAAGGTTCCGAGTTTGACTGGTTATTTGACACAGCTCCAGATAATCTGCATCTTTTACGTGTCGTCTGCAACCGACTGAACCGCAGCAACGTTTTAACTCCAGAAGAGCTGAATGCATACAAGGCCCTTCAGAAGTCAGGGAAGCCCATCTTGGATGAGGAAACATTAGCTGACCTTCTTAAGACCTGTTCATCTCTGGATGGAGGTGGAGGATCACAGATATTTTCTACGCTGGGTGGAGGGGAAGATGTTTCGGTTGAGGATCTTGAGTTAGAACATCAAGCTCTCTACAAGGAGAAGCAACTAAAACAACGTAGACTAAACAAGCTTCAGATGCTGGCTACCAGCAGGGGTGCAAACTCCTCTGCCTCCCAAGCACTGGTGCAAGAAGGGGCGAATATGGTTAAGGCTGCTAACTCTGCATTGGCAGCTGAAAACGCATGCACAAACTCGGCTCTAGAGAGCCTGTCTAAAGAGGCCACCAAGCTTGCTGGCTTTTTCCACACCAAGATTAATTCCACAAGGAAAGACATAGATGCTTCGGCCCGTCAACCAGGTCCCTCGGTACTCCTTTATCAGTTGTCTTTGGAGCCCTTTCTCCACCAGCAGGAACAGTTCACCAAAGTGTTAGCTACCTACACTCAGCGACAGTTTTTTCAGGGTATTGCAGACATAATGGAGACGTCTACATCAAAACACTGCCAACTGACCAATTTGAGCGGCTGCAGTGAGAATGAGGAAGAAGAGGATGGTGGACTGGTTGAGTGCAGGAAAAAGGAGATGGCACAACTGCAGTGGGCGTATATTGTGGCCCAGTACCAGCTGGTGAAAGAGAGGGCGGAGGAGCATGGAGACAAGGCAGCAAAAGAGTGGCTCACTCAGAAACTCATGAACATCGAGGAGGTGAAATTTTTTTGTGCTTTGATAGCAGACATTCAAGCTTTTATTAGTCACATACATACACAACTGGCAGTAAAATGTTATTTTTGAAGAAAATATTATTCTTTACATTTAAAACAAAGAATAAATTATAACAATAAAAAATAAATCGGAGTTTATTATTGAAATTAAACTGAAAGGCAAAAATGAACCCATGATTCTACAAAAGAAATTAATTATAATTACGTATGAAATGCTTCTCATCACTTTCTGTTTTATTCCCCTGCCTCCCCCCCTTAGCCTCTCTCCTATTCACAGGTGACCAGACTTGAGGCAGATCTTCGCTCCGAGGTTCTCTCAATTCAGTCAGAAATTCAGTCTCTGATGTCAGATCCTATCCGCTTGGCATTGCGAGATTGTGCTCGCCTCCTTAATATCCCTGTGGTGCGTGGTGACCTTTCTCTTCAGGTAGCCAGGCAAAACCACTACACCTCAAAACAGACTGAAGTTCGTGATCATCTTCTACATCAGAAGGCATCCTTCGAAATTGTGCGTATTGCCCAGGATTTGGAACATCTAAATGGAAAGAGGGTGATGAATCAGCTTCAGGAAATAGCAAAGAGAATTGAACATACATCAGAAATGGCTGCTCAGAATGTGAACGCTTCTAGACAGCCTCAGGCCCCCTACCTTGCCCCAAATATCAAACAACAGGTCATCAGCTCCAAAGACACAGCCTTTAGCAGGTAACATATGTCTGGGGGGAACTTAAGGTCCACTTGAAGCATTGTGCAGGATATTTACTCTTACACACAGGTAGAGTTTTTAAATCTATATCCTGTGTTCATGCCTCAGGCTGCTGCAGATTCTTGAGTTGGGTAATACCTCCATGAAGCAAGAGGATCCATTTCAAACCTATGGTAGGCTGGAAGCAGCAGCCTTCAATCTACAGGGGGAACTGGCCACTTTACAGGATGCCTTGGAGGGTGCAAGACGTGAACAAGCCTACACTGGTGCCCGTTTGGAACGTGACCGAGATATGCTTGACCAAATGACATACTCTGACATTGTGCAGCCTCTTTTGAGGCCGCAGGTATGTGCTAGATCCACACCTGCACTGGAGCTCTGCCCATACGCACAGGTATGTCTCTTATTTCTCTTATTCGCTCTGCCTGCTGTATTCGTCCCTTTGAATCCCAAGAAACGTGAGCAGATAAATTAACATCCAATGTTTTTTCTTTCGTATTTTTCCTAACCTCTCTTTTATTTGTCGGGGTTTCCTGCTCAATTCACATTTGTCTTACAAAATAATTTTTTTCACTCTGTATTTCTATTTCACATACCTCCCGTGGCTTCACTATCATACACAAACCCATGTTTTTTTTTTTTATTACAAATGTTGTTTGTAGATTGTGAATATTGATGACATATCACTATTTTCTATTGCTTATAATGTTAGATACTCATAATGTTGTTACTGTTAAATCTCATTTACTGTGTCTGACACATGTTTTTGTCTTTGCCACTTCCTTCTTGTCTTAATCTTTTTGAATGTTCTCTCTTTGTTTTAGGAGCTTACAATAGTTCTAGATGAATTGGAGGGTAAGCAGAAAACTCTGTACACACTACTTCAGAACCTAGTTGGAGAGTTGAAGGCTAAACGAGCAAGGCTGGAACGCAGTTCCATCTTAAGGAGAGAGAGGGAACTGTATGTCTATTTCCATCTGGACCCTAGACTACTAAACAAAGCAGTAAAAGATATCGAAGTTCGAGCACCAGCTGTATAGGATTGGAATATATATTAGATGTTCAGTATACATGCTTGTCAAAACAAATATTTCATATATAGACATATGAAATGGGATCTATGTAATATATTTTCATTTATTCATGGACCAATGTTGTTATTCGTTGTCATTGTCCTGTTTTAAAATGCAGTACTTTTTAGCACCTTGAGAATTTCTTTGCTTTTGTGTCACACCTTGTATAGATATGTATGTATGGTGAATAAATAATTGTCAGACATTCACCTATCAGTCTTTGATGTCTTTTTTTAATTTGTCTTCTAACTTCTTAAATGCAGATTGTTTAATTCATTTTATTCTATTTTGTCTCTTTGATTGTACTAGCTGACTGTGTACACATTCTTGATAGATCTGACTGTACTGCCAAAAAACTTGGCCAATTTTATTTAACAGACTGCAGCTTATTGTTGTATTGCTTATAGGTATTAGGTCCCAATTTTTACTGTCAGATTGTACTTTAATTTTGCATGTTTTCTACAGGTTTATACAGAACTTTTTTTAAGAACTGTTGATAAGATGAAGGGCTACCTCCGTAGCAGTCTGAATGCAGTCCCTCTCTCGGCTGCTGGGCAGACCATACTAACAGCACTGCGGGTCCAGAATCCTGAGAGAGCAGAAACGAGCAGGCCTAGTGAGTTAGACAGAACATTAAAGCTAAAAAATTCTGGTCAATGTTTAGAAAGCTGAAATGTCAAATAATAAGCAAAAATAGAATGTTGAGGTAAATCGTTTGGGAAGAAGACAAAAGAAAGAAAATATTTTTTTAAAATTTCCAATTAACAAATTGTTTTGTTTTAATATTATGGAGTTTAAAGAGAGTCTGTTGTTTTTAATTATAGTCTCTTGCTGTAGAGGGTTCAGACTTTCTGAGAGACAGGGAAACAATGATGAAAATACAGACTTTTTCACAGGACATAATAAGTGAGTAATATCTGGAAAAGCCTTAGAATGAACAATTGTTACAGCATTCTTTTTTTATATTAAATGGATAGTTCACACAAATATCTGCTGTCATTTACCCACACTCCTCTCCTTTTAAAAACTGGATGACGTCTGCAGAACACATACTTTTTTTTTTAATGTAAGCTGAATTGTTTTTTTGTCCTGCTGTTCAGATACCAACTTTCTCAATATCTTTATTTGTGCTCTGAAGAAGAAAGTCATACTGGACTGAAATGGCAAGTTAATGATGAATAATTTTTTGTTTTGAATTATTTGTATCAATCCAAATCAGCTCTTGTTCACCCGTCTCCAGCTCTCAACTGGATGGTTCTCTGTTGTACTCTCTTTACATTTACATTTAGTCATTTAGCAGACGCTTTTATCCAAAGCGACTTACGCTTTTATCCAAAGCGACTTCAAGGAGACAATGAAGCGGTAAATAGCCGATACAACAATAGGTCAAAAAGTGCTACAACAATGCTACCAAGTTACAAAAAGTATATATATAAATTATTTTTTATTTTTTTTGATAGAGTGAGTAGGTTAGAAAAGTAGTGAGTTAGATGTAGCCGGAAAAGATGAGTTTTTAGGTGTTTTTTGAAGATAGAGACCGAGTCTGACAAGCGTGAAGCCAGAGGCAGATCGTTCCACCATCGAGGAACTGAAACAGAGAACGTTCGAGAGAGAGATTTCTTACCCTTTTGAGCTGGTACCACAAGTCTCAGCTCATTTGCGGAGCGCAGAGATCTTGAGGGTCTATACCTTTGCATTAGTGAGTTAAGGTAAGTGGGTGCTGAACCGGTGGTGGTCTTCTTTAAATTAAAGTAAGATCCAGTATTTATCTCAAGAGCCAAGGCTGTGGAAGTGAGTTTTGGTGTTCAGGTCACTTTGTGTGGTGTCTGTAACTGGTAAGAGTATTTTCCTTGAGTATCAGAGAACTTCACAACTTTTTTCTGTTTTCTTTATAGAGACTTGAATGGACTGGCTGTTTCTGAGCATTTTGAGCTGAGAGGTGTGTTCATCAATGGGAGCACTGAATTGTGCCTTGGGACCAATGATATTGTCCAACCTAAAACCCAATCCTTTAAGCAGTTAGCACAGGAAGTAGAGCGTTTACCTGCATCTGGCTTTATTAATAAAGGGACCCCCCAGGTTAAAGCAGCTATTTCAGAATCTAAGGGACAAAGTCTGACCTTCAGTAAAAGGAAATGGATTCAACCAGTATATTCCACTGAAAAGATCTCTATGACTGATAATCAATATGGAGCTCCTCCAATAAAAAAGTGTAGCTTACAGCAGCTTACATTGTTGACAAACAACTGCCAAAAAGTATCCAAACAAGAGGTTGAAGAAGTGGACAAACAGGCGAAGAAAGAAAAAAATGTCCAGATATTGAGCCATATGGAGTCATGTTCAGGAGAAAATGGTTTCATTAATGAGGAGTTAACTGATGGACAAAATGTTAATTCTTTTTTGGAGAGAATCTCAAATGAGGCCCAATGTGACCCAGCTGTGTTAATGCAAGCGCAGTCAAGTCTTTTATCAAATGCTGAGGAACCAAAATATAAATTGCAGGATCTTGAGATCAACATTTTCCCACAAAATACAAGAATCTCACAATCTGCTCAGATGGGAACCTATCAATATATCCAAAGGTCTGAGAGCATCACTGTTCATGAATGTGATCAGGACGCATCTGTTAATTCATGTAAATCACCAGAGTCGACAAAGCAGAAGGAAGACATTGGATCTGAAAAAAGACATTTTCCTATGGGCACATCTAGTGAGTGTGGTGTTTAACGTAAACCATATTCTGATCCATAATTGTTTTAAAAGAATTCTTAAGGTTTTTATAACAAGTGTGGTAAATGTTTTACTCTACTGTGTGGTAATGTGTGATACAGGAGGCTTGGTGCCACAGAAAGCTATTTGTACATCAAAGGCCATCAACAAAATATGCCTGGTCAGCTTGAGTGACACACATTAACACATGTGGATTTGATTTTGTTATGCATGTAGGTTTACCCCAGCCTGATGCGAGTGTGTTGCTGATGCCAGTAAAAGAAAAAAATGATGTGATGGAGCCTACACTGCACATCATCCAGCCCCTCTCACAGGTAATGCGTACGCACCAACCCTTAAATGGGAAACCGTTTTGTTTGGACTAAGCAGAAAGTATGTTTTTTCTTATTTGGATCCAATACTGACTTTTGACCTGAGTTTGACCCTACTTCTGGTCCACTTCAATTGACAGGAAAGATTAAAGAGCTGTATTTACTGCATGACACTTCTTTCATCACAGTGTATTTGGTTTGAGTTTGGAGAAAATAAAGTTTAGTTATTTGGAGGTCAATTGTGGTCTGATAGTTAGGAAGTTGGACTTGTAAGCAGAAGGTTGTCGGTTCGAACCTCCGTGCCAGCAGACAAAGACTGAAGTGCCCTTGAGTAAAACACCTAATCCCCATTTGCTCTGCAGGGTTAATTGTAAGTCAATTTGGATAAAAGTGTCTGCCAAATGAAAAAACGCTAAATGTAAGGCTCTCGCCGTACTTAAATGACCTTCTGGTCCTCCTATTTTGGGAATGCAGAAGTGATAAAACCCTGAATATTAAAACATTGAAGTGGGTGCAAAGTTGAAAAAAAGGGAAAGCAAAGGTTTTCAAATTTTAGGATAGTCAAGAAAACAAAGCAGTGACTGAACACAATCCAAATGATAGTATTATGTTAGACAAACTAGCTGGCACACTCAAAGAATATTCTTGATGTTCCATAAAACATACAAAAATTAAGCAATACATATTTAAACATCAATTATCCACTATGCAAACATTTTCTGACCCTATGCGTTCAGTTTTATTTGAACATTTTCCAAGGTGGATCAGCCTTCAAATGAATAATGGAAAGGACTAACTGCAGATGTCTGTTATGTAAAGAAGCACACACAGGGGTCATTTATATGTTGAGAAGTGCAGACGAAGACTTGTCCTTGCAGCACTAAGAGCTTGTGGGGGTGCGTCAGCAAGAAAAACTGCTTAAGAGAGCTTTATTCGTGACAGCATAGTGACTGTGAACAGTTTCTTCTCCCTCTAAAGCTGATTTGTTTCATGCTGACAGTCACATTAAATTGATAGTTCACCCCAAAATGAAAATTCTGTTCTGATTTACTCTCCCTGTTGTCATTTCCAACCTGTACTCAAAATACATTTTCTACGATTTACTAAGAAAAAAATTTTGATTAAAAAAATTTTACATTTCAAAGCTTTGCCATTATTTAAATATACTGTTCAAATTCGTATTTATGTTAGCAAAACCTCAGTATACTGATAAACTCAAATATTTCTATTAGAATTCACCAAAAATATGGTGTATGTTACAAATACAAATTTGTTAAACGAATACTTATTTATTTTCATTACATAGACTTAAAAAAATATGTTTTAGAAAGTTTAACTTTTTTATCAATTATTGTTTTTAATTAATCTGTTTAATGTTCTTAAAATATATAATTAAGTTGATATGACTAACAATTAATATTATTTTTATGATATTTTCTTGTGAATACATGTGAATTATTTTTCACAGTCACTTTCTTATTTAAAACACTAATAAGATAATTTTAACTGGTACCCATTCACTTCTATTGTAAATAGTAAACATAACAAAAACGGTAATATTAACTTAAATAACCATAAACAGATTTTTTCAAGGGAAAGTATTCAAATAATTGATTCAAAATTTATAAGAAATATTTGAATGAATGATATTAACTTAAGTTTTTTACTTACATTTACAAAAATGTAAACCGCATATTTACCTAATTTCAAAGCTCTTAGGTTTGCAAAAATATTTTTTTTGTCACATAAAGTCTAAGGGCAGGAGTGTATACTACAGAAGTTGATGGGTTCCATCGCTGTTTGGGTACCAACTTTCTTAAATACATTCTTTTGTGTTTTGCATAAGAAACGCATACATGTTTGAATGAGAGGAATTTTAGGGTGAACTATCACTTTGAAAGTTTGTCTTTTACTATGATTTAGCACATTAAGAGTAATGAATTTTGTCTGTAATTTAATTTTACATTTGTAAATGTGAACCAATATAGCCTGTATTTGCTTTCTTATCACGCACAGGCTGGTGAGGTGAATCCAAGTTCAAAGAATTCTTTGAAATGGAAACCTCCGGGACCCTCACAGGAGGCACGACAAATCCCTTCATCCCCTGAGAAGAGCAGCAGAAAACTCAGAAACTTGAGGCTAGAAGCCACCCGCACAGACTCTAAAGTACATCTCTCCCACAAGACCACAGTAAAACAGGGTTCAGTGCGGCTCTTGAATAAAACTGTGGATTCTCGCTATATGGTCAAGAAACAAGGACATCCGTGTAGACCCCAAAGAAAACTTAGTCGAGAAGGGAACAAATCAAACCTCTCTGGACCCCTTAGCCCCTCTAAATTAAGTAAAAAGGGATCTAAAACATGCCTTCCTCTGTATTTAGAAACAGAAAGAAATCAAGAGATGACCACAGCAACCTCAAAAGGGGCCTTTAGTTTGACCTTTGATCCCAGAGTGTGTGATACAGGCCGTCTCTCGCAGGGCGAAGGAGAGCGTATGTTAGAGGAAGCTGGAAGAGCAAAATCATTAGTTGTGACTATGGTGTACCAGGATGGCACTACACAACTCGACCCAGAGCAGGTAAGTTTGAAGAGCTACAGGAACAATGTTGTTTTAGTTAGTTTGATCATAATTTGTAAAACCTGTATCTTTATAACATCTCTCTTAAAGAAGTCATGTCCCCCAGTGTGTGGCCTACTGGTTCTGCTGAAGGGGGATTTGGACTCAGAGAGAGTAGAGGACAGAGTGCTATACCTCAGACTGGAGCAGACACCAGCCTGGGCCCAACAAGACCTTAAACACAAGCAGGATGTCTTTACCAGGTATCTGCAAGGGAGATGAAAAAGAGACAGAGGCAGATGAAATGTGGTATTCATTTTTATTTTTATAGATGTGCTTTTGCAGATGCCCACTGTGTTTGTGTGTTTATAGAGAAATGCTGTTCCAGATGCTTTTTGGCACAAAGCCATTTGTATGCTTTAAAGCCAAAGACCTGCTCCGTACAGCTCTGAGGCATTTCAGCAAAGACCTGAGTTGGGAGCAAGGTGACAGAACCACATACAGGCTTTATGTATAACAACAAAATTTTCTAATCGTTTTGTTTGTAGTATTTTGTCATATTTGACTGGGTTGATGGTTCTGTGTAGTGTTAGGATGTCAGGTATTGGATCCTCAGATTGCTGCATGGTTGTTGGATCCTGCCGACTCTGCATCCTGCTTTCAGGCCCTGCTCTCCAAACACCACACAAGACCAGCTACACGCACATCAATGCAACCTGTGCTCAGACAAGCCAAGGTCAGCATACACACACTTGTTTCAACAGAACATGGTCAGAAAATCCCCCCAGCCACCACTGAAATGTCAGGATAACTGACGAACTTATTGATTCCATTCTTTTAAGAACATTTATACTTTTGTTTTTTTTTGTTGAGTAGAGACATTGTTGTGGAGTGACTTTAAAGGAATAGTTCACCAAAGGTAAAATTCGATCATCATTTTCTCACCTTTTGAGTGGTTTCAAATCTGTAAGGATCAGGTAGACACAGAAATTAAAGATCCTGTTCAACGTGAATCCATATTTCAAACTTGAATAAGTGTATAATGTTGTTGTCAGAGAATAAATAACATCTGTAAAGTGTAAACCTCAAAGTTCAATCTCAAGCAAGATATTTTTATAAATAGAAATCGCTTACAAAAAATGTCTGGTTCAGGCTACACCCTTCTAGTTCCTGAATTTGTGACATCAAACCAGTGGTAACCCTCACCTACAGAAACATTTATGAACAGAACAGAATAACTTATATACTTTTAACTGAAAGTAATAATTCAATAAAAAGACTGAAAAATAAAGATGATAAGAAAAATTCGAAATAAAATACAACACGATAGGTAGTTTGTTCTTTTAAGTCTGAAATTCATCATCTTTAGAAAACAAACAAACACAGAGGTTGCATTTAAGCAATTTAGATCCTACATTCTATCACAGTGGGGTCTTAAGAACTGTTTTTTTTTTTGTTTGTTTAGGTGTCGCAAGTGATCTCAAACTTATCTCTGCTACATGTACTAATGGTGGAATTGCAAAACAAGCTTCAGGTACTTTCTGTCTTAATATAGAATAATTTATAACACAATGTACACACATCATTTATATTCTTCCTGTCTCTCCAGACTCAGGGCCTCTGGCAGCTCTACTCTGGCATTGA
This sequence comes from Triplophysa yarkandensis, assembly GCA_033220385.1. Classification (NCBI taxonomy): domain Eukaryota; kingdom Metazoa; phylum Chordata; class Actinopteri; order Cypriniformes; family Nemacheilidae; genus Triplophysa; species Triplophysa yarkandensis. The sequence goes on along the minus strand of CM065654.1, from coordinate 27,228,278 downwards.
ACTGAAGATGATTCCAGTTCTGGCAGGTCTAAACCAACAGATGTTTGAATTTAATAAGCGGATGATTTTACAGCCATTTTAACATTTTAGGATTCCTCTAGTACCATCTTCAAATAGCTCTACACTTTATGTAATGGCGCTTTTTCATGACACGTTTTCGTGTGAATTCTTTGTAAATCAGCAATAAGTTAAGTGTGAAAGACTTTTTTGCAATCGATTAAACGTTTGTCCAGACACGTTCATTATACATAATAAACTGTTAATTAGATTACTTAATTCATTGTTAATTAGATTAATTATATTTTGTATATAATGTTGTCTATATTTTAAACTCTTTTTTTTTTGTCTTAGGAATGGAGAGTTACAAAATTCATGTGGACAAGGATGCTTTAAAAAGGACTTCAGAAATGCTGGGGGTAAGAGTGTTTGATTTAGCAAAGGAAAAGGGAAACTAGCTTGCATGCAGAAAAAAAGCCCTCAGATGTCTATAAATATCTATGGCTTCTGAGGCATGTTTATCCTACGGTGGTATGCTTTACTGAGGAGTATTTTACTTAAATATTAATAAATACTGCTCTTCTTCTCGCTCATGATTTTCTAAAAAGAAGATTTCCATCTCTTACTTCCTCTCATCTCACTATCCCTTCCATCATCTTAATTCATCACCTTGCACATTACTTTTCCCTGAGGTTTCACTCTTCACCCTTCCTTGTCTACTATTATTCTTCTATTTGCTACATGCCTATACTGCTTTCCCAGTAAATTATGATGAAAAGAAGAAATGAAATAAGCAGTGCTTGATTATTAGCTGATGCACTTTATGTCACTGTATGTCTGGGTTTGAAAGTGTCATAATGTGTTGTAAAGTATCAGACAATTTAGTTTTTCTTTTTCAGTCTAAGCTGAAGCAGTTAGAACAGGAGGCTCATCAGGCTGCAGGTCAGAAGTTCTTGGTGTCCAGTAGTGCTCAGCTCAGATTGGTCAGTGTGTGTGTGTAACTGTTTAGTGTGTGGACTCTACCTGTAGAAGATTTTCTACTACTGCAATAATAATTCTGTTGAAACCAACGGAGATCTGTGTGCGTGTATGCGTGTGGGTGCATTAAATTTCTCTTAGATACTTTTTGAGAAGCTACGTTTGCATGAACGATGTGAGAATAAGAAGCTCCCCAAAACAATTAAACAGCAGCAGTCCACATCTGAAACAGCAGTAAGCACTTTAATTATTATCAAGTATTTTCACAGGTACTTTCAAGTTAAGATAATAGACTTCGTAAAAAGTCAGCAGTAAGTCATGTTGTTCATTATCTGCATAACATTTTACATTTTTTGAAAAATCTTTAATTCTAGTTACAACAACTACAAAACTTGCATCCACTTCCTAAAATCATTCTGGAATACAGACAGATCCACAAAATTAAGACTGCATTTGTGGATGGTATTTTGTCATGTACTAACAAGGTGAGACTAATAAACAAAATGTAATTATCATTTGAACAAAAGTGGCATTCAAATAAATACACACTAGGTGGCAGTGCAGGCTTATTATATTTGGTTCATTATGTGTCTGCTTTTCCATGAAATTACATGTGCATTCTGGGGATCCAGATGTTTTTAAAATAAGATCTGCACTGCAAATTATTAACTCTCTTTTAGAGAGTTATTTTTTATGTAACGGTCTCTTTGTGTCTCTGCTTAGACACTCATTTCTTCCACATGGAATCAGACAAGTACAGTGAGTGGCAGACTGTCAGCTAAACACCCTGTAAGTGCTCGCCATCTAATTCTCTCCATCACATGCCTGGATACCTTTTCTTTCCTATTTCTATTGTTTGTTCTTATTTTTCTCACACAGTCTTATATTCTTGAATACATGAAGAAGTTGGTATCTTTAAGATTTTATCGTTATATTATCAAAAAACATTCAACAGTCAGTCAGCCTCTTTTAAGCGACTTTCCTTTTCGTCTGTTTGCCTTTCTTTTTGTCACTCTGACCGCCTGCAATCTTTGGGAATTAAACAGTTATTCTATTTTTATAAAATCTGCCTTCTTTAGTTAAACTTTAAATCTGTTCTTGTCATTCTCTATCTGAGTGTTTGTGGTTGTAAGAAGTCCCTCAGAACGCCTCCAAACCTATCAGAAACACCCTTGAATGATTCGTATCCCATAGACACTTAAATGAGTCTAGTAACCCGTGGCATCATTGAAGTATTGTAGTGTAACCAGTGCATGAAAAATTCATGCCTAAATGAATAACCTTTATTAGCTGCTAGGACAAAGTGAGCAAGATCATAGACTGTGGGCAGTTGTGGCCTGGTGGTTCGAGTCTTGGACTCGTGATCCGAAGGTTGCTGGTTCAAGACTCGGAACCAGCGGGAATACCATGACTGAGGTGAGTCCCTTGAGCAAGGCACCGTCCCCTCCACTGCTCCCCTGGTGCTGCCCACTGCTCCGGGTGTCTGTTCACAGTGTGTGTGTGTTCACTTACTGGATGGGTTAAATGCAGAGCACAAATTCCAAGTATGGAACACCACTTGGCAATACTTCACTTCACTTCACTTCACTACAGTCTGTGACCTTCACTGTTAACTTCACTGCACTTAACATTGCAGTTTATGGTAAGATTGAGAGTGTGCCTGTATTAAGGTTATGAAATTATGCTGAAATATTCAGAATGACAGTGATATTAAAGCTGAAATTCACATGCAATTCCCTGTTCCGCTCAACTTTATAATACTTTTCTTTCCCTTGGTTCCAGTGGGTGAATTTCATTTTACATAATACCATCCTAGTGAAAATACCACTGTGCTTCTGCCTTTCATATTATCCTTGTCTTCTTTATTAGTCCTTTATAAGCTAGTTGAAGCCAGATGCGTTCAGAATTTGCATCTTTAAGTAAGTTTTCCCGTTGAGCAAACTTTTATATAATAAATCACATTTTGTCAGTTTTTATGTGTGCTCCAGGTCAGGGTTTTAACCACAAAATGTTAGTAAAATGTAACATTTATTTTATTGTCTTTTTAGAGTTTGTGCTAGATGACATTGAATATTTTGTGCAGTCCTAAATCACATTAAACTTCTTTTTGGTGTATTTATTAAATATATATACCTAACCTGAGGAGGGTTAGATTTGTGCATACTTTCTTTCGATTGAAGAAACAAATGCTGTCTGGGCTTTGCTGCAGATGGGCTGGCTGCCTTGAGCTGATATCTTCTTATGAATATGCACTTTCACGCTATGTCTTTCCACTCTTCTCTCTCTCTCTCACTCACTCTCTCTCTCTCTCTCTCTCTCTCTCTCTCTCTCTCTCTCTCTCTCTCTCTCTCTCTCTCCCTCTCTCTCTTTCTTTGAACACACACACAAAATCTGCTTAGACTCAAAAACTGATGGCAGCTTTCCTCATATGGGTTTAGGCATTGTTTTCCGAGTCAGAAACTTAAAAAAGTGTCTTTGGTTTTAAATGTTTTAAGAAAAGGCCAGACATCACTCATCTATCCGGAGACATACCCAGACTCCCATGACAATTACACAGAAAAACAGCTGAATGAGGCCAGATGCCTTTCTATTCATCTTCAGTATTTTGCCTTTCTGTTTTCTCACTGTTCAATTCAGCCGGTGCTGTCGGGTGTTTTTAATGAACGTCCTCCCCTGCTCTCAGAAACTTTCAAGCCAGCTGTTCAGAAAGAGATCTGATCTGCTAGTATTTTTGAGCAGAACGGGTGTTCAGAATGACTTTATTCTCTACAAACGTTAGCTTAATTCATTGATTTATACATTACTTCAACTCTTTGTGTAGGTGTTTTTAAACATGTGCACCTACACATAATCGTCTAATAAACATTGTTTTCATTCGTCATGAATTCTCAGCTAATATCAGATGAGTCATTTTGCACTGGGGGGCCGTATGAGAACGATTAATGGCTTTCCCGTAGTCATTTAAAGTTGCCTGCTCTAAAGCTTCACTGAGCAGTGCATAATAACACTGCTGCAGGGCGTTTGAGTCATCATTGTTTCTATGTATGTGCGAGCTTATTAGATTCTGCTCTGACATGGAGAGCAGGCAGGATTGTGTTTTCTTGTTAGAGAAGGATGTTGTGTCAGGATCCCACAAGCTGCTCATGTGGATTGTGTTTGTATTTGTGTATCTGTCTGTGAGTAAGTGAGAATCCCATCAGCTGTTCATCCAGAATGTGTGTATGTGTGCATCATGTACACTTGTCATGTTTAGCCCCCTGAGTATGTGTATACATTATGTTCATTAAAACATTACTACTAATGAATAGGTTAAAATTGTGTCATAATTATATTTTCCCCCATGTCTCTTTAAACCAGCATGATTTTTCCTCTGCAGAACACAAAAGATGTTTTAAAGAAAGATAGCAACTGGCACCTATTGACTTGGTTCTATGTCCATTTGTTCGGTTATGAGCTTTTTTCAAAATATCTACTTTTGTGTTCTGTCATAGAAAAGTTAAACAGGTTTGAAATGGTAAGTGGGTGAGTAAATGATGACACACTTTTTATAGTTGGGTGAACTATCACTTAAGTAAACATCTTAGTATGTATCACTACATGATCACTGCTTTGGTTTTCCATTAATTAATTCGGCGGACAGGAGATTTATCAAGTAGAGTTCACATTAATGTTTTTAGTGCCCCTGTAGAAAGCATTGACATTATACAATGGATACAATCTTGATATTTCATTTGTTTTGTCCTCCATTTTCTTTATTCACTGATTTTGAAAGTGTCAGTTTCATTTAGTAGAATTGTGTTGCAAATTTAATTGATTTTTATTGATTCAGTATTTCTTAGAGCAGTGTCTGAGCTACATCATTCTATTATGAACATTTTTTGTTAAAAATATCCACCCACTTGTCTTTAATTGACATCCCCTGTGTATAGTGGTTTTCATTAAAATCTGCAGCTTTTGTATGTGATGAGTCACCGTACAGATGAAAAATGGGTCACACATCACAGGTGTGTTTATTTATGTGCTTGGTAATGTGTCATTTTGCTTCAATACTAATGCATGTTTGTCTGTCTGTCCACCTTTAATGATTTTGTGGGGAGTATGCAACATTGAAACCCAAAACAAAGCAGTCACTGTTTTGAAACACTACAGACAAGTGCGGATTCACTGAACACCAAGTAGAAACAACGCTATCATACAGTAAACCAGGCTCTACAAGCCAAAGTGTCTCATTAAAGAGTCAATGAGATGTGTATCTATGTTAATGTAACAATAATATATTCACAGTGGCTGGTTTGATGAGCTTTGAAACAACAGCCGCCACTGTTAATTGTTTTCTGCAGTGGGCTCAGTTCAGTGTCTATTAAGGTTTTGCCACACAACAAAACAGTGGCAGATGAGCAACAGGGGGAGGAGGGGGTTTGCGACAACGCGTCTCTAATGAGAGAGGGAAGAGAGAGAGGGAAAGCTTTAACTGTGGTTTCTGTTGCTTCACAAGCTTTCTGAACATCTGAGGCTCAAAGCATATTCATCCTCCATCCTTTTGTAAGGCCTAATAATTTGCCTTTAATGAACTCGTGATATGACATTTGATGGAATACATGGAGTTCTCTCTGCTTTCCAATTATTCAAGTGATAGTTCACCAAAAATAAAAATTCTGTCATTATTACTTCTCAAGTTGTAACAAACTTGTGTAAATTCATTCGGTCTGTTGAACACAAATAAATATATTTAGAAGAATGCTGGCAACTTTGATTTGTGTGCCATCATGGTAGAAATAATAATCAAAGAAGTATAAGATTTTTTTTCTTAAAATCTTCAAAATATTTTCTTTTCTGTTCAACAGAACCATAGTTAATGGTGCCCCTCACTTGCTAACATTCTTTCAAGTATCTTTCTTTGTGTTTAACCGAAGACAGATTTGGATCAATTTGAGGGGAGTAATTTATGTCATGTCATGTGGGTGGACTATGCCTTTAGATGCTTGTCATAAATGTTTTTAGTAAAGTATGGTACATGCTTGGAACTGTGCACAAGCGTGTGTTTGTTGAGCTCTCTACTGTATCTCTTACCCAGTCTCAGAAACAGCAGAGGCAGCATGTTTCAGTGTTGTCATGCCAACAGGGCGCCACAGTGGGATGGAGATGGATCTTGCCCACCTCCTGGATGATTGAAGGATGTGTTGCTACGGCAACTGAGCACGATGAAAGACATACGATGGGGTTAACTTTGGTTGGAAATGAAAGATTTTGAATATAAAGATCAAAGCTGCCGGAAACTCTTATAATGAAAAAATCTCAAATCTTCTCAAATTGAGACATTGCTGTGTTTCAGTGATTATAATTTGCTCTACGTTTAAAAGAGCACTTATTTTAAACTTATTTTCATCATGTAAAAGAAATGTGTCTTTACTGATGTGATGGTATCGCTTGTGAATTCCATCCTTACATTGCTCAATTAATTATCTACCTTGAATCAATATTGCAGATTTACAAGTCCTTACTGGCCAATGTTCCTGCCCCACCCAATGCATCAAATGCTTTCACAAATGTTCTTAATCAATTTCTCTTTTTCAGCCTCAACCCCCTGTTGTGTCCGTTAATGAACATCCAACACCCCTGTGTGTAATAATGATCTGCTGTGTGGGAGTTGGTGTGTACTGCAGTATAGATGATGTAGCCGTAGTGAGACAAAGCTTCCACTAGATGTCAGTGGCTTTGAGCAATCAAACCATCTTAGAAATACTGTTTAGCTTTTTATGAAATAAATCACCAGTTCAAATATCAGCATCCTTACCGGAGCATGTATGAACTCCATACCAAACGCAATTAAACGATTCCGAGCTGAAAAGTGCCCGAGTCAAAAGCTAAAGAATAGCATTCACGTGAGGGATGTGTACTGATTGTGAAAGTGTATGTCAGCAGTAACTCAAGAGGCTAACCCAAGCTGGGTTTGTTTATTTTTTTTACTTGTCATCTGTTCTTGTAACCAAGGCGTTCAGCATCATCACATCCCTTGCTGGAACTGTTGCATGTGTGAAACTACTGTGATTTTAGGATGAAATATAACGGAGAAGAAAACCTGAGGATTGATGAAGAGACTGTCTTAACATATGCCAGATGAGAAAGTTGTGTTTGTTTGGGAGCATTTTGGGTGGTAGACTTTTACTACCACTGTTTCTGTGTGAGTGTAAGTGTGTATAATCCTTTTGCAGCATATGCTCAGAAGGGGAGAGGCCTTCAGGGTGGAGACCAGCCTTCTGTCACCCTGGCAACACTCTTGCAGTGACAGCACTATTAATGTGTGTATGTGTGTGCGTGCGTGCGTGTGTGTGTGTGTGTGTGCGTGCATGTGCGAGCAAGTGAGAGAGAGAGAGAGAGAGAGGGGGGGGATGTCCTATGCTCGGGGTGTATTATAAACATTAAAGAACTTAAATGGGTTTATTGCACTTTTTGGCCACTGCGTACTGCGTTACTTTCTGAAGATTACATTTTGTATAGGTGTTGAGTAATTTCTTCCCTGTTGTCTGAAGTTTAGTATCACAACCCAGTAATGCCTGTTAGTAGAGCTGAGCAGGCAGATCTGGGATAGTGAAATAACCAACTTACAAACTACAGTCCCTTATACTGGTTCTGCATGTTGTCTAGTACCTCTGTGTCTTTCTGATGTAGATCTTTGTGTCCTGGAGAAACGATGCATGTTTGTTTGTACTTGTTTATGGTTAAAATGACTTAAACTCCACTTGAAATTTGATCCACCCAATTTCACAAATCAGGAACGTCTTTGTTTTAAAAGCTTTCTCTTTCATATTTGTTTTTTAAAGTTTAAGCTAAAAATCCATGATTCTATCATTTGTTACTTTTATCTTTTTAACCATTTATTTAAATGTTTGCATGAGTAACCTAACACATTGTTTCATTTTTCAGATATTTTAGCACTAGGGATGCTCAGATTGATCACATTATGACTTGATTTGTACTCACTAATCTTGGCAGATCTTAAGAAAAGATCTCAATTGCAGTCGTCAATGCGTAAAGACATACATTAACATTTAGATTAATTCAGTTGGCAAACGCTTTCATCCAAGGAGACTAACAGTGTTATTCAGTTGACCATTATTTCAGCTGAGCAAACAGGGGAACCTGCTCAAGGGCACTTCAGTCTTAGTCTGCTGGCAGTGGGATTCGTGCCCGCAACCTTCCGCTTACAACTCCAACTCTCTAACCACCAGACCATGAATGACCCTACCATGTACATTATGGTATTTTTTTTTTTTACTCTGTTTATTGAACAGTTTCCTTTCAGTTGGTCTCTCAATGTTTTGTCTGAGCGAATTGAAAGGCAAAATAATTTGGCAAATGAATCAATCTGTGTCAGTCCCCACCTGTGATGACTGGTATAAGATTTATACACTACCATTTTTCTATGGAACCTGGTTTGGCTCATGCACAACTTGTGTGTTTTTGAGAATTTTTGTAAGTGAAAGAAATTTATGAGATAGTGTAGCAACCGTTTCTGTGAGTGACTCCCCCTCATTGTATAATCTACTAAAAGAAATTTTTTTCTACCATGGCCACAATGCGTGGTTGTTTGATTGGCCCCCACTGTTCTCTTGGGTGCCAAATACACATTGAGGGCGGAGATCCTCACAAGGTCTGCCATGCAGGCAGAGTACGCCCTCGTGAATTTGTCATGTTCCTACTGCGAGAGCATGAAGATGTAGAAATTGTGGTCACGAGCTGGTGGTTTTACGGGAAGATCCAATTGTTTGAGAACGATCAGGAGATGGCGACCATGCTCACCATACACTCTCGCAGCTGGTTGCATTGTATAGAGGTGGCTCCCAGGCTGAGAACCCTCACCTTGCTCTTATGCCATTCTTCCTTGAAGTGCAAGACATGTAAGGTGCCTCTTAGGCCACTTTAAATCAACAGCTCTCACTTACTTCGACGGGGGCATGGCTCTGTCGATCTGCCCGAAGTGGAGTGTGCAGCTTTGGTGTACCTCTGATGCAGACACTGCCACTCCGAGTCATGCATATTCTACTTGTCAACTGTGTTGAGGGCTTAGGCTGACTCTGGATAGTCACTTTAGCTCAATCCCATTTGGATCTCAGAGCTTTTAGCTTTGACGACAACTGCCTCCTAGCTGATTGTCCTGGCAAAGGACCTTCTATCTGATGGGTATGGCACATTCTGCATTTCAGATTTCTTCAAACAGGATGGTAAACGCCCTTTCATCTGCATCATGATCTCTAGATTTTCCATGTCTGCTTGCAGTGAAAGCCTACTCCACTCGTGGTATAGCCTCCTCATGGTCACTGGTCTGGGTCCTACTGTTCTGATGCATAGATCCCGGTGGGCTTAGGGCTACGAAAGGGCCTACTCCCCTCTTTTGGTGAGTCTGTGCTGCTTGGCCTCCCTACTTCCCCGATACAGGCACCCCATCCTTCACTAAGCAGGAGCAAGCCGAGCGGAGCAGCCATGCCTTTTAAATCTGATTTTGTGTAGTGTAACCCCAACCTTGAAAATATATTACATATGTATCAAAAATATTACAATATTACAAAAATATAAAAAATATGATACAAAATCAACACATAAAGTATACTTGTTCTGAAAAAAGGTCAATGGTGAGAGCTTAGATATATGATATATAAAAAAGAAGCACCAGAATTGGGATCAGACTATCACCATGTGAAAAATCGGTACTCTGTATTGGTGGCAAAAATTCTGGTCGGAGCCCCCTTGCTACTTTTACATCCACTGTGTATTTTTGAGTATGCCATCTGTTTCTGTTTGTTCTCTGTTTTTTGTTTTGGCTTGCTTTTTCAGTGTTTAATTATTGATTTGATGAGTTGTGGATGGCAGTGGTTCGTGCTTTACATTGTAATGACATATAGCAAAATCATCTGCCATGAAAAAAATTGGGAAGAATTTATGTGAGTGACTTTGACAGAGAAGAAAGTTAAAAGAGGGTCACATGCACTAGAACAACCCATCTCCCTAAAACCACTGGGTTATCGGTTTGTTAATTGTGCTGCGAAAGAGCCCAGTTCAACATGATCCGGAGATCAATACTGAACCACTCTTTCCTCGCTCTTTTCCATTTCTATTACATTAAGTCTTTATGTTAATCTCCCCAATATTACAAATTAAATAATAAAGCATGACATTATGTTTTGATTTAAAAAAGAAAAATGGTAAAGAACCTCCTTAGAATGAGGTTCATGAAACTTTCACTGTTGTTTAGCAAATCTCTTGCCTTGGATAACAGTTAATTATACTGTTTAGCAGGCATTATATCATTTGACCGCAGCATCAAGTATCAGTTTTTAAAGTAAAAATAACATGTGAAAAAGGAATCTATTTTGCAGTATCGCTCTATCCCATGGTATTATATTCCTGAAGATCAATAGAGCTTCTCAAACAGAAGCAGAGAGCCTTGGCAGCTATTAAAAGCTCTTCCTTTCTTCCAGACTAACAACACTTATCAGATCCAACAGATGTAATGCACCCAATAACCCAAGAGCAGTTGATTTACTGCACCTACTACACTAATACATATGTAGATAAGTCTATGTTGTTTACATTTGTTAGAGCATTAAAGTTAAAAAGACATTTACTGAAGCCTGAAGTATTTTGAAAAACCCTCCCAAGTCGCCATTCACACAACAACTCAATTAATAACTTACCTGACTGCATATTTGAGCATGTATGGGAAATGTACGTTATTGCAAAATTGTGAAAGAGTAAATGGAATGTTTATATAGTCAAGCCTTGTCAGTGTTTATCTAACAACAATGCAATGACCTTTCTACCAGCATTCTTACTCAGAATCATACAACGCTTTTACCTGCAGGTTTTTCTGCAACATATTTTCAATTGGACCATATCTATTTAGCGTGTTTTTGTTATGTGATCACGCAAGCACACAAGATATTCATTTTTTTTTACAGATCAGTCAGCGCTGAACCAGATAACAATGGCTATTGTTGCATTTCCCAAAGATGATTTTTGGCACCACCCTTTAAAGAACGAGCAAAAGGGTTGATTTTAGATGCAGAGACTGAAAACTGCCTGTCAGACGAATAGTTCTTATCTATCTCAGCAGAGAGATAAAAGGCAAAACAGATTTAATTTTCCTTCCCACATTCAATAAAAGACAGATAGTTTCAATACATTTTTAAACCCAGGACAAGAAATCTCATTCACATGTTATTGGTTTGCCTCCACTGGGTTGTGCCATAGCAGCATAAGAACTGGGAAGTCTACACATTTGTTTAAGCCTGGGCTAAATTTAACCTCCTCTTTGTGTTTTCGATGTTGGATGGATGAAGCACAAAGCTTTGCTTTTCAGGGTGACTGAATCAGACCATTTCCGCTTAATACTAACTGGGTCTTTTCTCATCCTGCAGAATTTTCAAGCTCTTCCAAAACAGCCTTTGCAGATTTTGAAGAAGCAGTATGTCCATGGTAATGAACATCTTGAAGGATTTTGCAGTGTGAAAGAGCTCGGAAATGTATAAGATATTAAACAAAAATTATTGGGTCTATGCTTTATATTGTCTTAAAACCCCTTGATCAGTTGGCATATGGCCACTTTTTAATTGTGGGATTATGTCTGCATTCTTATCAGTATTCATATGTTGAGCTTCAAAGCTTTGCATTGCATATAGCAACAAAATACAATTTAATTTGTTTTGTCTGTTTTTCTTTAATACCGTGACCACCTTGGCAATCATCTGTAAAGTACTAAAATTTTTGGCTTTCATTCACTGTTTTAAACACAATGTTAATGTTATACTTCCTAGTAAAAAAAGAGACATTCAGGTAGTATGACTTACACTGTATGAACTGTAGATTCTAATTTGATTCTGTGTAGGTAAAATTTCTGAAGTGGTATCTGTGCACCCTCGCACAATGTTCATTCCACGCGAGGGTTGGACTTTCCTGTCAGCAGGTGGGTAATCCCGTTGTGCGTCTGCATGCGTGTGTGTGTGTGTGTGTGCGTGCGTGCGTGCGTGTGTGTGTGTGTGTGTGTGTGTCTTGACACTACATAACTTCCAGCTAATCTCAGTTTTGGACAGCGCCGGTGGTTTCTTAATGTGCGTTCTGACAGCAGGCAAGCGTGTGTCAGTGTCTTGTTTAGCAATTGTGTCACAGCAAGGACAGTATAACCTATAAACTAAAAAGACGGACCCCAGACCCTGTGGTAATAGCATAACCATAACTTTGGAAAGAGCATGTCCTAACCCACAATCTCATGAACTGGTCTGACAAAATTGTATCTTAAGAGAATGTGTGTTTGTGTGTGTCAGGGGGAGTAAAATCAGTTCACTTTATTTGAGTTTTCTTCTAATATTTAACAATCCTCCGGAGTACTTATTTTTATTTGTTTGCTGTTGTATGCATATTGTGTTCGTGTGTGAGAGGAACAGTGTGAGCATCTTTCCCTGTTGTGGCCTTGTCACATCCGATCGAGCGATGTGTCCTGCTGCTTCCAAAAAGGGAACAGAGAGAGTGGTTTGAATGAGGACAAAGTCATCTCTCGTTCACTGCCCGTCTAGTAGCCTAGATTAACCTCCCCCTGTTTCCATTTCTCATCTGGGATCTTAGATCACCCCACAAAACCTTTACACTATTTTGTCCTACAAGCTCTCTTATGACTGGCAGATACATTTTTGTAACTCAAATCATAATTTAAACAAGGCATTGCAACCTCTTTTTTAGCGGCTCTATTCAATAACCATTATGAATAGATATCTTCTCCTGAAAGATCTCCAGCAACATCTTGAGGAGACACAAGCATCCATTCCTGAATTGCCTTTTAGAGATGATGGTGCTTGATTAACCTATTCTGTGTACACAATTATCTTCACCATATCATCATTTTATCCATAATTTCTAACTCCAAGCTTTATTATCTGAAATGTTTGTAGGATTTAATGCTCCTCGGGTGACTTTTCTAAGATACTGGGGCGTGATCACAGAACCATCAAACGTTTAGTAGCAAAAAGTCAACATGGTCGCAAAAAAACTTCAGAAGAAAAGATGCATATTAGCCGCTTAAGATTTGAGAAGAATCAAACATAAAGCTACCAGGAACCAGTTATCCTTCAGTGCTGTCATATTCCACTATTCTAACCTAACTGTCAAGAAGTTAACAGATATTTCAAAGGTTTGTGGCCTAATTAGATAATAGTAACTCATGACTCTATAGATGGGCCCTTGGTTCGATCAGTTACAGACACATAGCTCCACATCGACTCAGACGCCAGCAAGGTGGAGGTGGGATACTGGTATGGGCAGTAATAATTAAAGATGAGCTAGTTGGACCTTTTCGGGTGGAAAATGGACTCAAAATCAACACACAGACCTCCTGCCAATTTTAGATGACGCTTTCTTCAAGCTGTGGTATAGGAAAAAATCAGCATCTTTCAAGAAGACTTTAAATTTTATGCAAGACAACCCTCAAAGTACTCTACTGCGTGGCTGGCCAGTAAAGGCCTTAAAGATGAAAGACATGGCCGCCTTCTTCTTCACTCTGCGCGGCTATTTTTCTCTTTGTGTAATATGTAGAGAAACTCAAGCTCTGTATCGTATCTGGTAAACTGTATATTAGATTAACTTAGACTTCCATTAGATGTTCCTTTCACACCTCCACACCCTTCCCCCACACCCCAATCTTTAACACTGACATCTGTATCATGTACATAGATCAGAAAGAGTAGTATCATCCAACAAGTTCTATATTTTTGCAAAGGCCTTTTCATAGAAATACAGAATAAAACATACAAATAATAACACAGACACTCGAATGATGGTACTGTTTGCACCCTACCGCAATCAATTACAGAAAAATTACACACTATTTCATGTCCACAAACAAGATTTGCAAGTGTGAGAATTGTGGAGAATACAGTATGTTGGGAGCTAGTGCTGGTGTTTGTGTGTGTTAGGGTGAGTCAGCACACTGGCAGTCAAAGCATTACACACATACACGCTCAGAGTCTTTACTGCAATTTGAGCTTATCCTTTCAGACATTCTCTTTTATGTGACAGAGAAGCTGCTGGGTGGATTATGGGTCCTGCTGACACAGATGGGAGAGATGCCAACTCAAAAACTACTCACTGTCATCTCCTTAACCTTTTCTTTACTATTGGGAAGAGTGTTTTAACAAAAAACTACATCATCACTACATGTGTGTGCGTGTGCATGTGTGTGAGATGTGTGCTCCTGTAAACCATAATGTGTGAGGATTCTAGGGTAGTAAAAACCAGACATTTTTTTAACCCAACATGATCCTGTGTGTGTCTCCATGTGTAGATTTCTGTCAGGTGGAGTTGCGTCTATTGGCTCACCTGTCGTCTGACCCACAGCTGCTGAGAATCTTTCAGAAGCCTGAAGCGGATGCCTTTACCATGCTGGCGGCCCAGTGGTGGGTACACAGCAGAATAACATTGTACCATACACTTATAATACACAATATGCTGAACAATAGAAGATTTGGAAGGGGCTTTTTGGGAGAGGTTCACTATTTGGGGCTGCTTGTGGCACAACTTCCACTTACACAAAAAAAAAACTAACGCTGCTTTTTAAATATCACAAATATATAAAATAACATATATTAATTTATTAAAATCTTTTAATATGATTAAATTGATTTCTCTCTGTGGAATGTATTAAAATAATTGATTAATACTCCAACAGTTAATTTCTCAAAATTGTGTGAGAAAATAAAGTTGTAAAACTTTATTTTATTAAAAATTAATATTATAGTAGTATTATAAAAAGTATTTATTTAACTAATATATGTTTTAATATACACCTAATATTTGTGATGAATTCTAATAAATATATTTTATTTAATCAGATCTATCTATTTTTCTGTACTTACATATACACAAATTTAAACCTTAAATTTAATTAATTTCAAAGCTTTCAAATTTACAAAATTTTGTTTCATGAAAAATCTAAGTAGAATTTCAAAATGTAATGTAAAAACTTTGGTACGCAGAACTTTTTATATATACAGTGCATTCAAATACAACCCCATACAGGGGTCAAAGACATGAAAAGTAACTAAAATGCAGAGTGTTCTGCTGTACCAGTCTGTGTTTTACCCTGAGGCTGTGTGCGGTAACAGGACAGACTGGAGTCCAACACAGAAGAGTGAATGAAATGAAAAGCGATCAGTCTGATGCTTA
The DNA here is from genome assembly GCA_033220385.1 of Triplophysa yarkandensis. NCBI lineage: Eukaryota > Metazoa > Chordata > Actinopteri > Cypriniformes > Nemacheilidae > Triplophysa > Triplophysa yarkandensis. The sequence goes on along the minus strand of CM065654.1, from coordinate 27,213,095 downwards.
CATCCATGGTTACCTTAACACAGGTCGACTGGCATGTCCAGACGAAGTGTGATTTAACTGCAGACATGATTCTGTAATGTGTTTCCATACGTGGATATGTTACTTTTCTGTCATTATGATGGGGTCCGTACACCCATTCTTCTGTTGAGTTCAACACATCCATTTTTATATTGCTTAGGTCTCTGAACTCACAATTGGTTGAAATATAGTGTAAGTGCTGACCTAACGCTGACCGTTCTGTTTTAGCAAGACATTTCATTCCCTTGTCAGTCTGCAAAACAGTGATGCCTGCAGCCCACCAGCAGTGATGACACTTTCATTAGATAAATCTCTCTGTCTTTTTAGGAAGGGCATGAGCGAGGAAAAAGTGAATCTAGAGGACAGAGAGCGCTCTAAGAGGATTTTCTACTCAGTAGTTTATGGAGCTGGTGAGTATTCTTACCAACAATGCACGCACTTCTTCACTGCAAACCAGTCCCCAAAAATATTTTTAAGAATCTCAATGCAAGTGAGGTTTATTATTGTAAAGTTAACTGTAGGGATGCTCCAATTGATTAGCCAGAAATCATTATCAAGAATGTAACAAAAATATGACAAATAGCAAAATCTTTAGTAGCACTTTACCTGAAAAAAGGTTAACAGTGATCAGAGAGCTTACATATCAGTTATATAAACATTAAGCATCAGATTCCAAAATCATTCATGTGTAATATTTGTTACCCTGCCTGTGATAACAAGGCTAATGTCGGAAAATCTAATTCTGAAATGAATGTTTGCCTTCAGACATTAATTTGACTACAATTTCAATCTTTATGACCATACACAGTCAATATTAAATATATCAAGATTATATTTTCAGAGAAAGTTCTTTACACTATGTTGTATTATTTTAAATAGAAAGTTATTAAAAAAGTTCTTAATTTCAACTACCCATTTTTTCAATGTAGGTAGAGTCACATTTGTAATTTGTTGTTAACAAAATGTTTCATTAATTTGGGGGGAATGTTTTTACATTTTTTTAAATAAATAATATTACAAAATACAAATTAGTCTGCACAAAAAATGTCTTATTTATGAATGGAGTAAACATTAATATAGATAGAGGTTATGACCCACACTGGCTCAAATTAAAAGTGTCTTTATGTTCAGAGTGGTTGCTAACAGAGATCTCACAGAATGTGTCCTCCAAGACACAGCTTCAGCTTACAATCTTATTATGTGTAAAGTGGAGAAAGGGACAAGTGGTAGGTGCCACTGTTCCACTTTGCCAGAAATGGGTCAGTTTAAAACACTGACTATTTTTTCTCAACATTATGTTTTCAGTCCAGTCTTAAATATTTGTGTTTATGTTAATTTGCTGTAAATTGAATATATGGGATATATCCTTCAAATGCACAAGGCATGATTTGATAGAAACATTGACATTTCTACCATATTATTATCTTCTAATTCCTGAGAAAGTGGGAGAGAGGGAAGGAAAGCATGATAAATGACTGAGCCCTGGTAGAATTAGCAAGTGAGTGAGAGGAGGCGAGAGAGTCCCAGTGTCAGCATATGTTTATAATCTTGCAGAAAGCGGCAGATTACCATGGTTACCGAATACTAAAAGGAAATGTTGCATAGAAGACGATTTTAGAAGTAGGAGGAGGGGTGAATGCACACAACTGGGTCAGAATATAAGAGGCTAACTATTGAATGTCCTGCATGATTTAGAGCATACATCGAGTAATAAGGCAAAGGGAGAAGCACTAGAGGGCAGATGACCTCACCCAGTCAGAATATACAGGCTCTTCATCACTTTTGCCTGCTTACTGCCAGCTTCATCTCTTTTCTTACATGATATATATTCTCTCTCTCCTTCTCTCTCTCACTGGGTCTAGAAATAATCTCAATTACAGGCAGACGGAAGGTCAGAGAAAATAAGCCTGAGTCTCGCTGCTACATGAACTCAGTCCTACTTCATTTAACATGTCGCTGCATAAAGCAAGAAGCATGGACTTTAAACATGTCTTGATGCTGGCTTATGACTTGAAGGTTGTTTAGTTATAGATTTTCATAACTAGACAAACAATCTCAAGACATATCTATTACTTTGTGTCTTGCCAATTTATTTCATTCAATTTTGGCTATGGATATCAATGATACATCAAATTGAAGACTATCAAAATACCAGACTTAAAGTTATAGTACATCTGAAAAGAAAAATTTTTGACATATTAAACCTGACTTACACAGAGCACAAAAGAAGATGTTGCAGTGTTAACCATACTCTTGTATTGTATGGACACAAAGGCAGTGCAAATGGCTGCCAGTTTCGAACACTCTGCAAAATACCTCATTTTGTATTTCGTGGAATGAAGAAAGTCATACAGAGGTTGATGTTTCAATATTTTTATTAGTGGGTGAACTTGCAGCAAGATGTGGCCTAATACTGAAATGTTAAAAAAGATCCTTTAGATTTTGATCCGAGCCAAATCCAGGACCAGAGATATGGAGCTATGGGGGTTGGCCTTAGTAAGCAACCACTCTAGTGTCTATTAACTTCAGAAGATAAATCTATTTGTTAATCTTGTTGGTTGATTTTATTGACCATTTGCTGTGAAAGTACATTTGTAAAATCAGTATGGGAAAGTCAGTGTTCTTTAGGAATGTTATCCTACTTGTCGTCATGGTAGTTGTTGTCATAGCAACATTTAGAGACTCATTTTTAACACGAGTATTCCCCCAAATCATTTTGTTTTATCTAACCTTGGGCTTTTTTAAACCAGGCATATTTCTGTCCTCTCTCGCTGTTATCTTCTATTTGTGACACACTCTGGCTCTCTCGCACACAGGAAGGGAGCGTTTGTCTGGCATTCTAGGTGTAAGCGCAGAGGAAGCCAGTCGTTTTCAGGACACTTTTCTGCAGACCTACAGAGAGGTGCAGGCTTTCATCCAACACACCATCCAGCACTGCCACAAACAAGGTGTGTGACACAGGGAAAATAAAACAGCACAAATGCCCTTCAGTGTGTTTCCATCCTTGACACATACAGTGAGGTTGTAACATTATGCAAAAAATTATGCAATACATAAAATTCTTTATCAATAGGCAGTTTTGATAATATCCGGGTTAGTAATTGATTGATCATGTCACCTTATGATCGCAGCCCAGCTCCATGTTATATAAATGAGCTTAAATGGACTTAAACTGGATTATATGTATAGTTAAAATATATAGTGTTTTAGTGTACAGTATATATTTAAGCGATGGTTTAGTTATACTATTTTTAGTTCTACATTGAAGGATAACACCTTTCAGATATTCAAGTGCCAACAGTAGGGGTACAGCAGAAACTCAGTATGCACACAAAACACACTTACTTTACAGTTCAGACACACACACAGTTCTATGCATATAACACGTATCATATTTCACACCACATTGTGAACATAACAGTTATTTTATCATTCTTTTACTTTTTTCTGTGACTCTTACAGTTATGGTTCCTTCTCACTATATTCTGTCTACATTTAAAGCTCATCTTTTCTGTGGCTTAAACATTTAAATTCTGTTTTATGTATTGAGCTGATTTGGCTTACCAATCAAGAAGGAAAAAAGTAATACTTAAATGTGGATGTGGTAACAACAAATATATGAAGCAGATAAAGTAGTAAGTGTTTTAACATTTTGTGAGAGAAAGAAATGCAATGTAGGATTTTATAGTTAGAGCTTCATCAGGTGGAATCAGTCAGGTGCCGTTCTACGCTACAACAAGGTTGTTGGATTTGCAATGTTTGTGACATTTTGTGTTATGGATGTGTCGTTAAAACGCTCACTGAATGTAATGTTACCAGATAACTGAACCAATTATTTATTTATACAAAACTTTTGCAAATCCCCCATTTTGAAAAAGGTAAATAAACTTAAGCGTTAGGGACGTGACAAAAAATTACTTTTTTAGACAACAAACTTTAAGATTTGTGTGAATTGAAATGTAGAAACCAGAATATATCATATGCAACAAATGACCAAGGAATAGCTCTTTATAGAACATAAAATAATATTTTTATTTTCATGTGTCTGTTTATGAGCAAAATGTAGCGTTACAATCCTGAAAATATCTGTTACTTGACTATAAAAATCATGCACTAATAATAAATATAATGCTCTTTGCTAAAAACTATATGCTAAGAACTATGGTAAAAACTCAATATTTTCATGGTGAGGTTGACATTTTCACAGAATTGCCCAAATTTATATGGACAATACTGTGGAAATTTTGACCTAACCATGGGTTTCTGAATATGTTGATATATTCCGTATTTGTGCCCTTTAAGAAACTTGTACAATTAGGTCTAATAATACAGAGAATTTACTATCATCAATTACTCATAAACTAACATATGTTTTTGCATTTGTTTTTTTTCATCTGTTGTTTAAATTCTGATTTTGATAAACAGAAAAAATGATATTTGCAAAAATGCTTGTAACCAAACAGTCTGTAGTTCCCATTGACTAACAGTAGAAAGTAGAAAACAAATTCTATACAACATAAGATATTTTGAAAAATTCAGGCCAGTAAAAAATTTTAGAGTACTTTTGACTACAATTGTAATTTTTCCTATTATGCTAGTAAAAAAAAATGTTTGGTTATAAGTATTCGTCCAACCATCTCTTCCTGTATTCAGACAAACAAAGAATTGTATACAGGTTCGGAACAACTAGAGAGTGAGTATTTTCATTTTTGGGTGAAATATCCTTTTAACAGCACTTGACATTTTATTTCAATGAATGCCACAAAACAAGTTACCAAAGACAGACAATACCCTGAGGCTAAATCAGAGGATTTGAGCTTTCAGAGAAAATCTGACTTTCTTAAGAAAGTTCAGAGAATTACTCATCGAAGAGACTCAAAGCGTTCTCAAATTCTGAGACAGTTCTAGACCTGTGAGTTCCTGACAGTGTACTCATTATTCAATCAATACTGGAGCTATTGTCATGCCTGTACAGCAGATTGCTGCCAGAAAGAAACGACTGCTATAACTTTGCTTGGAATTTTATCAGAGAGAGAAATAAGATTCAAGAACATGAAATGGAGAAAGCCTCTAAAGACGGAGCTGTAATCTTTCCTTGAACAGAGAGTTCCAGTGTTATAGAGATCATTTCTTATATTTCTCTTCTTTGTGCTAGAGAGATCTCAGAATGAGACTGTGTTACTGGAGTGTAATATTAATGTATTTTATTAAACTAGCATATCATTATTGAATATATAATATACGTTCTGCAATTGTCAGCTGGACACACATGTACGGACAACAGGACAGAAACACACAGAAGCACATTCCAATGACACATCACCAGTGTTATCCATACGTTCCAGAAAAACACATGCATTCCTAAACACAGTCACGCATATGCAGTCTCTCTTTGTGCCCTGGCGTCTCTGTGATTCTGGGACAAAGATTTTCTGAATGAGACCACCGGCTGACCTCACTCTTTTCCAACAGGGGTTTAAGTGCAAAGCTAACCTTTTGTCTGAATTTCCCCTCAATGCACTGACATAAGTGATCTGTACAGAACCTTTGGGTTAATGACTGACTGAGTAATACACAAGTTTTGGAGTGTAAGTGTAATTTGTGTTTATCTGTTCTTCTTGCTGATGCCTAGGTTTTGTCAAGTCCATAATGGGAAGACGGCGTTCTTTCCCTCACATTCACTCTGCTGACTGGAGTCTCCGAAACCAGGCCGAGAGGCAGGCTGTCAACTTTGTACTACAGGGTATTTTGTGCATCTGTGTTTGTTGGCATAACAAAATATGCCATTAGGTTTATGTGAAGGTTAGTTTTAGGTGTCATTCAATATCTTACTAATAGTGTGAATGAAAAATGGGTGATTTTGTGTGGCTTTAGGCTCAGCTGCAGATCTTGCTAAAATGGCTGTGATCAAAATCTGTTCTCAAGTGTCTTCCACCTCTCACACTGCCAGGTACATGAAAAATTCTTTCTTTACTGCGTGTCTCCATTGTTGTCTCAGCTTATCTGTGTGTATAACTTATCCTGTTTATATTACACAAATTTTTCTTTGTTAAGAGCCCCACATCCCAACTCCCCTCTCTTGCTCCATCCCTTTTACTATTAAGAGTATTAAGAGATATTTCTCTATAGCTGATGGTTTTTCAGACCTCTCTAATGTAGAGTATTTAGAGCCTTTTACTGAAACATGTAATGTAATAATGCTATTATAGTCCTAAATCTAAATACATCATGGATCAGAGGTCATGGCTCGGTTATTATATCTCTATGTTGGATTGATATTTCAATTCTTTTTTTAGGCTGGTGGCTCAAATACATGATGAGCTCCTGTTTGAAGTCGAGATCTCACAAGTGAATGAGTTTGCTGGTGAGAGTGTCTTTGTTATATTACTTACATTAAAGTGAATGTGACATCATTTACTTACCCTCTTGTCATTTTAAATTTGTTTGACTTTCTTCAACAGAATACAAAAGAAGATATTTTGAAGCATATTGGTGACTGGCACCAAATGGTTTTGTTCCTACAATAGAAGTGAATGGATGCAGCTGCTTTTTTACTAACAACTTTCTTCAAAATATCTTCTTTTTTGTTCTGCATAATAAAAGTCAAATAGATTTGAAATGACAAGAAGGGGCGTAAATGATAACGCAATTTTCGTTGAACAATCTCTTTAAAGACATGTACACTTGTTACTATATACCAAGCGTTAGAATGAACCGATTTTGTGTTTTTGTAAGATTATTGTACAAAATATGTGATATGTAATATTATAATGGTGTGTTAAACAGGAGTAGTGAGGAAGACCATGGAATCCCTTCAGCACATTGAAAGTTTAGGAGTGAATCTCTCTGTAAGTGAGCACCCACGCTTCATTTGAATCACTATTATTTATCTCAGCCTGTTACTTTCTCTGAACATCCATTCAGTCATCTAAAAAAATCTAAGCCTTGCCTCAGACACACTTTAGAGCTGCAGAAGCCATAATCATATCAGACAGGCTATCAAACAGATCTGTCCAGTACACGAAAGCTATTCACTGTCACAATGTTCTACTGGTAACCTGATTGCATTTCCTGCCAGCCTTACCATTTTAAGCCGGGCTTGCGTTAAAGTAAGACTGAATGACGCATTAGATGTAGATCAGGGGATGTAGTATTATAATGAGCTTTATCAAAGATTTAATTCTCTCATTTTTCAGGTTCCCCTTAAAGTCTCACTGTCTACAGGACAGTCTTGGGGCTCAATGTGTGAGATAAACCTTGTGTGAACTCTTCCAGCTATGCTTCTCCCTGAATCTTTTGCTGTTCCTCGCCATCCCATTGCTATGGTAACCAAGCAGCTGCAGCTCCTAATTCATCCTGTTGATGTATCCAAAGGCAACGGTATGAGCGAAACTGGATCACACTAGTTCCATTTTAGGGTGCTTCTTTATCTTTGGCTTATTCATTTTAGCCTGAGTGTAGGACTGTTGGGTAATGTTGATCCTTACACTGTTGTATTACTTAGTTTCCATTAATCTGAAATTCACCCCTCCTTAACCTTTTATCTGCAAATATTGTTAAATACTGTTATATACATGTATTTTGATTGATTCAACATGATTTGAGTTCAGTGTGGTCCTCAGAGGTTTAGTATAGAGATGGACTTCATTTCAGACGCATTACTGAAGCATGAGCTGGTGTCAGTGCTATCTGTCTGTCAGTTAATGTAATGGAACTTCCGCCTCCTGATGAATTTGAATAAACTTAGCCCTTATTAAGTGAGTCTCATTCCATTTGAAACCTGTTAATCTTATCTCTTCCGATTCCTCATTTATCAGCAGTCCACTGGTCTTTCATTACTTCTGCATGTAGACAGCCTAGCATCTCTTTGGTTTGGTGTATAGTTCGTAGAATCCACTATGACCCAACTGAATTCAAGTATACTTGAAACCATAGTTAAATATAAATATAGAGATAGTACTTTAAAAACATATTTTAGTTCATATTAATGGTGTCTCAAACTAGCAGTGAAATACGTTCAGATGATTAAAATTATCTCAAGAAGGACTGAAGTTTAGTATAAAATAAGTGTGAGCCCTTTAAGTACAATATGGAAGAGTTTTTTTCACCTGGGCTTATAGGTCCGGCACATATATTAATGAATTTGCCACATTTAAATGTTATGCTGTTTTTTCATACACATTTTTATTATTATTTTGATGTGGATGGTGGCTTTAAAGGTATAGTTTATCCAAAATGTTGTCATCATTTGCTCACCCTCTAGTTACAAACCAGTATCATTTTCTTTGTTGGAATAAACACAAACAAACACGTTTTAATAAAAGTTGGGTCATTTTGGGTCACTATTGACTCATAGAAGAACAAAAGACCCAAAACAGCTTGGTAACAAACGTTCATTAAAATATCTTTATTTGTCTTCTTCACAACAAAGAAAAGTATATAATTCTGTGACGACCAAAGGGTGGGCAAAATGATAATAAAATATTTTTTTGCTTAACTATTCATTTTATATTAAGCTGATTTTCTGTACCTAGAGGGATGTATCTACACTCCAAAAAAATAATTAATGTGGCTTAGTAAATGTAACAAAAATAAACAGTTATATAACATTTAGAAACTCATTCAAAATATTTTTTAAGTATGACATATTAAAAGAATTGATTGGAAATCCAACTGTTGATCTTTTTTAAACTAATACTTTTGGTGAATTCTAATGGAAATATTTTAGTTCATCAGATTTAAATAGTATTTGAGTAAATGTCAAAGCTTTAAAATAATTAAAATGTAGTTGCTTTCAAAACTTGCCCAGACAAACATGTACAAGCTTTATGCATCGTTCCTTTAATTAATACAGTATTTACATCCCTTTCTTCCATAAATAAGGAAAACTTCTCTTTACATCTTTACAAAGTTCCTGTGTATTAAGGAAATGAAAGAAAAAGAGAAAGGGAAAAGTAAACAGCAATTAAAAACGAAACAAAATCTCCAAGAAAATTAAAAGAAATCAAGGCAGTACAATGAATTCAGACTCAAAGAACCACCAGGTGATCACTGCAACCAAACAGGAAAAGCAAGGTCAGATTTGCCAAACTGACAACCCCAATCCTCAATAATAAACAATGAGAGTCAAACACTTGTTAGGCCACGCCCACCATTATTCTAGACACACCCACATTTGTGGCAACTGACCCCACCTCCATGTAGGACTGCATTTAATTTCCCTGCTGTGCTTTGGTGGGTTTGTCTCAATAGTTCAGGCAGCCAACGACTGGAACAAATAATGCCAACTTACACCTGTAAACATGAGTACTGAAACAAAGTATTACAGCAATCTTGTGAAATTACCTCATAAGTGCCATACATTTCCCAGGGATTTATCTGTAACAGAGATTCTCTTACAGTTCTGATACCCCTTTATAACTCAGTGCTGAGAGGATGGCAGAGACCCTGAAAGTTGCTTCGCTCTGATTGGCACAAATGTGAGCTGATTATAGAGATTCTCGGTTTTCTGTTGTTTCCCAAACAGTATGTTTTTGTAAACAAGTATCTTATTTTCCATACAAAATGATACCCAAATGCTATTTACAGTAAATACACTTTACAACTTTACACGTATTAAAAGGTTAATAAAAAAGGTTACGAGTTTTCACTTCCCATAAAATCATAAGAGCTTCATATGAACCTGTGCGGGCTGTACCTTTTGTGAAATTTGTGGAGTTGATTCTGGTTTTATAACTGGAGGTTTGCATCCCTGTGAATCAGGAGACGCCGGAATTGAGATTGACCAGAGCTCAGCGTAACTTTCAGAGGTCCTTGACATCCCTCGGTCATACAACACAACAGACCATAGTAAACTGAAGAATTCATCTTAAAGATGCAAGTAAACATGTTAGTTGTAATTAGAAACAAAGAAATTTAAATAATGAGAACAAAAGGAAAAATTCACATTCACACTCTGTCACCAGTAAAGTATGAGGGATCTCTGCAGCAATTCTACACTTTAAGACCTGTTTGTATATCTCATGGGTTGTGTTTTTTCTACTTTATATTATTGCTGAATCAAATGGCACACAGGCTTGATTTTCCAAATCAGTCCTCCAAATATGAAGTCATTGCAAAATCATAACTAAGACAACAAGCAAAAGAAAAAAACTACAAAAATAATAGTAATACATTATAATGTACAGTAAGAATATGAAACAAACTTAGTAGAAGTAAAAAAAAACAAAAAACAAGTGCTATCAACCAGAAACGTGAAAGAGGAGCTACTCCGCACCATTTATCACAAACAGAGTGACCGGTGATGAAAAGACAATGTCTGTCATTGTGCATCCACCCTCCTGCTCTGTAAAGTGAAACATTCTTGTAGCTGCTATCCAATGTAGTTCTTGCTAACTTTCAACCTTTTTCCTAAACCCCTCACCGTATAAATGTATATACAAAAAATGCACTTGACTGCTTCATGGGTAAAACCCCAGTTTTATTATCCTTCCGTCTCAAGCACTTGAAAAACTCCAAAATACAAATTTAAGAAACATTCAACAGCCATTTGTTATCTAACGAATCCCTTGACTGTTTCAGCTGCTTCCAATCTAAACCCTTCTCCCAGAGTCCATCACACTAACTGCATACATCCTATTTAGTTGAGCCTAAAGCGTGTGCAAAAGTCTTTGCGTGTGCAAAACTAGTGGCATGATCAGAAGCTGGTCAACCGATAAGTTGATCAGTGATCACTGTTCCTGCACTTGCTTGCATTTTTAGCATTACCGTAAGGCTCTTTATATCTGGCAACAACACATGCACCTCATACTGGAAATCCCCAACCCCATGCTAACTGCATTCAGAATAATACGCTTTGAAAGTCAAGGCAATTGGCCTACAGCAGAATAACACTCGTGGCACAAAGACCAAAATACATCACTGTTCAAATCTGGATCTTTGAAAAACGTAATACATTACTGATTGCCATGTACATTCACATCTGCCAGGACTGTGGTTAATCCTATTACGATTAATGAGAGATAGCATTTGTGTGTTTTTCTGTCATTACCAACCTTGAATTAATTCATTCTAAAGGTTGGGTAAAGTAAAGCCTATTCTCTAGAGACTGGACCTGATCATTTCTGTAATAGAACTTTCATACATTACACCATGTATGTAGTTGTGATTGTCTCCTAGATGGGGCTTTTAACAGAATAGCACACAAATGTTTCACAGAACCTTACAAAGTCGATGTCTCAGATATGTTGGATCTTTAGCTTCAAGCTTTAGGTATACACAGGCAGCGTTCATACTGTATTAACTATTGTTGCATCTAATCCTTTCCAAGAATGTCAAAGCAGTTTCACTGAACATTTACCACGTAGTCTGTTTTAAGGGAGACGGGTGAATGCTAGTTTGTCTAATTTGACTGGCACATGCAGCTGGCAAGTCTGTGTCTTTAAAGTGTCAGAAATTGCGGTTTTGGTGCCTTATTCATTGTCAACCCACATTGCTAATATAGAATGTCCTTCCTTGGATAATCTGTTATCGAAACAGTGTATTCAATAATATGTAATAGTCAGGCCTTCTTGCGATAGAAAAGGACATCTTACAGTATTCTTAAACGAGATAGCAATCAATTATTCAAGAGTGAACTTAAATTAAGTAAAAGATAAAAAACAGTTCCACTTTTAAGACTTGCTGTGGGATAGATGGAATTTTCTCGCTCATTTGTCATTCAAAGACGTTTCATGCAACAACAATTTCTTTGAACAATGAAGCACACACGTTTGGTATATGTTCAGTTAAAAAAGAAGCTTGTTTTACACAGTTTTAAATATATTTTCCAGGGCAGGCACTGTACGCACAAACCAGGTACAAAGGCATGCCACACACTTGCATTGCTTTTGCATTCTACTATTGGCAGCTGTGATGTCATTGAAGCAGCAAGCTGGTGGGAAGTCAAATTATTCGGTTGACACCGCCCACGTCACATTCTAAGACACGCCCATAATCTCCACACTGCTACTGTGACATCACTGAGGGAAGTATGGAATAGTACAAGCTCGAATGAAAAAGGCAGTGCAAAAGGCTCTTGACATGCATTAATGGGGGGGGGGGGTTAAAAATTGGGGATGTAAGGGAGGGGAGGGTCTGGCCCAGGGTTGCAGTCAAATTTTCGGATGGGGGTGGGATTAAAGTCAAGTCAAGGTAAACTGGTGAGGTTGGGGTTTTTTGCACTATATGTTACTTGTTTGTAGATATATTTTAATCACATTTAGTTTTTTTTACTTTATACAACAGTATGTCACAGATGAGGCTTATTGTGGTTTGAATCTCTCACTCTGCTGGTACTATAATAGGAGGATGGAGATGGAGAGAGATTATGGGTATGCTGTATATATGTGTGTAAAGGTTTAACATATACATATTGAATAGTTGCAGGTTATAAAGTATTATATATTGTATACTCATACAGTCTGCTTTTAGTATGTATACAGATTTAGATTTGTGCTCAGTTCAAATTCTCTTGCACTAAATTGCTGCCGTTCGCCTTAGATCAATGTTAATATGCTTTTTATCTGTTTGTATTTATTTTTCTTCTTTTCAATTTCGATCATCATATTGCCTTGAATTGAATGAGCAATTAAACTTTTCGCAAAGTTATACACATGAGTCAACTTCTTTTTAAAGCTTTACGTTCCAGTGTTTTTGTAGTATATAAGATGTGCCTAAATTCACACATTTCAGATTAATTTGGATTTTTAACAGTAATTACTAATTTTAACAGTAAAAACATTTCTTGCCAACTTTGACGTCAGCCAATTGAGGTTGTTTTTAAGCATGAAATAACCTTTTATGGTGGTTTCAGATGATTTAAATATTGAAACTGTGGCCTTAAACTCAACCGTGAAAACAAATACAATGCTACAAAGTGATTGATAGACACACGACAGCACAAACACATGCTGTGCTTCAGACTTAAAGTTGCCAATTTTACTGCTGCTGTTCGATGCTTCAGACACGTTCTTTAGTATTTCCTTAAGAGTAATGTAACTTTTTTACTTCCAATCCTCCATTCCCTACGTCCACTACTCCATGAATTGTTTTGAAGTGGTCTGTGCTACTGTATGGATCAGCTGTTTGTTCACAGAAGAAATGTAGAATTTAATCCAAACAAGATAAATGGATTGGATATGGTGTTTTTTGGTGGAAAGATGAACATGAAAAAAAACTAAGAGCAGAAAGTTTTAGTGCGATTAAAGGAATGAAACATCCACTAAACTTCTTAAAAATGAGCTCAAAATAATACAATTAAAATTGTAGGAACAGTTTTAAAGGAAAACCAAAAATGAAACATAAATAAATAGGTAGAAAAGGACCAGGTCAGCGGATGGTTCAGGGTCATTGCCGGTGGCGTTGGTTGTATTCTATCTTTGACCTTAACAGTAACATTCTGTCTCTCACTCTTCGTGAAGCTGTAATCGGTACCGGCTGTAGCGAATCTGGAAGAAGAGCCTCTCCAGCGTTGAGCGCGTCATCCCTGGCAGCGTGTAGTCCTCAGTGTCTCCCACTCGCCGGAAACCCAATGACTCGTACAGCTTGTGGGCTGCCATCTTGACTGCGGTGGTTCCCAGAACCACAGCCGAGTAGTTGTTTAACATGGCAAATTCTAGAACGCGTCGACCCAGGGCTTTGGCGATGCCTTTTCCACGGAAGCGAGAGTCCACTGACATGCGACGGAGTTCCACTGTGTTGTCATCTTCTCGACCTTGAGCTGCCACAATGCCCACCACCTGGCCTTGCAGAACTGCCACCCAGAAACAAGAACCTGCAGGATTTAAAAAAAGAGAGGGAGCTTAATATTACGCTTTTATTTTAATGTACGGCTAGTTCACCTCTTTCATCCTTTACTCACTCTCATGTTTTCCTAAATCTCGATTTATATTCTGCAGAACAAAAAAGAAGATATTTTGAAGAATTTTTATTACCAAAACAACATTGGCCACATTGATTACTATTGTTTGGACACAAAACGAAGACAGTTCACTAAGCGTCCTAAAGAGAGTATATAAATTATGGAAAGGGTGTAATTTTTTACAAATGTGAGCATGGGTATATCGAGAAGCAAATCTGCAGAATGCATCTTATGCAATAGTGACGTCATAATGTATTAATTTCTATATTCTTTATAGATGTTCATTCTTTGTTTCATGTTAAAGTGTGTGTCATGTCATGAATGCATGAGCTCCAGGGTTAAGAATATTAATCACAAACGGGCTGAATGTTCCGCTTCACGCCAATTAGGTTTGATGTTGCACACCCACACATTTGAATAACCCCCCACCCCCAGGTTTCTGATGAGTATTTATGTTTTTTATATTTTCTAGTAGTAATGATCAGCCGTGCATTGTTTCCAAGTGTATATTCCGCTATACTCAGAAAAACATTACACGTCATTTGGTCAAAAAAGGTATATACAATTTGTCAGTTTATAAAAGACAGTTCATTTTTTCATTTAAATTTATTATGCACAGCATTACAATTCTGTGTGTTATAGGGTATTAGACGCATATAAAAACCAAGCACTTAGTGCAATAAGAAGCATCTCAACCTGACCACATGCCCACATATTAGCCTAACATTCCGTCCTTAGAGATGCAGGATACCGCATTAGCATGGCAAGAGAGAAAATCCCTTGGGAGAATTCTTTGTGTGCATGCTGCCACTACACAAGACAGGCATACATACGCACAGCAGGCCTTTGATTCACACATTGCCCCATTTCCTAACCCAAGTCTTCAATCCTCTCTTTCAGCAGGACTCAATAAGAAGCCTGTACATGTAGAAATGCTGTGCAGGATGATTCTGACAACCAATGTTTGCTAATAGAGCTACTTATGCGGTGATTTAAATCACCCTTACATTTACACTTATATCTTATGTTGTGGGATATTTTGAGCACCAAGTCTATTCTAAGACCTTCCTCGAAAAAATGAAAATCATAGTAAATTATTAACAGTTCCAGGTTTGGATCTGTACTTATGGGTTTCTAAATGGGTTTCTCCCATAATAACATACGTGATTTTGTGTCTCAGTGAATCTCCAGGGCACATGATCTATAACTTGCTTTACAAACTCTTAACATCTAAAACACTACAAGGGGTCTGTTGTTGTGGGGGTGCAGATTCTTTTATACATGCTGTCACACTAGCGCACAAACCAAGGAGAGAAGATTAGAGTATTGATCGCGTAGATTGTGCACAGTTGTGATCACCGTTTTGTGTGTGTGTGTCTGTATATGACAGTTAATGTGCGATGAGAAAGCATATAATGGCAATGCGTCAGATGTAACACACACACACACACACACACACACACACAAAAATCAATCTATCTTGACTGTTGTGCTTGAAAGCAACTGTTATGTGATGAGTTATAGCATTTGTTACCCTTATATTACACACAAGTACAAGTTGCCGGCATTTGCTAATTTTCATGTCTAAAATCATTTAAAATCTAAAATCTTCTATCAATAATGGCTGAAGGGGTTCCACCTAAGCCTGACTGATGGAAGTCGTGATTGCAATGGAATATTTAAATCAGGGGGCATATGTGCTCAGGCCACAGTAATCAATCAAATATGTGAACCGGGAGCACCCGCTTTGGCAAGCATTTGATTGAATTCATGGAAGTCATAAAAAATGCTTTTTGTCTCTAAACTGGAGAAGCATTTGAGGTATTTTTAATACTGTGTGGGTGACAGGGATTTTAATTGATGGTTGTAATTCTGAGGTTGCCGCAATACAGTTTCAGTGTATCAGCGTTTTTTCCAGCATGTAATCAATAGGGCCATGTGACTCGGGACAGTTATCCTGAGGATCGAGGAAGACTTTCTGCATATTTTATGAGTCTCCAGCACTAAAATCAGCACATCAGCTATTTAACCCATCCTGGATTATAAAAGGGCGATATTTAACCCGTGTAATGCAAATACTGAATCTATCTCAATAAGCTACTGTATTGTCAGAATTGCATACATTTTAATTCTCATTTGATGTAACAAAAACAGTTTCTATATTATTCCTTTACATATTACATTTCATTTTCTTAGTCTATAGATTAGAAAATGTTTGACATTAATTTCACCCTTAACTTAATTTACTCTATATAGCTGTATATTTATATATAACCATTTTATAGTATACAGTAATATATACTTGATACTAAATGTATGATTTGTTATAATAACATGAACTGCACACAGATACATTTTCTTTCATTCTTCTCATCCTAGTGGTACTTTAACTTTAATTTTTAACAGTTTTCAATGTTGGTGCCTTTCATCTCCCTCTTTATTGTTTTCTTTAACATACCGAAAATCACACATGTTAAGAATACTGTAAGAGTGAGTAAATGATGACTGAGGTCAGCATGTGTGTCGTGTAATAACCCTTACCTGTGGGTTTCATGTAATAACCCTCAATGTCAGCCATGTCAGTGTGCAGAGCGCAGTCCAGGTAGTTGAGAATAACTTTTCGGCTGTAGTAATAACGTGCGCCCATGAGAATAAAGGGCATGCAGAAGGTCAGTGTGAAGGATTTGGTCATAACATAGCACATTACTATGGAGAAATGGAAGAAAAATAAACGACACCTGTCAGAAAAGAGAATCAAATGTTTGATTTTTGGAAGAGGAGAGACGAACACATTATTCATAAGACTGTTCAGAACATTCAAACCCGAGCAGGGCAATGGGATGTAACGCGGTATTGAATTATCAAAAAGGATCAACAACAATAACAAAGCAATATTGCACTTTCACACCTCTTGGACATAACACTGGTGTTGCAGGAATAAGCAGATGTGCAGTTGAACACACAGACATCAAGTGTGCAGTAATGACACTAGAGGACGCCCTTGAGATCAAACTTCAATGCATGATTCACACTATTCACCACACATTCTGCTAACACATGGACTGTCAACAAAGATCCCTTAACAAATAGTCTAAAGCAAAGCAATCTATACGTTCACCTATCTCCTATGTATCAATGCACTAGAGTAATGACTTATAGTATAGCTAGACGATTTATAATATAGTATGATGACTCATAGTATTGTAAAATGACTTATAGTATAGCATAATGACTAACAATATAGTATAATGAATTATAGTTTAGCACAATGACTTATAGTATAGTATTATAAATTATAGTATAGATCAATGACTTATAGTATAGTATAATAAATTTTAGTATAGAATAATAAATTATAGTATATCACAATGACTTCTAGTATAGTATAATACATTTTAGTATAGAATAATAAATTATAGTATAGCATAATGACTTATAGTATAGTATAATGACTCACAGTATAGGACAATGACTTCTAGTATAGTATAATAAATTATAGTATATAATAATTAATTATAGTATAGCACAATGACTTATAGAATAGTATAATGACTTAAAGTATAGCACAATGACTTCTAGTATAGTATAAAAAATTATATTATAAAATAAAACATTATAGTAGAAAATAATAAATTATAGTATAGTATAATGACTTATCGTATAGTGTAATGAATTGTAATATAGAATAATAAATTATAGTATAGTATTATGACTTATAGTATATTAGAATGACTTACAGTTTAGTATAATAAATTATAGTATAGTATAATGACTGATTGTATAGTATAATGAATTTTAGTATAGAATAATAAATTATAGTATAGTATAGTGACTTGTAGTATATTATAATGAATTTTAGTATAGAATAATAAATTATAGTATAGTATAGTGACTTGTAGTATATTATAATGAATTTTAGTATAGAATAATAAATTATAGTATAGTATAGTGACTTGTAGTATAGTATAATGACTTACAGTATAGTATAATAAATTATAGTATAGTATAATGACTTGCAGTACAATGTGTAACAGTTATTTGCAGACTTGGACCATAATGAACCATTGATTTCGTTTGTGCAACATGTGTGTTTAACATAAAGTGTCGCAGGCCGGATCGCAGTTTTAGTGCCTGTGGTTGAAAACATCATTAGTAAACATGGACATGAAAACAAGATCATATTTGTGTCATCGATATTTAAAATAATGGTACAGAATTCATGCGAGCTGGATCCGTGCACTAATGCAATGCGGATTCATTCATTCATTCATTCATTCATTCATTGCTACACTGCTGCTGTCTTTGTGCCATCTGTCCTTCCATTTCCAGAGATTCTTCCAGATCATCGATGATCAAACAGTTACCACTGGGTGCGTGGATCGGG
Organism: Triplophysa yarkandensis; assembly: GCA_033220385.1. Taxonomy (NCBI): domain Eukaryota; kingdom Metazoa; phylum Chordata; class Actinopteri; order Cypriniformes; family Nemacheilidae; genus Triplophysa; species Triplophysa yarkandensis. Next base: position 27,194,793 of record CM065654.1, on the reverse strand, counting down.
CTTCCAACCCAATTAAGTGATCGATTACCCGTGATGATGTGCCATACCTGTGAGGAGCGCGTACCCACACTGGGTGCGCGTCTGCTGTCTGATGCCCCGAAATGCAGAATTGGGCACCCGCTCCATGATGCCCTCGCTGAAGATCCTGCGCACCTCCTCATGGTCCGAGCGTTCGAACTCGCGGATGAAAACCTGCTTCTGTTTTTCTCCTTTATGGTGAGAGGGCGACGGGGAGGACGTCCACATTTGGGAGGAGGACACTATGATGGACTCTTTTTTGGTCCCGGGTTCGTCTGCAACGATTTTTGTCTCGCAAACCATTTTCGGAGGCGAACAATGCATGCAAGTGGCCTGAGAAACAACGGGAACCGGGAGGAAAGAAAGAAAGAAACGATGGGCTGCTTTGTTATGGAAAGAAAAAACCCAAAAGTGATGCTGCGACCCTCAGCTTCCTCTCGACCGGGGCTCGCCGGCGCATCGCGCTGCATTTATAATGCGCCGGAGCCGCATTCAGATGATGGGGAGGGGGCGTTCTCTGCTTCGCGCTGATTGGATGCAGCGCCGGGTCACGTGCCGGGGGCGGGAGGCTGAATACAAAAGAAACACGCGTTTTGTTTTTTTTTTCGTTTTTTTGACGCCCTTTGGTACACCGGCGAAATTCCTCATATGCGTATTTTGGGGGAGGGGAACGGGGTGTACCGATGGCTCCGTGTGAGGACCGGTGACGTCATAAAGCGCATCGGAGACGGAGCTGCGCATCATCAGTTCGAATTTAAATCCATGTGTGACGACACAAATGAGAAGATGCGGGTGCAGATATTGATGCTTGGACCGGATGTTAGAGGTCCCCTGTTATTCCCAGCACACCCCTTTTTCTTTTAACTTAGAATTATTTTATTTTAAACAAATTGGTGTGATAAAAAATCGTCACTTGTTTCAGGTTTATTCTAATGCCTTTATAAGTGAGTGATGGGCAAACCCTTGATTTGACTATTGGTCGCATTCCAGTCTTATTGTACAGAACTAGTTTAGACCGGATCGCACCCCTCCCCCAGCCCCTCCTCTCTATGAGGAAAAATGCCATTTTCCCAGAATTGTGCAAGTATATCTTGCTCATGCATCCAAATTCAAGTGGGATATTTCCACCCATAAAACTTGCTGTCCGAGTGTTGTGGATGCCGTAAGGATGCTGTGTCTTCCCAGCATCAGCATCTGCTGGGCAGGCTGGTGATGCCCACGGGCATGCGCATGTCATGCACCATCACTCAATGCATGTGCTGCATTCTCATCATGCATTCTCATCCCCAGCGGATGTCAAGATGCACAGCTGTTGTAGGCATGGTTTTATTTTGTATGGGTATCGTATTATCTTGTGGTCTTATTTACTTATTTTATGATGGTTGAGTGTTCGATCGCATGCATTTACAACTCAGCGGTCTGACATGAAATGAGGTCCTATAGAAGTTAAGAAGTAACATCTATGAAATAAGTCAAGCAATATCCATGTGTATAGAGTTTGTAACGTCCAACTGAAACACGAGGATGGCTATGGCACTCTCGGGTTTGTAAAAATTATCAGTCTTGGTCTGGTGGTTAGAGAGCTGGACTTGTAAGCAGAAGGTTGTGGGTACGAGTCCCAATGCCAGCAGACAATGACTGAAGTGTCCTTGAGCAAGGCACCTTACCCTCATTGGCTCTGCATAATACTGTAAGTCTCTTTGGATAAAAGCGTCTGCCGAATGAATAAATGTCAATGTAATAAATGACAAAATTTGAACTTAACAAAACTTCTCCTTTATATGACACAGTCAACACAAGTGTTCATTAAACGTGTGTTTTAACCGTTGGCTCCCTTTGAATGAGGGTATGCTGAAACTGGTCTTTATTCTGCGCGCCGTCTCTCCAACTTGACCCTTGACCTCAGCAGTCCAAAGGGATGTGAAAACCTCAAATGACATACTGCATGACAAAATTGCCCAGTGTTTTTTTCATTTTGGCAGTCACCCTTGATCTTTCAGAGCAGCTTGATGTGTGATCACCAGTATAATTAGATTTTTTTGTTGCAATATCTTGAAAATATATTCTCATTAAGGAATAAAGGGCATAAAGCAGTTTTGAGACTCATTGCAAGACATAAGCTGTTGAGGACATAAGATGTATATTGTAACACATTATAGTTTTGTCTATATTATAACTAGTTTATTAATATTAGGATATTTATAATAACATAAACAGACTGAAGGAAAATTCTATTGCCAGTGATTGTTCCAATGACTCATGGGAAGTTGTTGCCCCATAAATGTGTGTGTGTGTGTGTGTGTGTGTGTGTGTGTGTGTGTGTGTGTGTGTGTGTGTGTGTGTGTGTGTGTGTGTGTGTGTGTGTGTGTGTGTGTGTGTGTGTGTGTGTGTGTGTGTGTGTGTGTGCACGTGCATCTGTTAGTGATCCCGCATGAATAGGTCTGTTGCAGTGGGACTATGACTAGCGGCTCTCAGGACTAACATTGCTCAACACAAGAAGTCTGTGTAGATGTTTGTAAGGAAGTGTCTAGGCTTGTTTATAGAAATACCTTTTTTGTGGTTGAGTGGTATAAATATAAATTAGCAAATGTAAGTATTTATTAGCACAGACTGATGTTCATATTTATAACCCTATTTATATTTTGATGATAATTTTAACAATAATGGCTCTCATTCATTTAGTAGTCTAAAACCTGTGCTGGAAACCCCCACATAAAGTTTGGTTCAAGACTTTTTAAGTCTGTGTTTTTAATGCTTATTACCAGTGTCTTCTGACATTTGACTTTGAAGGTATGCTTCACTTAAAAATGAAAATGTTGTCATCAATTTCTCAACTGTTTTGTTATTGTGGGTCACCATTGACTTCTGTAGTAGTCTTTTTTTCTATTATAGAGTGGTGAACCAAAATTATGCGGATATAAACTTTCAGCAAAATATTTGTATTTTTACTTATTTTTGTATACAGGCTTGTAACAGTTGGTGGAAGAGTGAAAAACGACACAATTTTCGTACTTAGGTAAATTACCCTGCAATAGACATAATACCTCTGTTAACCTGAAAGAGTTTGGTTTGGATTTCTTGGTCATTCTTGGTTTCTTGAATGACCAGTCAATGGTTTTTAGTTCGTGTTGAATGCCTTTTGTTTTTATTGTTAGTGTTTCTTTGAGCATGGAGATGTGAATTGTATAAGAGATTTGCTTTATGTGTGATTCGGTTACCAACACTCTTCTTCTGTGTTCTGCTGAAGAAAGAAGGTCATTCAGTTTGACCAGAGGGCAATTGAACGATGACAGAATTTCCCTTTAAAATATTTCTGTTTGGTTGAACTGTCGCTTTAACATTCCTGAACGCTGTGTCCTCGTTCAGCTTTACTGGTATCTTCATAAAACAAAGCAAGGGGAATTGGCAGAAAGGGAGAACTGATAGGAAACCAGCATGTCTTTGGTGTGTGAACATGTTTTCTGGGGTTGAATAGGATGCAGCGTTCTCTGATCTTTCAACTACACTCACAACATTATCATGATCATAAACGGGTTTACCCAGAACAATCTCATCATCACATTATTGTTTCATTTAATTTATTTGGAATGATTAGGCTAAACAAATCTTTGAAACTTTAATTCACAACAAGCATATAGTTCCTGGTTTTGTGCCATGTGTCCCCTATAAACGTTGACTATGAATTCCAGTAAACCCGTATCACTTGTTTCCTGTATGTCCCAGTTTCTGTTCTAGGATTTTCAGACCCTAAAAATAACCCATCCGTACACATGTCCCAGGATGACCACTGTCAGCACAATGATTGCATTTTCCTCTGGGACACAGGTCTAGTGCCAGGAGCATCACCAACCAGAGAATCCCATCACTATCAGGACACAGGGTCAGAATGAGGCAGAGGAGGAGAGTCAGTGAGTGGTAGTGAGAAAGACTCAGAGGCAGCAAGGCTGGAGGAGGAGGAGGGCGAGAGAGAAACCGGAACAAACCGGATTCTCCATCCTGGAGGAGACAGACAGACAGATCTGGGAGGGAGTCTGGAGTCATGGGGGTGTTTGTTTACTCCTTGAAAAGCAGATAGCAACTCTGCTTTTATTTTTTCGTGATGACCAGGAGATGTGAAGTCATCAGCAGATGTATAATGCAACAGGGCGTTACCCCTGAGCAGATCGTCACTCAAGTTGCATTTACAGTGAGTGTACTGGGGCAGTCTTTTGTTAATGCGCCCTCCATCCTTTTCTCTGCAGACCCCCTGCATGGACACTTTTCACTTCACAGTGGCGTAGAATTTTTCTCTTTTCATGCATATGAAAAGTGAATATTTTATTATCAGACATGTATATTTATATATATATATATATATATATATGGCCAGGCTGCTAATAAGTTATTCATTTGAGGCTTCTGCAAAAACATCTATAAATAATTAATGTATTATATATACATATAAGTATTCATGAGTTCCTTATCACTTTATCTGTAAAATGCAGCTTCTGCTGTTTGTTTTCTGAACTCATACACGATGCAGGTTCGTTTTGACCTGACTGATTAATGAATCACTAAAGGATAGGGCTTGGCCTTTTTTTACACTCATTTTTCCTATATCATTATTTAATAAAATGACAAGAAATATCTGAATTTTAAAGTTATAAATATTCAGTGTGTCCTGTTTATATTAATGTAATTATGATGCAGTCAAAACAAGTTCTATTGGTAATCTTTACAATAAGCTTGTACTGGTCTGTTGTGGTCCGGTGACGGTTGGATTTGAAAGCAAAAGTTTGCGGGCGAGTCCCATCCCAATTCAGTTGTTCATGTTTGCTCACGGTGCAATGAATATTTTTAACATTTACAACGTTATTTATACAAGTGATAGTTCACCCAAAAATTACAATTGTCAACAGTCATCGTTTACTTACCATCCTGTCATTTCTATTCTGTTTGACCTTCTTCGGTAAAACACAAAAGATATTTTGAAGAAAGATCATAATGGAACAACAGTGGGACCCACTCACATTTGTTGTAGGAAAACAAAACCTGTTTCCATCATTCTTTAAAAATACTTATTTAGTGTCCCGCAGGGGGAAAACTTTCACTTTCACATGAAGAAAATAAATGCAGTAGAAGTATTGCTCAATGCAACTAACTAATTGTTAACGAATGAAACTGTAAAGAGCTGATGTGCATCTTTTTATTTTTCCATTATTACAGTAAAACATTCCACAAATATATGTTTCAGGCTCATATTGTGTATTGATTGAAATGAACACTACATATGTTCTGAGAGTTTGTAAAGTGGGGTTTGATTTGGCACTGCTGCCAATAGTTTAAATGGTTTGGGCCATGTCAGGACACTGCAGTTATCTACTATATAAGTGAGGACCATGATGATCTCTGAACTATTCTGTTTACTGATGTTGTGTGTACTTTTTCTCCAAAACGTGCTTGCTCTGCAGAGCTGTTTTCACCCCCCCCCCAAAGGGAAGTGCTGCATTGCTGCGACAGTTTTATTACAGCTTTATATCTGTGCTCCCCCATCTGGTCCCTTGATGTTAATGCAGGATGCTGCAAACTGCAAACCAGTTGATAGCAGCAGAACATTTTGTCTTAACCTGGGTCTAGATAGGAACTTATGTGCTTTTTAAACATATGAATATATATGAACATTGCAAACCAAATAGGACATCAATTTGACAATTACATTTAATCACATATTTTCAGACTGAATATGCAAAGACCTTTAGAAACAGACATAATGTGAGATATATAATAAGATATAACATTTATATATTTATTCTACATGTTAATAGTTCAAGAAAAAAAACTAGATGTTATCTCATCAATTTAATTACAAACACAATGCATGTTCTCTATCACTTTAATTTCTTTGTTACAAATATGATGTCACAAATGCTTTGTTTGATTCTAATCTGCTTCTACACACAAAAAGACACTGTTACAGACGTGAATTTACATCTTGGTAGCAAACTAATCTATTGGAATCCATCCCTTCTCGTTTCAAATAGTTTTGCGAAGACATATTTTGACATTTAATACTGCTGGACTATCACTTTTACATGCAGCCTTTTCTAATCTATCATTGGCCAACTCTCTAATGGCAACATCTGAAGTTCACATTCTCATATATCTAAATGAATATTAATAATAAATATATTGTAATGAATAACCTAATAGTTTCATTGATGTTTAATCAAAATGTAACATTAGATATTTCTATAACATAATTATGAAAATCAACGAAATGGTACGACGGTCGAAAGTGCAAATAATAATAAAAATTATTGTAAATGAACAATAGGATATCGGAGTGCAACGTGCCTAGAGAGGAAAGACAAAGGCTACCCCTGTTTACTCAAACCTTCCCAACATTCGTAAGTGCAACATAATGCAAGTGTATAAGAGCTACTTCCTTAATATAAATGTGTCGTTACGGTCGGCTTCGCCCTGTTGAGCATTTATATTTTTAACCTTCTAAAACTGTGTTCATTTGGAATGTGTATTTATAATGCTGTGAGCACATACTATGGTGAAAGAGTAAAAATGTCACCATGAATGCTTCGGTGTATGTATGTTTGAGAGGGCGACTGAGAGTATGTGTGCATGAAAGCAGGTTGTATCCCACAAGTATATAAAGATTTCTATATCTGAATGAAGTGCTGTTTATGTCTGGTCTTTCAGCGCAGGCTGCTGGCAGGCATGCAGTCACACAGGGCCCTCCGCTCAGCCCTCAATACCAAACTCTCCGTCTGCAAAACACAAGGCGCATAAAACAGATTCAGTTCTCATCGCTCACGTACATGTTTCGCATGTAATGTTATGTCATGTCAAGTTGTGTCATGATTCAAAGGGTCGGTCTTACCCGTGAGTCCAGGTTGAATGCTGTTTTCTTCAGATCTTGCAAGGCTCTTTGCATGAACTCAAACGCATGACAGTCAACACATGGACGGCCTATGAAACAACAGAGAATCAGTTCAGCAAGTGCATATAAAACCCATTGTTTTATCATCTGAAGGTGTGATGCTTCCAATGACACATTCAACTGGATGATGCTCTTGTTGTCTATGACAGCATGTCATAACACAGGTCATCGTGTCTTACTCTCAGCAGGGATGACTGTTCCTGGCTCCTCTGCACGTGTGGGTTGGATACAGACGAGCTGCAGCATCAGCAGCATCAGCATCAGCATTAATGACGTCACAGCTGCGCTTGGCCTCATTCTGTTGAGTAGCATCACTAAACAAACACACAACGACAGTATCTGCAACAACACAACACAAACGCTTAGACTACAAAGATAACGAATATATATGTTTTAGCATTTACGTTGAAGACGTAAGAATTAGAATTAGACGAGCGAGCAAAATGTTCGCTTTATTTGCCTGTTTGTAAAACAAAACAACACATTCGACATGTATAGATCTGTTTGGGTCGGAATACATCCGGTCTGCATTACCTGGAGTCTCGCACAGCACCGCTGATCAAATCACCGAGCTCGGGTTCAGCTGCTTCGCGAAGTCTTCGTGTATTTTGTCCCTCGCGGAGCACCGTAGGATGACGCTCAGACTGTCCACGCCCAGAAAACGCTGCATGATCTGATTGGCTCCTGATAGTCACGTGGGTTCAAATCGAATTCAGTGCACAATATATATATTTCTGTTTATATCATGAAAACAATATGACAACTCTTTATTGTTTTTTTGTGCAATTAATAATAAAAAAATAAAAAAGTACTAATTTTGTTTTAGTAAACCATGTGTTGTTTTCTATTGGTCTAAGGTCATTGGAAATATTGATTGGAGGAAATAAATTTAATTTAAGATACTGCAAGTTAACCCTGCTAAGCATTATTTAATCAAATTTATTAAATAGATGTAAATTGTACCTCATATTTTCTGGCATTGTCTAGATTTATTATTTACAAAGTGTTGTTATAATTATACAAACATATCATATTTGTTTGTTTTTAACTATGACAAGAAGCTGGTTAATCAGACTTTAATTTACTTTTACTCGTTAAGTTTCATATTCGTTGTTGTAAATGTAGTTATCAGAGTTTTTTCTGTAATAATATATTAAATATTTATAGACGTTCTATTAGAAAGAGAACAAACAAAAAAAACTCTTAATCTCTGTGTTTGTTTTATTTATTTAAGTCATCATAATTAGTCATTTTTTGTCCTATTTATTTATTTTCAGTTCTTGTATTTATGTTGATAAGTATGGCGTTTTGGCCCTTGAATAAAATAAAAGCACTAATTCAGTTATGTGTTACATTTTAATTTAATAATATATTTGACAATAATACAAAAATACAATAATTCATTTTATTAAAATGTCCACATTGTGTGTTTTTATTTTTAAAGGGTTACGCACAGAATAACAATGTGTATTGTGTCAATAAATAAATGAAATAAAAAATAAAAAAAATAAAAATAAATTAATAAAAATTGAATGATTTAAACAAAAAAATAAAGCTCCGAGAGTATACATGTGTTTAATCACATGGGTCCTTCCGACTGTGTGTGTGTTTTAGGTGGCCTGTTAAAATGCCCGATCTGAGCGCTCGTCTGTTTCCAAGATGGCGTCGATGAGGGAGAGCGACACCGGCCTGTGGCTGCACAACAAACTGGGCTCGACAGACGAGCTGTGGACTCCTTCGAGCATCGCCTCCCTGCTCACAGTGTCCGTCATCGACAACATTCGCCTGTGCTTCTCCAGCCTGTCTCCTCCCGTCAAGCTGAAGCTGCTGCTGGGGATGCTGCACCTCCCGCGCAGAACTGTGGATGAGGTTCGACTGCTGCACACACAAACCTCCATCACTCATGAGTGGGCCAACGTTCTCTAGCAGTGACGTGTTTGTGTAGTTGTGTTTGTGTAACGTGATTGTGTAACGTGTGTGTGTGTTAACATGGCTTCCACCGTGAGAGCCCTGCAGCTTGCATGGCTGCTTCTGCTGCTGCTGCTGTCTGGATCAGATCAACTTCACTTAGTTTGGCTTCTGTGTTGTGCTGCTGTCTGTTGTTGTTTTGAACTTTAAATGCACTTTTAAGTGCAATGTTTGTGTGCTTGTAATGTAACTTTGGGATGTAACTTCAACATCCCAAAGTGCACCTATGTAGATATACTGCAGAACACTATTGCTAGAGATATTTTGTAAAATGACAGAAGATCTGAGATACACATGGAAGAGATCACCAATGTACACCGTACCTTTGGTTATATCGTAAAGCTTCTCACATTATTGTAAGAGAAGCCCGAACGTGCGATATAATAATGATACAATATGGTATTTCATGCATCTTTTATCCACCAAGCCTCGATGTAGGACCTGGCATGCCGAAGCAAATGTAAACAATGCTGGATGGATCTGATCACAAAAAAGATTTCACAACAAATACGTCAAAGCAATTCCATAATGGACTTCTCTTTCTGTTCTTCCGTTCTAGATGAAGGAGGCTTTGTCTGAGATCATTCAGTTGGCGACGGTGGATACCGAGCCATGGGTTTTAATGGTGGCCGACATCCTGAAATCCTTTCCAGAGACGGGCTCGCTAAACCTGGACCTGGAAGAGCAGAACCCTAATGTTCAGGACATCCTCGGAGAGCTACGGGAGAAAGGTCAGACGTCAGTGGAATGCTGTGATGAGAGGGTCTTAAAGTAATTTAGAATGCTGTTTTTATTGACACACTCTCTTGTCTTTTTAAACATGAGGAACACAAAAGGGATATTTTGAAGAAAGACGGGAATTGAATGGTGTGCGTGGACACTCATTCCCTTCTTTTTGTATTCACACAACACCAACGCATGAATGGGTGCGCAGCTTTCTTTAAATATCTCCTTTTGGGTTTTGCAGAAGCTAGAAAGTCACACAGGTTTAAAATGACAAGAGGGTGAGTAAATGATGAAAGCATTGTTATTTTGGGATAACATAGATGTTTGTCTACAATTTTGAGCTTTGGTTTTAAATATATCATTATTATTAGTGTTTTTAAATTTGCAGTCAGCTTAATATAGACGTTCCGATCCAACCTCACATACGTCTTGCTGTGCGTTATATTTTCATTCGGTTACGAGCTTGTTAAGTCTTAATACAAGCTTTGAAGCACTTTTATTGTCTTAAAAATAAACCCACTCTTAGTAACAGTTCAGGTTTTTTAAATCTACTTTTAAATTTTCACCAAAGTAGCATTGGTAAGTACAGTTTATGAATTTTTTATTTAAAATGTATTATTTTAAATATTATAAAATTATTTACAGATGTGACATAAAAATGTACAAATAACCACTTGCAGAAATTCTGGAAATATCAACTTCATTGATTTTCTCGCTTCTTTCAGTAAATGAATGTGAAGCGTCAGCCATGTTGCCTTTGGAGTGTCAGTATTTGAATAAAAGTGCTTTGACTACACTGGTGGGTCCGCTCACACCACCCATTAAGCATTTCCAACTGAAGAGGAAACCCAAGAGTGCTACCCTCAGAGCTGAACTGCTGCAGAAATGTATGTTAAGTAGTCCTTTTCATTTCATTCAGTAATTCACACAAATCATTTTTTCTGTTAATTTTCATGTTTTAATCATTCTTGCTGGAATTTGCTCTAAAGCCACAGAGACGGCGCAGCAGTTAAAGAAGACAGCAGGAGTGCCGTTCCACTCCAAAGGACGAGGACTGGTGAAAAAGATAGACACCACTAGTAAGACTCTTCTGACCTTTCCTGTACTTTCTCACTTAAAGCAACACAGAAATAATTATTAATATCATCAATGTTTGCTCCATCAGCCCCACTTAAGGGAATTCCCAAAGCACCATTCCGCAGCCCCACCACCCCAAGTATGTTTAGCCCTCCAAGCAACAGAACTCCTATTACCCCTGCACGTACACCCCTGCGCAAGGAGAGAGGGGTTAAGGTGAACCTCCAGCATAAAAAATCTTTTGTTTATGTGCAGATAGAAGATGTTACTGTTTTACTAAAGTTCTGTCACTCATCCTATTCCAATTAAGACATTTGGATATGACTTGGCATACAGCCTCATTGTCATTTATGTTATTGTGTGTTTACCTGCAGCTGTTGGATATATCAGAATTGGATATGGTAGGGGCTGGCAGAGAAGCCAAGAGGAGAAGAAAGACTGTGGGTATGTTAAAGGAAACAATGAAAAGATGTGGCTTCTGAGCCTGACCGTGATCCTTACCTGAGTGATTTAAGGCTCAGGCTAACCTTAAATTATTTGGGGTTTGTAATAAACACATTTGTTGTCTCATTCAGACACAGAAGTCGGAGAGAAGGGTGCCAAAGAAGAGGCTGTGGTGGAGAATGCAACACCGGACTATGCAGCTGGTTTGGTGTCCACACAGGTAATGGCAGAATTCTCAGCAGCTTGATTTTTTGTGACATTGTTCTGTTTCAAGTTCTATACAATCTGTGATTGTCCTTTTTTTTCCTTGCAGAAACTCGGTGCACTAAGCAACGAAAGTACCCTGCCGTCAACCAGCTACCTTCCCGCCACCCCAAGCATGGTTCCCTCCTCGTCGTATATTCCCAGCTCAGAGACACAGCCAGGTGATTCATTTAGAGATTATATGAGCGTATAGATGAGAAGAAAACAGATTTTAGTGGAAGTGTTCTAAACTGTTTTTTTTTTCATGTGTTTATTTCAGCCAATGCTGGCGGTTCAGGGCGTGAAACTACAAACCGGCAGTCGGAAGAATCGTCTGCACCCACCGCTGCCTCTGCTACTCTACCTAATCAGTTTAAACAGCGGCCGCCCATGTATAATGCCAGCACTGCCAGTCCAACCGCCCCTACATCACCAACCACGCCAACCAGCACGCCCACTAATAATGCACCACCCCCTGCCGCCACAGCTGCACAACAAGACATGCCCACACAGCCACCCACCACTGCTGCCCAACCCGCACCCACACCAGCACCTCCTCAGACCCAACCCAAAAAGAACCTATCTCTCACGGTGAGAACATTTTCTCACATCATACATTGGTCTTAACATGTACAGCTTAAATTCTAATTCCACATTGTTGAATTTCCCACAGAGAGAACAAATGTATGCAGCACAGGAAATGTTCAAGACCGCAAACAAAGTCACACGGCCAGAAAAAGCCCTTATTCTTGGCTTCATGGCAGGATCACGAGGTATTCATATCTTAATTAGTACCTTATGGTTGGCAGTCTTATCATTCATTTTATTTAATGCCCATCTTAATATTTGTTTGTCCCAACAGAGAATCCCTGTCCAGAGCAGGGTGACATCATTCAGATCAAACTAAGCGAACACACAGAGCTGCTACCTAAAGCCGACGGAACTGGCAGCACCACCATGCTGGTGGACACAGTGTTTGAGATGAACTACTCTACCGGGCAATGGACCCGACTCAAGAAATACAAACCCATAACCAACGTCTCCTGAGGAGGGCTCCCAAACACACCCACGCACACACACATGCTCAGTGCGTTTACATAGACACATATGTATACATTCACACAGCTCCTCTTCAATGTCATCTGAGGAGGACTGCTTTAAAACACAACTTTCATGTACATGTGCTGGACTGTATTTACGGGCCAAATTCTGAGGTATTGGGAATTATAGTGGGAGAAATTTGAATATTGGTTTCGGACAAGAGCGAAGGACTTCCCATTTTGACGACCTCACGTTCTGTTTCTGTTCCTGCATTGCCAAAGACAGGGACCCTCTTATGAGACAGTTGTTTTCTTTGTTTTTGTTAACATTTGTACTGTTTCTCATTTTAAGGTCCATTTCGGGTTTCCTTGTGTTTGGGAAATGTTGCACAATTGAGGCTGGGTTTGTTAGTTTGTGTCTTAACCTTCTTTTGATTGACATGTGAGTACAAGATCTTAAAAGGGTAGAAAAATGCTATTACATTGTCCCACAAATAGAAAAATGTGAGTTTTCAAAATGAGAATGTTGAGAAAATGTTCCTCCTTGACCAAAGGACAGAAAAAAGATTTGAAAGCTAACGAAACAGTGTAAAACTGGTTATTTTTTGTACAAAGTGTTAAAAATATTACTTTTAAAAGGAGGAAATAAAGGCATGGATGATGCTGTAAGAATTCTTGATTATGAACTTATGTTGAAATCAGTTTGAATCATTAGTTATGCAATGTGAATCAAAAAGGTGTTCAGGGAGTTTTCAAACCCTGTTTTATAAAAGGTTTGATAAATATATAAGCACTTTTTTATTTTCTTTGGCACATAAGGTCTTTGATTGTTTTAAAAGCTTTACCTTTAACACAGTTATGTGTTCTTTGGAATAAGTGAAAAAGTTGTTTCGGCTCATCTTGCATTGAGTACAGCTTTCTGTTTCACTCTTTTTAAGACCCATACACAGTAAAATTGTATTCGTTTTTTAGAGCTATAATCACTGATTATCTACACAATTGTTTATTTACTACAACAGAAAATTCTTAAAAAGTACATTTTCATAATTAAAACAAAGTCTCGCTACTTCATGATGTGGACAGAGTGACATTTTTCACATACTATCCTTAAATCTGTCAAGGCCGCATTGTTCATAAACTGGTTTGAAATCTGATATTTCCGTCAGATTCAGGCCTCAGACTCGCCAGGATCTCTCCAGCCTCCAAAAGACTTCTCCAGATAAAGCGCCACAGCCGTTGCCAGACGATCTTGATACTTTCCTGCCACCACCGGAACCCCCAAGGGTAATCGCTCTTTACACTGGGTCACTGGCAGGCCCGAGATGTTCATTATTCCTAGAATAGGTAAAAAATATGGATGGTTGTTTATTAATAATATCCATAATAATAGGCGCATATTAATAAAATGCCTATTTTTGATTTATGATCTAAAGAGAATTTTACTTCGAACCTTTACCATAAATACCGGCTGAACTATTACCTACTATCTCCCCCCTTCGATCAATAAAAGCATACCTTATGTCAACTTATAAAAACATGTCCTTCTGTAGAGTAGTTGTGTTCTAGAGAACCACTTCCAAATTACAAGTGAAGCGGCATGGTGCAAATATGAGTTTATAACGGTAACGTAAAATATGTATTGTTTTATTGTTTCAAGCTAGGAAATAATAAACAGAGTAAGTATCTTGTAGCACATCTATGCTGTAACAGAACACCAAACTCAAAATGAATTGTGTTAAATGTCATAAAATTAAAATGTGACAAAATTAAATGTCATAAAAATATTTAAACCTGTAGTGTGGTGTTTATAGCGGTCACTAGAGGTGAATTAAGGAATTACAGTCACTCTCAGTCTGCAAAACATGGTGGTACAACTTGGCAAACTTCATTTGTGTGCCAGCAGTCTTTGTAGATATAAATAACTTATTCTAAGGTTATACAAACCTAGAGGTTGATTACGTACGGTCTTTAAACACCTTTCAAGACAAATTGTGTATATAGTATGTTATTTCTGTCCATAGGTCCTGCTAAATATTGTACACATATCCTTAAATGTTCATAAATGCTCCTTGACCCCCAAAAACAGAATGTGTATTTGGCACCTGTGTAAGCTATATTGCACGGAATGAATAACGGGTGATGGTGTTTGGGGGCAATAAAGGGATGCGTGGGGAGGGGCAAAACTCCATCTGTCCCCAGCATCTCATCCATCTCCCTCTGCATCTCCTCCTTCTGCTTTAGGATGAACTGAGATGGTTCCTTGCTGTGAGTCTTCTCATACAACGCAAAACCTAAGGGAAAGACAGGGGCAACAGAATGACATTTTCTCCACCCATCACTTGTCAATTTAGACCTAGAAGAGCTAAATCTACAAAAGCCTTATGTTGAAAAAACATCTGGAAAATCTAAAAAAGGGGCTACTGCATGTTCTGTACATCAGTGTAATAGTGTAAGTATGCTTGTATTGACACTTGCAGCCACTGTGTGTTCAGATCTTCCAAACATTCTCTTTATCAGCTCCCATACAGGCCAGACAGCCATCAGCTCAGCAAAAGGATTAGGAGTCTACAATACACATACAGTCAAACATACTGTTCTTCTATAAGTACACAACATGGTTGCCAATAAAAAAGGCTTTTTATTTAAAGATGAACTACTCGTTTCACAAAAGTTCATTTTTTGTTCATTTTCTTGTTTCTGTACATTTCAAGGAAAAGAAATTCCACACCTTGCAATCTTTGTTAGGTAGAGCCAAGAATGTGTCTCAGATGGGAAACGCGTATTTAAAAATCATCATTCATGCATGGGTTAATAAAAAATATCAACAGTTCTCAACAGTCTCATTAATTTTAAAAATGTGGTTTGATGCTGCACCAATGAATGACGTAATAACCATTAACCAATTGCATTTACACATTATATTACATATTGTAGACATGGAAGGATTAGAGTAGCATAAGTTAATAATTAATAATATAGTAAAATAATTAATGTTACTTTGATGGTCAAAGATTGGGTTTAAGGGATACTTTTTTCGACCACAGGGGACTTCTCGCTCTCTTTTGAGCTTCAATGAGCTGGTTGTCGGCTGGCGATGTCAAGTGAGATGCACCATCACCGACAACAGTGAAGTAATGCAACTTCGCCAGATCCACCTTTTGAGAGAGGGACAGCCTGAAAAGAGACAAATAATTGTCAGCATTTTTTTTGTGTGTGTGATATGCACTTGACAGCATTGTGTCCAGCCATAATCTTTAGAAGTGGAAGCAGATCCTCAACGTAGTGACACATCGGACCAGTGCTCACAAAGTCAACTTGGCAATCAGAACTTTCAGGGATCTGACCATCATTTGACACCACACCTGAAAGCAAGCAAAATATCTATTTCTTGGCCTATGACACACACATCCCATACCTTTGGCTATAGCATAAAGATGCACTTACTGGCTTGTATTGTCATTTTTGCAATAAACAGACCTCTTGTGCCTTTGTGGCCTAAAATCCTGTTGAAAAAACAAGGCAGACGGACACTTCCTCCAATATCACCACCTTTACCAGAGAGGGTGCGAAAAAAGAAAAAGTCAAGATGATAACAAAGTGACAATAAAAGATTTACAAATACTTTATATTCAAATAAGGTATCACTTTTTTAATGCAAGACCTGAACTTCCTGCAGCAATCCGGTTGAGATCATAAGGGCTGTTGGTCATGCCATAAAGGTGGTTGTTGGATACCAGCCACATGCAGAGCTCACTGGTGTTTGTGACACATATAGGAATGGCTCGAGCTCTCTTCAACAAGCTCACAGCAGGAGCATCCTCACTTGAAATGACTTTAGCCCTGGATATCAGTCCGGCAGCATTGGGCATACTTAAGCCAAAATGAGAGTAAGATTGTTATCCATTTTATTGCTGAATGTTCCCGTTAGATCACAAAAAAAAGCAGAACTCCATTTCCACTACACCAATAAGCACCAACCAATATTAACAATACTGGACAAAACTTATGATACAAGGGAAATGCTTCTCATTATTTAAAAATATATTTTAATGCGAAGGTGAATGCCCAAATGTCTGAAATTAGTTTAATAGACAAAAACCTAACAACAAACATACAACATAACAGAATATTAGAAAAATTGCAGAGCATTCCAGAGCAGATGGCGATTTTTAAAAAATTCTCTACAAAGCATTTTTAGGGAGGAACTTTTTCCACATTTTATAATAATAAACTGATCAAAATTATAAAAAAAACAGAGGACCTATGAGTTTTGTTCTAACTAAAAAAATAAATCACAAGAAGTCTTATTTGATAATCTTGGCTTTAATTCTATTTTGCCAAGAATTTGCAGAAGATCAATTAGCTTCTTGAGGCCTCAACCTGAGAAAGAATTTTGAAGGAATCTCCATCTATTGCGACTTTAATAGATCTGTTTATTTTCACCATTTAGTCAAAGTTATCCATTTAAAAGAAAATTTATATTAAGATCAAAAACTTTTAGTTGAGTGTCCCAAAACTTTTGACCAAATGTGAAATTTAAAAGAGAGCGGAAAGCATTATAGGTGTGTAGAGAAAAAAAGACAGAAGAGAAAAAGACTCTTTAACAGATAATTGAACACATAGCAACGGAAATAGATCCTTCAGAGCATCCTCTCTTCCTTTCTCCTTCTCTAGTTTTTTATCCGCCTGGGCGGCTTCCAAAAGTGCTAGAGAGAACTTGAGAAAGGAAGAACAATGCTTACTACTGTTACTCCCACTTCAGAGAATAGCGCTTGCTTCTGATTAAAGTGTGTGCCTGACATAGATGTAAAATCAGTAAATAGCTCACCTTTCTTTGACCATAGCATTGAGCAGTGGGTTAACTTCCTGTATGTTCAAATATATCCATGGGTGAATGTATGAAATTATTAATTTATGAATAACCACTATATATCCCTTATTAAGTTCATTTGGCAGTAATTATTATGTCAGTACTTAACAAGTCACAATTAAATCTTAACTGTAATTGTGAATAATTACATTGAAATATCTCACCGTTATTTTTTGGGAACGTTTACTCGGATCAATAGAATATGAAAACGCCAGTAACACTTAACTATAAGGATTCACATATGTTCACATTTACAATAGTTAGCGTTTGGTAACAACAACCATGAACACTATAATAACTAAATGAATTAACCAAATAACTAATGGTAATTTAGCCTTTGTGGCAGTACTCATGTAAATTACACAATTGACTAATACTGAACATGTTTAAAATGTGTTTGTTATAGGTATAGTACATCCAAAAATAAAATTATATCATTTGAAATGTCATCAAACTAACATACAAATATTAAGAAATACTTTAAGAAATTGTGAAGTTTATTGTTATTTCATATATAAAATGCATTTATGTTAATAAGTCAGACCTTAAGGAGTTTCTATTAATGAACCCCTGTGGGAAAAATCTAGTTTTTAATGTTGTTTATGTTAATGTGGTGTATTTAATATTTGTAAACTGTATCCTGCATAGCCTTTATAACACTTATACGAGATAACGCTGCCAAGTTTAATGTAAAGATTAACATTACACCTCTAATGTTTATTGCCAACCACATACTGCACTTAAGAGATAATGTAAGTAAAAACAAACCTCTCTTCTGCGTATCTTCTGAGCCAACTGAACTGCAGATAGTGTGAGTAGAGGCTTTCTGATGGGAGGGAGAGGTTTGTGCCTTCCTGATTTCCCAGGTAAAACCAGCCTCAAA
Organism: Triplophysa yarkandensis; assembly: GCA_033220385.1. Lineage (NCBI taxonomy): Eukaryota > Metazoa > Chordata > Actinopteri > Cypriniformes > Nemacheilidae > Triplophysa > Triplophysa yarkandensis. Next base: position 27,176,590 of record CM065654.1, on the reverse strand, counting down.
AGTGCCAGAAGCAGCCGAGGCACAATAACCTGAAACAAGTGCTGCTGCACATGCTCTCCAAATGTCCATGACATACTGTAACAGTCTACAAGCCAAATGTGTGCGAATAGGCCTACTTGAACAAAGTATTGTATGCAAAAAATATTGTGCCACGCAGTGTCCAATCACACTTATTAAACTAAAACGAAAAACAAAAATAGACGAATGAAAACTACCAACATTCCCTGAAGTGTGTACCCGTTTATTTTCTGGAGGGTGTTGAGCTGTCACACTGTGAGTGTGGTTTAAGAGTGACAGTACGGGTGATAGTACACCTGCTATGATACTGAACTTTGACATTGATTATCTAAAGTGTATAAATCAACCTTTAACAACTGCATATACAATCATTAAATTAAAGCTTTCAATCCTATGTTGTTTTGTACAATAACACGTGTCATTTACCTGCTTTAGATGACCTAGTGAAAATCGAATGTTTACATTGTAGTTGTTCACACTAGATGACACGTTATAACCTTAATTGTTTTTATACCACTATATAGAACTGATTCAGCATGATGCCATGTTGGTATTAAAATGTTTCATTTGCATGTACACTTTGTGATGAGCACAGATCTCCTACTTTATTTTTCAAACAACATAAATTTAAATGCATATGTAGAACACTGTTTTGAATATAAAATGCATATATAGAACATTGTTTTCAGAATGTACATCAGAATCTTTTTATTTCTACTATTTTGAAATGCTGCAAGCCACATTCGCCTTTGAATCGTTCTCAGGATGCACATTGGTATCAAAAATTGAATAGTACAAAGATTCTACTGAATTTCCCCTGGTAACAAATGTAGTTTTTATATCAATAGTTACAGTGTCTCTAGTAAAAATGGATTTCAATGATTTTTTTTGTGTGCTTTTTCTGTATTTTTTATAAAGACAAACATTGTATGTAAGATATTAGGAAAGCAACCAGAAAAACATATTTTTATAAAAGATTATGTGGTGAGTGATAATATCTATACTTGATATCAACAACAGGATTTCTCAAATTGTACAACTGTAAGTTTAAAAAAAAATATTTGTAAACTGTACAAATTTAGATCTTTTATATCAAAAATGTGATGATGTCATTATTAATATCAAGAATTCACACTATAACTAGTATATACCATTGTCTTTACATAAAGAATAATAAATTCTACTAGAAAAAATGTTATTGTTGATATCAAAAATCCACATTCTGAGAATGATGAAAACTACAAAGTCTAAATTCACCTCTGCCCCAAACTTCTATGATGAGCCACTAGATGACAGCATGGGGTAATGTTTGGTTATTTGTACCCTCTATATTGACTTGAATCGTTTTATTGATCACATTTCTTGAACTTTCCTAATTCATGTTATTTATTCCCTCTTACATTTAAAGCTACACAACTCTATACCCACGAACATCAACAAAAGCACAGAATGATGTCCAATAAGCCTTGCATGCTTTATTATGGGTTCTATTCTTGCACATTACAATTGATCAGATCATTGAAAAATCCAACAATGAATTCATGAAAGGTTGTTATTTTTTCCAGCCCATCATGTCACGCACTGGACGAACACAAAACAGCTGAAAGGTGTTCAATATTGTCATCCTTACAAAAGCAGTTTTGAGGTTCATAAATAACCCATCAGAGACAACCTTCCTTAATAATTCATAGATTCTATCTGATAGCAGGGTGTGAACCTGAGTCAAGTTTCTCATGGCACTGTAAAACAGACATGATAATCCCAAAGTGTGAAAATACAGAATACATAATAATCTCACTTATCAATAGATAAGATTACAAAGTGTGAAAATACAGAATACATAATAATCTCACTTATCAATAGATGATAATCCCAAAGTGTGAAAATACAGAATAAATAATAATCTCACTTATCAATAGATGATAATCCCAAAGTGTGAAAATACAGAATAAATAATAATCTCACTTATCAATAGATGATAATCCCAAAGTGTGAAAATACAGAATAAATAATAATCTCACTTATCAATAGATGATAATCCCAAAGTGTGAAAATACAGAATAAATAATAATCTCACTTATCAATAGATGATTATCCCAAAGTGTGAAAATACAGAATACATAATAATCTCATTTATCAATAGATGATAATCCCAAAGACTGAAAATACAGAATAAATAATAATCTCACTTATCAATAGATGATAATCCCAAAGTGTGAAAATACAGAATAAATAATAATCTCACTTATCAATAGATGATAATCCCAAAGTGTGAAAATACAGAATAAATAATAATCTCACTTATCAATAGATGATTATCCCAAAGTGTGAAAATACAGAATAAATAATAATCTCACTTATCAATAGATGAGATTACAAAGTGTGAAAATACAGAATACATAATAATCTCATTTATCAATATATGAGATTACAAAGTGTGAAAATACAGAATACATAATAATCTCATTTATCAATATATGAGATTACAAAGTGTGAAAATACAGAATACATAATAATCTCACTTATCAATAGATGATAATCCCAAAGTGTGAAAATACAGAATAAATAATAATCTCATTTATCAATAGATGATTATCCCAAAGTGTGAAAATACAGAATAAATAATAATCTCACTTATCAATAGATGAGATTACAAAGTGTGAAAATACAGAATACATAATAATCTCATTTATCAATATATGAGATTACAAAGTGTGAAAATACAGAATACATAATAATCTCATTTATCAATATATGAGATTACAAAGTGTGAAAATACAGAATACATAATAATCTCATTTATCAATATATGAGATTACAAAGTGTGAAAATACAGAATACATAATAATCTCACTTATCAATAGATGATAATCCCAAAGTGTGAAAATACAGAATAAATAATAATCTCATTTATCAATAGATGATTATCCCAAAGTGTGAAAATACAGAATAAATAATAATCTCACTTATCAATAGATGAGATTACAAAGTGTGAAAATACAGAATACATAATAATCTCATTTATCAATATATGAGATTACAAAGTGTGAAAATACAGAATAAATAATAATCTCACTTATCAATAGATGATAATCCCAAAGTGTGAAAATACAGAATACATAATAATCTCATTTATCAATAGATGATAATCCCAAAGTGTGAAAATACAGAATACATAATAATCTCATTTATCAATATATTAGATTACAAAGTGAGATTATATAACAATTATCAAAATTATGATGACAATATGTATTATTATAAGCAAAGCAATGCAGATATAAAGTTTAAACATAAAGATGTCCTGGTAGGGTAATCTCGCACCCCTGCAGGTGAGCTGCGGCCCCGCCCACATTTCCTGCGCACACACATCCGCGGACTCCCCGTCCTGCGGCTTTAAAAACACGAGCGAAGTTCCACGGGGGGATTTCGGCACGTTTCCGTCATCTAAGAGGTGAATATGAGCACGAGTTGATACCGGGGTACACATTTGAGTAATCGTCGCGAAATCGTGATTTTATAACTTACAAATGTAGAATATGAAATGTTTTATGAGCAGATGATTTATGATGCGCATCTCCGGAGAGAGAGAGAGAGAGAGAGAGAGAGAGAGAGAGAGAGAGAGAGAGAGAGAGAGAGAGAGAGAGAGAGAGAGAGAGAGAAGAAAGGTGAGAGAGAGAGAGAGTGAGAGTGAGAGTGGAGAGTGAGAGAGAGAGAGAGAGAGAAGAAAGGTAAGAGAGAGAGAGAGAGAGAGAGAGAGAGAGAGAGAGAGAGAGAGAGAGAGAGAGAGAGAGAGAGAGAGAGAGAGAGAGAGAGAGAGAGAGAGAGAGAGAGAGAGAGAGAGAGAGAGAGAGAGAAGAAAGGTAAGAGAGAGAGAGAGAGAGAGAGAGAGAGAGAGAGAGAGAGAGAGAGAGAAGAAAGGTGAGAGAGAGAGAGAGTGAGAGTGAGAGTGAGAGTGAGAGAGAGAGAAGAAAGGTAAGAGAGAGAGAGAGAGAGAGAGAGAGAGAGAGAGAGAGAGAAGAAAGGTAAGAGAGAGAGAGAGAGAGAGAGAGAGAGAGAGAGAGAGAGAGAGAGAGAGAGAGAGAGAGAGAGAGAGAGAGAGAGAGAGAGAGATGCTGCGCTCCTGGATGACATGGTGCGCACTGTAGCGGTGTTCTAACGCGTCATTCCTTGCTCTTAACAGGGCTGTGCAGAAGCAGACAGCGGGATGGAGACGCACTGAACCCGGAGATTTTGGGCCAATATAGCAATTCCAAACTTGAGAGGTCCGCTTTTATCCCGTCGGACCCTGAAACTGCGACATGTAAACACGCACGCTCGTTTAAAGAGTTCGAGAGGTGACGTCATCGCCATGGACCACGGTGACCTGGACCCGCCGGCTCCGGGTTCTGCCCCGCACGGAGCGCACCGGCCCAGGCCGTCCTCTTACCGGGCGCTGCGCAGCGCCGTGTCCAGCCTGGCACGGATCGATGACTTTATTTGCGAGAAGATCGACTCTGGGTTCTTCTCGGAGGTGTTCAAGGTACATCACTGGTTGACAGTCCCATGCTGTCTCATTTATGAAGCATTGTTCGTTTAAGCAATAATGTGGTCCATCCTCATCCCACTTTAATAGCATCCAGGGGTCATGACCTATGTAAGGACAGTAGGTCTGTGTTGGGGTGAAAGTGGATACCCAAGGTACACAGGTGTGCTGGAAACCCAACCCGGGGGTCATCTGAGATAGAGACTGATGGAAGAGAGATGCCATCTCTGACCCGGCATTGAATATGCTTAGAACTTCCCACCACACTCAGAATGTCACGGCTGATCCATGCAGGTTTTAAAGCCGACAGTCGTGTCTGCATTAATCACAGTGGATGTATATGACATGTTTAATGATGACATCGCATGCATGACACGCTTCTTCATGATTCAGTTGTGTTTTTTGTGTATGAATCCTTCTTTGATTCCATAGAGCCGATTATATTAGGATTAAGCATCTCACGGGGTCTGTACCTGTCATGACAGATCCTTCAGGTGTTTTTCTAGGAGTTTGCTGTCTGTCAACAATGGGAGCTTGGCACTCGACTGAAAAAGAGAAAGAGTTTTTGTTCGTTTTCTGGATTGTTTATTCCATCTTGTGGATGTCAGCTGGGTCCGTATGTTAAACAGACTGGCTGGCATCTGTTTAGTAATGGCTTGGTTTATATATCAGCTGTTCTGCTGAGAAGAAGAAGCCATTAGGTTCTTCTCACTGTTGCACTTCTTTCCATTTATTGGAAACATCAGAAGAAGCGATGAAAGATGAGAATTTGCTCTTGGTTCGGTGCCAGGAACAAATAGCTGGTTAGATGAGAGTCTTGTAATGGTTTAGATGGGCAGTCATAATTGTTTTTCCTGCTATCTTTGGACTCGTTTTTGTGTAGGGTTATTTTTGTCCTTTAACACATCATTATAAGGGGGATTTATGCTGTTGCGTTAAAAGAAAAGGCAGTGTGATGCCCCATTCATACTTTGTGAATGTCATCTATTTAAGGCAGGGAAATCACAAGCGCATTGAGCTAAACATGCAATAAAACATTTACATTATGTAAAATTATTATATTTGGTTGACACATAAGACAACTTCGCCAATGCAATGATGCATTCCTTTGGCATAAAATGGATGACCTTAATGTCACTTTGGCAAGTAGGGGTACAGGATATGTAATAATGGGTGTTGGTATTAGAGAATGTAGAGAAATTGTCTTAGTTGATTCAGGTTATGAACATCTTCTAGGACACTTTAGATTAAATTACGAAACTTTCTCATCAAAGTACACAAGTTCTCATGGAAAATATACAATTGAAAGGAGTTGATCATATCGCGATTGAAGTGTAAAGGTTAATAAACTAATGGACTCGCTTGTTTAGTGAGGATTGTGTAAGGGTCATTGTATATGTGTTCATGTGTTTCTGAAACGCTGTAATGAGTCTGACGACTGCCTGGGATTTGACAAAGAAGTGATGTCATGTAACGCATCTTGAATTCCACAATTAGAAAAGGTGCTCATAGATGAGATCTGTTTCCCTCCTGGGTGTCGTGCGTCCTAAAAATGGACTCGGGGCCATTAAATATACATTTGGAAATTGTAGGTGCATTTCCTCTTTGCTGCAAAAAGTACACAAAAAGTACACGGTTCATTGGGGACTTTTCTTTAAGAGTTCGAGTGGGAGGGGATCTTTAAAAGACGTGATCATTAAAGAGGAGTAAGGATTGGTCGATCGGCCTGTAGGTACCAGCAATTTGCAAGCTAGTTTTGACATGAATAAGAGAACCTGAATTGACAACACAAAGTCCCCCTTTAGTGCTTTCCTTTTGCATATTTCTCTCTGTCTGCCTATCTCACCCTCCCTCCCTCCCTTTTCTTATTTCTCAGGATCTCTTACTAGTCGGGGCATGCATGATTGTCATCTCCTACGCTGCCACAAAGCTTGTGTGTGCGTTTGTTTGTTTGAGTTTGCGTATGTTTTAAATATCAGGGCCGTCTGTAAGGTCTGAGTCGGCTTGTGAATGCACACTGGTGCAGCTGGGCCTGAGCTTTTGTTGTCGTGTGTTTGGTATTTTAAAAGCTCTGGCGGTAGGGTAGTTAAGATTTTAACAAACGTTCTTTGTTTAAGAGCTTAATTTGTTGATTTGTTAACTGGAAAGTTGTTTAGCTCTTCTTTTGCAATGCAGTGAATTGTCCCTGTGGCACATTTCAGGTCAAACTAATCAGCTGCCTACAGTCACACAGCCAAGCTAAACCGGGTTTTAATGTCAGTGTCACTTTTATCCAGAAATTGTGTTAGTGTGTAGATGAGTTTGGTGAATGTAAAAAGTAAGGGAGTGTTCAAGGTTAGGCACGTTTTATGAGCAATATAAGCTGTGAAGGAGGGCGATTGTTTGAAACATGTCCTATGTCTGTGAGATGGTTTTAGGGTCCTGTAAGTGCTCTATCTGGACTGGGTTTCTCTGGCAGTGTGTTGTTGTGTTGAAGTGAGTGGTAAGATGTCTCGTACTGTCTAAACTGCAATATGAGATCTATGATGATAGATGTAAGTGGTAACACGCAACACTTTGCTCTGTTGTTTTACACTCCACAGTGCATGTGTCTACAAACAACCTTCAAATATTAGTTCACCCAAAAATTTAAATGTAATCAGCTCCCTCTTGTCATATAAAAACTTCATGACTTTTAATCTTCTGCAGAACACAAAATAAGATATTTTGAAGAATGTTGGTACCTGGAACCCCTTTCTGTGTTGGTTTTGTGTACATATGTGTTACCAAAATGTTTTTGAATTTCCATTTGTTTAAAAAGAAAGACAGTCATACAGGTTTGAAATGACAAGAGGGTGAAAGATGGCACAGCTTTCATTTTTGGTTGAATGATCACTTTCAGTTCTCTTTCCCTCGTGTGTCATTTCGATTATATAGCAAGAACATATAAGATTATATTCGTCAACCTGCCTGTGAAAACCAGGCTAATGTCAGAAAATCTAATTCTGAGATAATGAGCATCAAAGTTTGATTTCAGCCATTAATTTTGCTGTAATTTTAATCTTTGACATGACCCTGCTTTGTCAAAATTAAATACATCAAGATTCTTTTTTAACAAAATGTTCTTTACATTCTTTAGAATGATCTTTGCAAAATGATATTTCGCAAAAATGTCACATTTAGTCTGCTTATACATTCTGCGAGACATTGCACAATGGTGCTCTTTTGGGAAATCCAAGTTCAAATCCTGTTTTGGCTATTTAGATCGCATTTGTTTTTGCCCCAATCTGTACAGCGGCTGTGCACAAGTTTGTCTTTCTCCTAACTTTAACTGAATGACCATTAATTCCCATTACAGAGATCTTTTCATCCCAGGAAGCTTACATAATTATGTGTGTGTTAAAGGCGTCTGAACTCAACCCTGAGAACGAACTGCACTTCGGCACAGTTTATCTTAACTGATAAATGTAGTGACACACAAACACTCTCACACTTTCCTTCACTTTAGTAGCAGGTGTGAAGTTGTATAAGATCACTTATGGATTTGAAGTTTCCTATTGATCTATTCTAGATGAGTCACAGCAAATAGTAGTGCTCATTGTTATCCTGGTATTTTAGCTTGTTTGCTTGTGGGTTGATGGCAGGTCTGGCTGTCATTCTGGTGATGCCGAAGAATGGATCATAGTTCATTATGGCTTGATCAGATTGTCATATTGTTTTAATGTAGACAATTTGATTTAAAGACGGAAATGAGATCTGGCAGCTGGTGAATTATCCCTGTGTGTGTGCTAAGGGGTTGCTGTCACCCTGGGCTGGTTTATTTCAGTTTTTGTGAAGAATTATCTTTATTATCTTGGGAATGTCTTTAATTCATAGGGACTGAACAGTCATCATTTTTCCTTCAGGAATCAAAATCAAAGGCTTAAAGTGTAGCAGTACTCACTAATCAACTATCTCAAAGGTTTCATGGCAACCTTTGTAACAACCTTCCTTAAGCTGAACCTCAGGTTAGAATGAGGAAGACTTGCCAGAAGAGGGGTTAAACCATACACACATGTTACCTTAACCCATTTCTTGAAATGGGACTGGGGGTGAACCCCAGTTTTTGTGTTTGTGTTTTGGGTGCTTCTAAAAAATCGTTCAACTGACTTAAACACATATTTTTAGTTTTCAGGGTGGCACGAATACCATTTAAAGAAAAAACAACCTGTTTTTTGTGAGGGGGCAATTTTCCAAGCACAACACACTGAAACTGTCATACTGATCATAGAAAAATATGTAATTTATACTGATATTCTATATGTAAAAATATCTATCTCTCAGTCCTGATGGCCTAATTTGAACCCTAATCCTACAACCAAGTCTTAACCTTCAAACTGAGGACACCCCCAATCTTATCCCCCAGTTAAGTGTTGTACAATCTGATGGTAACACAAAATGTGACCTTTTTTAGTTCTTACTCTGATGGTATAACTCCTAAATTGGTCCCTATAAAATGGGATGATGATGATGATGGTGATGATGATGATGATGATGATGATGGGGTGGTGGGATTTACTGTTTTGATTAAAAACTGCTGGCATGTGTACACATACTCAGGGGTCTACATGTTGTCATGACAACCACAAAGCTGCATCGTGAAACCGGTAGGTTAAGATTGTGTGTGTTTCTTATTATATCTTAATTTACTGAAAGAAACATTGCACTAAAAGAAGACTTCATCTAATGTTTAGAGAAACTAGATCCAACATTTGGAAATATGTAAAGGGAATCTGGACCTTCAAGCCGAATGAGTTTGGTGTGTGTACACATCCATATGCCTCCGGATGAGGAGGAGGCCATTCTCGGGGCAAATGATTTCTCCCGGAGACTGTGACTTTGAAGTCTAGGATGAATCGGAAGTCTGTGTCTGTGGGCCGGAGATGTTGGTCCAGCTGCTACAGACATGAATAGAGCAGAGGGACTTGTAGGTCATCTGTAAGTGACACAAGTGTTTCTTGTCTTCTCTCAAGGTGCAGCACCGCGTCACTGGACAGGTGATGGCTCTAAAGATGAACACTATGGCCAGTAACAGAGCTAACATGTTAAAGGAAGTACAATTGATGAACCGCCTCAGGCATCCCAACATTCTCGGGTCTGTAGCATTTATTTATGGTATTTTATATAAATCTTTGCACCAAAACTTCTTCCATAAATATTAACCAGCAGTTCCCATGAATTTTTTATTTACAAATGCATATTTTTTTTAGGAATTTTCATGAAGGATTTAGTTAAATTCGTAAATTTGTTCTGGATTTGTTATAAATGTTTTTTGCATTCACATATAAAAGTAATGTTTCGTGGTCGGCAAACCTAGGGCACCGTTGCTGTCGGGCAATAAACACAGCATTGAATTATTGACATCACAGCATGACAGCTTTTGTCTTCACCCGGCTACCGCAACTGCTGCCAATGTTTATATAGAGTAAAATATTTAAGGGAGCGCTGGAGGGTTAGAAGTTTGACTCCGTAAATAAAGAGTCATCATGGAACACCAGATTAAACATGAACAAAATTTCAATTATCTAAGACAAATCCCTACATCAATATTGAGGGTGTGGTTGTTTATACATGCTGGTTAAAAAATCTTTTGTGTGTTTTACGTGTGCCAGCTTGTGTGGTCCTCTGTCTCAAAAATAAGCGTGCATGAGAGTGAGTGTTTACATGCATGCATACTTGAGATGTTCGCGTTCTTCAAATGCAGGTGTTCCTTCTCAGATTCTTGAGACGGGCCACTGGCGCATTCTTCTGTTTTGAGGTTTATCAACCCTTGTCCCGTCTGCATGTGTGTTGCAGGTTTGTGGGAGTGTGTGTACACGAGGGACACCTCCATGCTCTCACAGAGGTAAGGTTTATAATATTATTAAGCATTACAATGTTTTTGGAGTCATTGGATGTCCGGATGTTATACTTTCATGACATTTTGTGACAACCGGTACCCTGTAGGTGAAGCCCCTAAAGAAATGTATTCCGTGTGTTATAGTACATTAATGGTGGTAACCTGGAGCAGCTGTTGAACAGTGATGTGTTCCTCTCATGGTCTGTGAGAATAAGCCTCAGTCTGGACATTGCCAGAGGACTAGAGTACCTCCACAGCAAGGGCATATTTCATAGAGATCTAACGTCAAAGGTACAACCACGCATAGAAAAAATTTACAATATAAATACCCATATCATTGTCCATGTGTGCAGAGTATGAGCATATCAGATTAACACAATGTTTAAAGTCAAAATACACCCTCAAATAAAATTGTGTCATTTACTCACCCTCTTGACATTGTATGAGTTTCTTTTCTCAGCAGAACACATAAGAAGATATTTTGAAGAGTAATTGTAACTGGCGCCAAAGTTGTGCCAGCCATGTTGACAGTTATTTACGCCATGGCAAGCCCACAGTTTTACCGTTTTGAAATGTGGAAGTCAAATAATGCAAAAGTAAAGTCTAGCTTTTTTATGATCAACAATTGGGTGATACCATAACCGTGATTTACTTGGTTTCACATTTCTTTAAGTCTCTTCAATAAAGGGCCTGCCCCTAGTCAGTCTATATTGTTTGACCATTGGATATTTTGATAAGAAGGCAGGACTTTCTAAACAGAAACGGTCATATTGAGCATTGCGTCAGTCCCTAATTATTTAATTGGCAGTACCGCGTCTTGTCTGTGTTAAATCTTTGCTGGCACTCATTCACTTGGTTTTGTGTATATACAATAGAATGGGTTACCACTTTCTTCAAAATAACATGTTATATTCTTCATAGTGAGGAAAGTCGTTAGGCTTGAAAGAGGGTGAATAATGAAATGATTTTTAGTTCTGGGTGAACTACCATTACCAGTAGAATTATGCTTTGGAAAATGCATATGCATGCTAACATAACACATGCATTTATGTTCTGAACGTGTGTGTAGAACTGTCTCGTGCGCTGGGAAAACGGGCAATGCAATGCTGTGGTGGGGGACTTTGGCCTGGCAGAGAAAATTCCTGAGCACAGGTCAGTAAATTGCATCTTCATAACTCAAGATAAGATTAGATACACTGCACCCTGGCAGAGAGAGAAGAGGGAGAAGTATCCAAAGAGAGATTGATGGTCTTGTGTTTTCTCATAAAGCACCTACAGTATCTGTAGCAAGACAGTAAATGATTAAATGCATGTGAGTTAGTCAGCACATCTATAGGTTAGTGCAGCCCAGCTATGTCATGTTGACATTTCAGTAGCTGTGTGTACCTCTACACTTTTTAACATTAACTGAAGTGCTGTTGTTCGCAAACAAAAAGTTTAAAATATGTGAGTATATGTATACTTAGTATAGTGTATTCTACACTTATCATTTTAAACTATTCTAAATATTGTATGTGTGCCTAATAAAAAAGTATAATTTTACTGCATATTGTATAAGTACATGCTGTTTAATAGTTTCATATGCCACACAACCATAAAACTGACAGGTGTCACAAAATGTAGCAATCTAATAGGTCGTGAAACTAATGATCATGAGTTCTTAAGTTTACACACGTGCTTATACACTTTATCACAATTGGGCATGGGTGTGTCGCATTCCATAAAAAAGGTATTTTCTCTTAAAATGACTTTATATCCAGGCTTATTTCTGAAATCTTATTCTGAGAACATGAGCTTTCAAATTAGATTTCTCCAATTAATTTTACTAATATTTCAATCTTTGACTGCTTTTACTCACTCAATATCAAATATATCGATGTTATATTCTCACAGAATTTCCCTTACATTATATAGAGGGATTTTATGTATTTAAAGGGTCAAATATGATCAGTGTAAACTATTTTTCTGCCATGTTAATATACTGGGCTCTATGACCACTTTCCAGACTCTGAGCTTGACAGAAACTTCATAAATCCAATTAAACTTGACCGTTGAACTGCTTGCCTATAACAAAGTAATTGCAAAACGGATCGGGAAAAGTAACGTTATTTGTTTGTACATGACAAATTTGATATTTTACTTGATATTATGTTGTGTATATATGAATCTTTATTAAAGCATGGGATCTAGTTCAAAATAATTAATTCTTAAGAAGGTAAGCATTCACATCACCCCTTATTACTATTACTCACCTACTATTATAAAGGCGAAAAAGGTCTGCCGATAGGTTTGTATTAAAATTCTTAAAGTTAATTGCTTAATGATGAGCTCAAACTGTTAACTCCGCATCCTGAATTTAAATACATTTTAATGAGTCTACCACATAGAGACGCACCGTATTATCTGAGCCACAAATCATGTAATGGTTTTGTTTAACCCTCGTCTTACATGCTATCACATCACCAGTGTTACATAATAGGGCAGTAAACCCGTGTGTGTGTGTGTGTGTGTGTGTGTGTGTGTGTGTGTGTGTGTGTGTGTGTGTGTGTGTGTGTGTGTGTGTGTGTGTGTGTGTGTGTGTGTGTGTGTGTGTGTGTGTGTGTGTGTGTGTGTGTGTGTGTGTGTGTGTGTGTGTGTGTGTGTGTGTGTGTGTGTGTGTGTGTGTGTGTGTGTGTGTGTGTGTGTGTGTGTGTGTGTGTGTGTGTGTGTGTGTGTGTGTGTGTGTGTGTGTTGTCAGTACTGTTTCTGTGTTCGTGTTCATCACATCAGTGTCTATAAGAGTGTGTGTGTATCTGTGATATCAAGGATTTGTTTCTCTTCTTTTTCTCGTTAAAGTTTTAAATTTTTACTGCTGTTCTTTATTGTAGCCAAGCCCTTACTTTTCACAGTGTTGGTATTTGTATAAATATTGAATAATTTGTGTTTGCACATGCTTCGGGTTTATGTCTTGAACCGTAAGTGTGTTTGTATGTGTAAGGGATACAGAGCTGACGGCTAAATAGGGGCTATTTGAAAAACCTTCCTAATAAGGACAAAGTATTTCAGCCTGTATCTCACTCTGACAAACCATTGAAATCCACAACCTCAAATGGTGTTTACATTGCAGAATATTACTCAATCTCTCTCGCTCTCTCGCTCTCGCTCTCTCTCTCTCTCTCTGTACCCAATGAAATTAAGAAGTTAGGAAGCAGGGTGTTAATGTGCCAGCTATTTTAAACCATTTCATTATACAAACACACTGACCTTAAAAGCTATATAAGTGAGGTCCTTTCTATGATTTCATATTTGGACCGTTTCCTACTTCTAAACTTTACATAAGTCTGTTGACATAATCTCTTATTCTGCGTGTTTTAATAGAGATCTAATAGTGTTAATCACTAACAGATAAATCTCCACACCCATACACTGGAAATCAACATTCTTCATGTAAGGATGATTGAAAGATTAACTAAAGTGATATTTTTTATATTTTTAGTGACGGAACAGACAAACAGACCTTGGCAGTTGTTGGCTCCCCATACTGGATGGCTCCAGAGGTGCTGAGAGGTGAACATTACAATGAAAAGGTCAGAGTCTTTTTCAATGTTCGTTTCATTTTGTAATGCATGTTATATAGTGGAGCGTGATGTTATAAAAAATATGATGTTTTACAGGTGGATATTTTTGCATTTGGTATAATTCTCTGCGAGATCATCGGCCGGATACAGGCAGATCCTGACTTCTTGCCACGGACTGAGGTACGACTGTAAAATATGGCATATTACAGCTGTATCCATGTAAATAAAGGTTAATTTATTTAATGTCAAGTGAAATGAAAAAATCAATTTTTTTTACGTGTGTATGTTTATTTGATATGCATAAAAAAAACTACATTATTTTATCAGTCAAGTTTATTAAAAACTATTACAATATTTTACAGTACTCGACCAATACATTCTGTTAATATTTAATTTATACTGTTAAAATGGTCTGGTGGCTCAGTCGGATTGTTAAATAAGGCAACAGTATTGTAGATTACATACTTTTTTTGTCTAAAAAACATTTCATTTTAAACAAGAAAATAACGTGATTTGGCATAAAACATTGATGCAGCGGAGGATAGATTCACCGCACAAAAAATGGCATTACAAACTCATATTATTTATATTTGGCACATATCTCGTTTTTGTTTGCAGTTAAAATAATTGTTCATGTTACTGTGTCCTTCTGATAACAGGATTTTGGTCTAGATGTGGAGGCTTTCAAGCAGATGGTGGAAGACTGTCCTCCTCATTTCTTTAACCTCGCTGTTACCTGCTGCAGGGTAAGAGCTAACACACACACACTAATTTCTACTTTTAATAACAAACTGATGTGAGACCCTAAAATGAATGGGTGCCCACTTGCTGTGCGTGCGTGCGTGCGTGCGTGCGTGCGTGTGTGTGTGCGTGTGTGTGTGTGTATGCGTGTGTATGCGTGCGTGTGCGCTCGCGCGCATATCTCTGTGTGCATGCGTGCATGTGTGTGTCTAATTTTGTGTGTGTGTTTGTTTGTGTGTGTTTCTCTTGGTGTGTGTGTCTCTTTGTTTGTGCCCTTGGACAGCTGAAATGCAGAGCACAAATTCTGATTATTGGACACTAAACTTGGCCACACATTACAAAAAACAAATATAAATAATTCAATAACATAACAGATCTCACTTGCTGAAACCCACAGGCACTTTCCTCTTGTTTTGGTTTGATTGTATATGTGTGTGTTTCAGATGAATTCACAGAGTCGGCCTTCATTCACGGAGGTGGTTGCAGAGCTGGAGAAGATAGTGACAGATGGAGAGCAGAGTCATTGTATGGTACCTGACGACCAGAGTGAGTCAGCAAAACAAATACTGTAAAGGAAAGGTGTTGCCAAATGCATAGTGTTACAAAGACAGTCTTTCTCATTATTTAAGTGCGCTTTATTGACAAGAATTGAGCTGATGTTTGTTTTTCTAAAGTATTGGCACGTAGGTGATTACAAAGATTAATATAGCTGCAAGTAGCAATGACGGGCCCATGGTCTTCTTTGCCTACCATACATGGTGGAATTTCAATGCACAATGAGTATGTGCATTAAGGTGCTCCAGTCCGATCCAAATTACTTGCGCTACATCCCAAATTTGAATACTATCTATTCTTAATAGTATTCAAAAGTAGAAACTAGTTTGTTGATATTTATATTTTCAATCATTAAAAAATTGCATGATATCTTACATATAAAGTATTGTACATATTGTGACGTACAACACTACAAAAATCTTATAACCCAAGATAAAACTTTCTCTTTTGAATGGTACTATGCAGATTTTTATTTTATTGGAGGACATTTTCCAAAAGATGTGTCCTGGCAAATGTTTTTAAATGTTATTTTTCTCCCTGTTTATTTTTATTTTTTTATTTAAGTCATAGTTATGTTACTTTGTATAAAGATCTTTTCTATTGAAGTTTTGTTAGTATTGCGGTAAATTAATAATTTTAGTGCTGATATGATATTCAATAGAAACAAATATAATACCACTACAATAATAAATATGTCTTGCATGTTTAAGTAGTTACATCAGTTTTATTGCATATTCTTTCTTCTTAAGTATTTGATCTCTCTTCTGTCTCAGACCTGATGTCACCAAGCTCTACATCGAAAAGCATTCTCAATAGGAAACTTTCTCTGGACATCCCCGCTGACCCTCGTCTGTGCCGCAGCAAGTCGGATGTGCTGCCTCCTTCAGATTCCCTCCTGAGCCAGGCAACACCCGCCCGGGTCAACCCCTTCTCCCAACGTCTGGACCTCAACGGCGGCAACATCAAGCTCTTCGATACCCCAAGCAAGTCCGTGATTTCACTCACCTTTGCGCTGCCACCACCCCCAGACCCATGTAGCCCCGTCGCCAATAATAAAGCCCCAACTCCATTTCACAGACGCTGCCAATCGCTGCCTGGAACTGCATATGAAATCAAGTCTCTGCGTAGCGGCAGTGAAAAACACAAATGCAGGAATAATCAAAGTGTAATGGACAACGTTGAACATACACATGAAGAAAATCCTGTTAATGGCAGTATGCTAGACATGGGCCGGGACAGTGTGTTGACCATGAGCAATGAGAGTATTTTTGACTTGCCTAATTCTAGTGGACTTGTTAATACGCCTATTTATGAAATTAGTCATTCATCCCCTGAGCAGGACCAACAGGAAAGGAACCTTGAAATAAGTCAAGAAGGTGTAGCTGATGACTCAGGACTGCCGTTAGATCTCGAGTTAATATCTGCAAACAGATCAACAATAGAGGAGAGTTTTGAGGAGCCCATGGACTGCACTAGCTCTCCTGATACACCAGATGGCACCGACCCTACATCACCCCAACCTTTCTCCAGTGGCTGGAGCTCCCCTGTCTCCAATGGACCACCCTCATTGCCCCCTTTACTAGAAACAGACAACAACAACGGCACCACCCCCACACGTCCATCGTTGGGATGGGGAATTAACAGCTCTAATGGTGCCACGACTCCTCTAACATCTCCAGAACAGGATGAGGTCATATCCTGCCCAGGTTGCTGCTTATCAGGGATGAGTTTTCCTTCCATATGTGCACGCGGACCACGACAGAACCCCTACAAGAACTTAAATGGCGAAGCGGCTGGGAAAAGGCTTCTGCGTAAAGCGTTGCCACCTTCACCAACAGAGCCAAACATTACTCTGCCTGGCACCAGGACATAATGATGCTGATGTGAATGAATGCTGCATGATACATACGCACTACATTGAAAGTAGATGCAATTGCTTTATGTGTTTGAGCTGAAACTGAACTGAAAAATGTCATTGTACAGATAGATTGCTGTATAGACTAGGTGGGTCATTAACTTTCGGATCCAATGTCCTGGTCCTCTACACTTGAATGTTCTGATAAGTTTTATGCCGTTAATTTAATAAAGACAAGTATGTCTATTTTTTGTTATTTTTACAGTTATTTGTAAGTTAATGGAAATACTTTGAGAATGGAAAATGTGAGATGTAATATTTTATTAATGACATTAAAAATGATGTTCAAGCATTGGGTTGTCATTTCTACAATGTGCACCAGAGGGTGTGGGTCTCTTTCTCAGCCCCTCTCTTCTTTAATCTGAGACAGGTCTCTCACTTCTCTCACTTGTTTCTGTTCACCCACTGACAGCACCAACAAATGAAGTCTCTCCATGCTTCAGTTTAAGGTACATTTTTTATTCTGTACGTGAGTGTAGTGGTTGGACTGACCAGCTTTCCACAACAACTTTTTGATGTATTAAATATGTAATCATGTGTTTCCTACCTATTACATTTTTTTTAAAACAGGTCAGTTGGGATGCCTTCTGCCCTCCAAAGCTTGTGGCCTGTTTTCTTGATGCTCTATGTTGGTAAGTACATTTTCTTCCTTTAATTTCTTGCTACATTTTTATATTATGTGTCTTTTCAAGTCATGTCCTATTGGTGTGTTCAGGAAGCTCAGAACATTGAACGTAACACACTAAACTGATTGCAGTATATACTGGCTTTGGAAAGAAAGTGTCTGCCTAAAACCGAAATCTGTAATGTTTCCTTTAGAGTCAGCGCTTTTGGCATGTGAGGTGAGGGTGAGGATGGTAGATTTTGGATGTCATCTTGACTGGGAGTGCCCCGATGCCATCCCAAGCACCACTTACACCGTCCAGAGCAAAATGAACGGGTGGGTACAATATACATATACATGTCTTTACAATTATTAACCAAATTAATTAAAGCATTAATGTTGAAGAGAAAAGTGCGGGCATTAAATTTACTTGCATTAAAGATGGGCTTTGGAAATGGTTTAGCACTTGATTAGAAGGTGTGAAACATCTTAAGTAAAGAATGAGAGACAGAGAGCAGCGGGATAGCAGATGAAACTGTGTGTGGTTGAGCTGAAAACCGCAGAGAAACACAATCCAGGCATTCTGCCCCACATCAGATGTGCTGTTGTCTACGTCAGACGCGCATTTCCTCTGAAGATAGAGAATAAGCTCAGTTTGCCCTTCTCTTGTTTCCAATAGGTTCATGCCTATGTGCAGGAGTCACATTTTTGAGAAAATGAAAGTGGGATTTTAAATGCCCGTTGGTTTCACATCTTTTTGAGACTAATGGTTAAATAACGGTCATTTGAATGGTTCGGGTATGTGTAATTTTTTGTAACTCTGTGCTTAATGTAGACGCAGAGCATGGAAGAATGTTTCGCACTGCTCCCAGATTTCCAGCCGCAACTGTGATCTGTCAAATGTGCTTACAAAGATTCATGGCTACAACTTCATCAGACTGATCTCAGACGGCTGGACCAGTGAAACACAATTCTGTGACCCCATAAATGACGGTCAGTTTTAAATCGTAATGTACAAAAATTTAATACAAATTGACTGTTGAATACAACCATAACAGTTGCTATAAAACAGTATTAGGGATGAGTTTTCTAAAAGCAAATCATAGAAAGTCAAGGAAAATGTTTTTTTTATTTGTTTAATTGTTATTTTTTAAAACAATTTGACTTATTTTGTCAGATGTCACTGACAGTTTACTGTGCTGTCCCTTTAACACTTATTTCTGTCTTCTACTAGAAAAGGCCACATTTAGTCCTCCATCCATTGAAATTTCAATGGAGAACGGAAGCATCTGGGTGACGGTCAATTTTCCTTGTGCTCCATCCATTAACTGCAGGCTTGATGACGAAGAGGATGAAGAAGAGGATGAAGAAGAGAATGAGGAAGAGAATGAGGAAGAGAATGAGGAAGAGAATGAGGGAGAGAATGAAGAAGAGAATGAGGGAGAGAATGAGGGAGAGAATGAAGGAGAGAATGAGGGAGAGAATGAGGGAGAGAATGAGGGAGAGAATGAGGGAGAGAATGAGGGAGAGAATGAGGGAGAGAATGAGGGAGAGAATGAAGGAGAGAATGAGGGAGAGAATGAGGGAGAGAATGAGGGAGAGAATGAGGAAGAGAATGAGGAAGAGAATGAGGAAGAGAATGAGGGAGAGAATGAAGAAGAGAATGAGGGAGAGAATGAGGGAGAGAATGAGGGAGAGAATGAGGGAGAGAATGAGGGAGAGAATGAGGGAGAGAATGAGGGAGAGAATGAGGGAGAGAATGAAGAAGAGAATGAGGGAGAGGGAGCGGGAGAGGAAGAGGTGGAAATGCTTTGTCCTTGCCCCTTATCTCTCTTTACACCCATCTCAGTTACAGTCATGCTATACAACAAGCACAAACCCTCAGACATACAGGTATTCTTTTCCCCACAAAGCTTCACTTCAAATTGATGTACAGACATAAAATTATGATAATGAAAAAAAAAATTTCCATTCTTAAAGACACGGTCTGCTGAAGTGATGAACAAAAGGCCTTTCCGGGAAGAATTTGGGTTTGTCATGTCAGGGCAAGTGTATTGCGCTATTGCCAACTTTACATCTAAAAGTCCACAGGAGTTTGACCGAGCTTCTCCTCTAAGTCCCCCACAGTGTATTACTATACCAGCAAAGATCGGTATGTTATCTGTGCTTTTTGCTTGAAATATTTCAACTGGTGAATTTCTCACATACTTGTTTGCATATATATGTAATGGTGCTTTATTTACATCAATAGTGTTTGTTTTCTCCAGATAGTTTTGTCGTTGTGGTTGTGTGTGCTGTTCTCATCATACTTGGTCTTGTGTCTCTTCTGCTTTGGAGACAGTGTTCTTCTCCTGAACCCCCTCTGCCGAAATCTTTGGTAAAGAACTTTATATTATATTGTATTGGATATTCAACATTCCTAGACTAAATAATGCTACTGTGATTTTTTTTTAAACAAAAAAGTCAATCGTAAAGCTTAATGTATGGTTTAAATTTTATGTATTTGTAAATAAAAATGAGAATCTGTTTTCCTTAAGTATTTCTATAGAAATTCACCAGAAATATTGGTTTATTTTACAATATACATTTGTCAAATGAAAACGTCTTCATTACACAAACTAAAACAATGTTTGTAAAATTAAGAGAAATTGACAGTTGGATTTTTTATAAATTGTTTTAATATTTCCACTGAAAATCTTTTAAATGTTTTCTAAACATTTTAAGTAAATTGAACTGTTTATGTTATTTTTACTAAATTATTGCCTACAATGTATGTAAAACTATTTGTATCTTACAAGATTTCAAAAGTCTTCTACGGCAGAAACGCTGTGGTTCCTGTTTTTCAATTAATTGCCATCAACAGTTTCAAAACAATTCTTTACAATGCAATCTTTCTTTCAGGCATTACTTTATGACCAGGAAATTCAACTCCAGACATTTACTGACTCCAGTAACACTGTATCCGATCATGAGGGTGACAGGATTTCTATTGTATCCCTCGCTGAATTTACGCACATGGACAACCTGTCATACTACCACAGTTCTGAGAGTCTGAACAATGGGTATTACAGAAGTCCCGTACTGAATGATCCAGACTGCACTGATGAGTCTTCAGGAGGCTTGAAAACGGATGGAACCCATGGTTCTGAACTTTACACAACCCATCTGATGCATGAAAGAGGGGAAAGATGTCCTTATCTGGATGAGTTTGATGGAATTCTGCTCATCCCTCTAAGCTCAGTGAAGGTGAAATGCTCTGAACAGGATGAGACAACAACCGATTGTCCAGAACAGTATTAAGTTTGAAGTAAGCAATTTATCTATGGTGGCTCTAAAGAAAAATATTCTTCAAAAACATCCTATTATGTTCCGTCTCCATTTATATGAATAGTTGAAAACCCCCTATCAGGTAAATATTAAGGTTATAAAACCCCTCATGTATCTGGTCAAACGCCACCAGACTTTTTTCTGTAATTAAGGCTGCATTCCTCATTTCATGTGCTAGTGTTTGGGATACCCCCTACAGCTGTTGACTCACTCAGCAGAGCACTATAAATCCTTACTTTGTTTTACACCCGATCAACAGAAGTATTCTTTTCGGGTACGGTATGGCCTCTGTGTGGCTTGATTCATTGTTTTCCTTTTTGTCTTTTTAGTCTCTGACTCAGTTGGCCCGTTTTGACTCTTATTTTCTGTGGACCGTGTCTCACAGTTAATCAAACTAAGGTGCTCAAATTTGCTGATGTTGCTTAACTAACTGGAGCATTTGTCCAAATGCTCCCCAAAATCAAGTGTGATGCCAAGTCCTGGAAATGTATTTTAGCATGTACATTGCATTCCACTGTACATTCAACACTCCTGAGTGCGTGTGCTTTGTACCTTCAGATGATGTTAACATACAGCTTAAAATAGGTCTTATTAGTGACTCTCGTTCTTATAACGGTAACTGGAAATATTTAAATAAATACTGTTTAATAAGGGGAAGTTTAGTTTGACTTTTCCTAGACCCAAAACCATTTGCCGCCTCCAAACTGATTTCTGAAGCTTGGTTATTCACTACCAATAAAGTGTACATATGACATTGTGTTTTAAATGTCAAGTTTCTTGTTGACCAAACGTAGCAGAATGGAAAGCAAGTCTGCGCATGGGTTATGATCTGTTTAATAAACCACAACCCACAATTCTGAAAAACATCACACTTGTGTGCATGTGCATATGTACGTTTTGAAAAAAATAAATCACCATGTTGATGTGCATATGGCTTGAAACGAAAATTGCTTTTGAATTGTATAAAACCCTAATTTAGTATACAATTCTAGAAATTTGACTTTAAAAGTTAAAGTTAAAAGGCTATTTTACTTTAAAACCTTGGGGTACAACTTTGTGTTACAAATATTATTCTACAATACAGTTTAAATATGTATAATGGTAGGATTCTATACATAAAAGGTTGTGTGAGAAGGATCCTTATAGAAAGGTGTGACTCACTCTGTGACTCACTTTGCACATAAAGCATCAAAGGATCTAATCCAATGAAACCAATAAAACCACCTTATTCATTAGAATCACGCATTATCATAAATAAGGTATATTCCCTTCAACAAATAACTGAGCCTATGGTGAGGTTTCACATTTAACAGAAGATTCATCAAACTTGTTTTTAACTCTTCTGTTTTGAAAGCAAAGATCTAAATGTTGATGTTTTATACGTGAAAATAATCTAGCGTAGACTAAAAAAGTTTGAATATTTATTTGGCTGTCTTTTTACATGTAGTTAATAATTACAATTTTAAATAATATATACAAAGATTTTTTTTAGACTAGTTTAGACTGTGCATTAACAGCTTCTGGTTAAAAGCGTGGCCTTGGCACTTATCCATCTCTTTTCCATCATTCCGTCACGGATTGTGAGAACCAGCCTCCAACTCATCTGCGCCAATACTGTGAATTTAAAACCAAGCATTAGTAATAGAAGTCACTTTTGCACTGTTCACTATTTTTACTGCATCCCTGTTTTGTTAATCTGAGTGTTGGTTCAGTTTTTCAGTTTTTTCAAGGTTTATGTTCATTAATTGAAATTAAACAAACCCAATTTACTATGACTATATTGTATGTATAACTATGATTATATTGAATATTTTATTGTGTGACTACACATATTTCACATTTTCACAATATACAATTTATACCACAAACCACCTTAAAACCGTACAAAACGATTGCGCTTTGGACAATGGTAGGAATATACATATGTACATACCTGTGCAAATTTGTGTATCTGCTCAACCACTGCAGCGAAAAGTGCCCCTACACTCTCATCAATCAGACTCTGCATGTAATGCACCGCTTCCTCATCTGAGAGGTCCAATCGAAATTTATCCTGAACCTGTGGAAGTTGTTCAAAGACAAAAATGGTCAAATCTAACTGCAAAAACAATTGTATTGCTTTATTAAGTACATTAAAGTTTAAAGGGCAAAATATTAAGGGCTACACACAAACCTTTTTCACGGTTTTGTCAGGCTCAAGAGCAATGTCTGGAATATTAGCATCCACCATCAGAGAGAACAAATTCAGAATAAGATTGGAGTACCTGCACAGAGAGAACAAAAGGAAATGAAATCATAATTTCGATGATATCTTTATTTTAAGGATTTACTGCCTTCTATGAAATTTGAATCCCTTCTCTTTTTGTGTCATTGATGTCAGAAAATTAAACAATTGCCAAATTATTATAAAAGGTTTATAATCATTAAAGGGTTTTCTGCACATCCAGGAAAGAAAAAACATTAATGTACACTCAGGTTCGCATATATATGTAAACAACTCACCTGCGCAAATGTAGGAATGCAGTGTAGCACTGTTTCCTGAACTCCTGGTATTGTTCACTCTGCATGCCCCCCATGCCTTCCACCATTTCCTTGCTTAGTTTCATGGGTGGCGGGAGAGGTTTTGGGTCACGGCCCAGAATATATCCAAAATCTATATGAAACAGCTTTCCTAGAAACCAAAGACCAATCAACAAGCTCAAAATTTGAACAATGAATAAATGTCTTTACAAAAAGTGATTGATCACCGAGAGTACCAGTCTTTGTGAGAAGCAGGTTGTCTAGATGTCTGTCTCCCACTCCTAGGATATATGTTATCACACAGTAGCCCGCTGGAAACACAAAATAGGACATTTGAAAGGTGCTTCACTATATCTCTATGCAAAGTAAATCAAAATGAATTTCTGGAAGTCTGGATTAAAAATGCAAAATTAAGCTCACCACAACTTTTAACATATGTATCCATGACTTCAGAGCTGATGCCGTATGGCCCCTTGTCATTTGGAGCATGTTTCCGAAAGAAACTCTTTATTGACACAATTAAAGACATCATGGACTTAACTTAAATGCATCAAATTATAATTAGATTGAATATTATTGGGCAGTTATGATTACCTGGATGTTGCCTTCAGTGGCCAAAACTTCAGCAACAGGCACCGACTGTACAAACTGCATAAAACCTGTATAAAACAAAATATCCACAGCATTCAGGGCTTCAAGTGTGAAATGTGACATCTATGACGGCACAGATGGACCGGAGCTTGACTGACCATGTTTGGTGCTGGTAGCAAGAACTTTGTATGGTGTTAATTTCAGGTCCAGATTCTCTTTTCTCAAAAGCTGTCAAAAATAAAGACGGTGTAAGTGAAAACTGTCATAATTTCCTAAAACACTTGTATTTCCAAACCTTTATGACATTCTTCAAAAAAGATATTTTGAAGAATGTTGACAACCGTATAGTTCCACGTCAATGTAGTTAAATCTACACAAACAAACTTGAAGAAAATGTATAACCGATTAGCGGCACCCATTCCCTTACACAGTATGGAAACAAAACAAGTGTGAATATGTACAAGTCACCAAGTTCTCAAAATATCTTCTTTTTTGTTCTGCTCAAGTTAAAGTCATACAGGTTTTATGAGTAATTATTGATACAATTTTCATTTCTGGTTTTGTTTGCGTTGTTTATTATATTGGCGTGGGATCATTTTTAAAAAACAAAACAATATTAAACAACATTTAAATTAGGTAAGAGAAAAACAAGTAGACAAAGTATAGACTTGTGTGGATGATATGAAATCATATTACCTTGTCCATGAGTGAAATAATTTGCAGGATGAGCTGGTCCTGTCTCAGGTCATCTCCATGTTTGAAGATGACAGGATACTGCTCCCCATCCTCTGTCTTAAAGATGAGCTTAGCTGGCATCAGAGCACTCTGTGAGAGAGAGGGAAACAGTGCTCAGGGGTGAGTGATACATGTGGGTCACAATGTAATGGATATGAACGGATCCACACAATACCTTAAAGAGCGTGGCTGTCTCAGGTAAAATGCCTTTAATGCGGATCTGAGGTTCCAGAGGGAGAGGAATGGGCTCGATCTCTGACAGATTCACCTTCTCATTATCAGCCAGCAGAGCCTGCAACCGCTCAGTCTGACAAGAGAACGAACAAGAATAAACGAGGAACAACAATAAATTTATAGAGAAATAAGAGTGTGTGATTTAATACCTTCTTCTTGCGGTTTCCACTCTCTCTCTGGACTGCCTTCATAAGTTGCACAAGTCTGTCTACAAAGGTTTGCTGAGAAGCCAACAGGGAGCGCATCACTCTCACGCTCTTATCACCCTGACGATAGACAAACACGCATTTCATTATTCCTGAAAGAAGGTGCCATTTTCCACAAAGCTCACTGAAAATGAAATTCTGTCATCATTTACTCACCTTTTTGTCATTTCCAGCCACAGAACACAAAATAAGTTATTTTGAAGCATGAGAGTAACCAAACAGCAGCAGCACCTATTCACTTACAATAGATCTCTGTTCATACAAAATAATTGAATTGGTACTGGTACTATTCTGTTTCCAACATTCTTCAAAGTATCTTCTGTTGTGTTTTGGGGAAGAAACAGTTAAGAGACTGAGCAAAAGATTACAGAATTGTCATTTTTGGGTAGGCTTTTTCTTAAACAGCATTTTATAAATTTATATTTAAAGGTGTATGAATAGTTTGCTTAGTTTGCTTCCTTCCAAGAACATAAAAGTAGTGAGTAAAATCACATTTATTATAGTATGAAAAATGTAGTGAATGTACCTTAAGCAGAGCCTGACTGAACCTTCTCATTACATTAAGGTACATGTCATGGGTCTTTGGGTCTCTCTGTTGTGTGTCCTGATCCTCACACTCCACAATGACATACCTGCAGAAAAAGACAATCTCACATATCAAAACACACTACATATAAAGCAGGATTAACTGGCAAGTTACAACACATGTACTGTTGATGCATTACTCACCAGTATAAATAGTTAGCCAGTGTAGAGTTCTTGCAGGCACGTGATATTAAAAAGGTGCAAAGATCTTGCTGTTTGACAAAGACAATACATAGTTACCTACACAGATCATAATCTCTATAACTACTTGATCTATCAACTTTATTACTTGCCTCAAGATTCTCAGCATCTGCTCCCTCTTTGCCTTTTTGTAAGCTTGGTGTTGCTGTGACGACAGGAGCAATCTGTGAACTATAAGTAAAAACTATAAGTAACAACTGCAAGGACTTGGCATTGCACATCTGAAGTTTGTGTGAACATTTAGGGAAATTCTTAAGCTGCGTTTGATGTAACTGACCCATCCAGATCTCCAAGCGTTGAACTCTCCCCCAGACCCCCTTGACTGTCTCTTTTACTGGCAGGCTCCAAACCACCCTGAATATCATTGAAATTTTCATATTTCAATGCCTGCACCAGCTGAAGTAAGTACATTAAAAGATCCTGCAAAAATGATAAAGATGGGAAATGTAAGTTTCCTGCCATCTTAAAGGACAATTTCTGAGGAGAAAGAATGAAAATCATGTATCCTTAGCAATAGATTTCAGATTTGAGATAACTGGTTTATTTACAGTAATATACAAACATACAATATAATAATATATATACAAGCAAATAATTGCTCCTCTGACAAGTGACAACACAATATACGAACACAAAGTTTGTACCTCATCGTCGGCCTGCTCCAGCCTTGCAACAGCGTAGCGTCTGACGGTAGGGTTTGAGAACTGAGAGGACAACAGCTCCAGGGAGTCCTCCACATCCATCGGTCTCCACTTTCCCAGCAACTCCAAGGCCTGTTTGGCCTCCTGGGGCAGGTCCCAGTTCACACACTTCAGAAACTTGGTCAAAGCCTGAAAAAAGATTCAAGTGATATTCTTAACTAAACAAAGATTACAAAGAAACTGACACAAAATGTGTATTAGCACATGCATGATCCCACTTGGAGGCATATTGTATCCAATCACATGTACATGTGCATACCCACCTTTTCCTGTGTGGTGAGGTAGTATCTGAACTTCCACACAAGGTCCTGTTCTTCTGAACTCAACTGTTTAGTGGGTGGGTAACTCACTATGATCTATAAAAGAAAAACATATTTCACCATATATAGAACATGTTTGTTGATATGTAGTATTAAGAAGTACTTGTGTGCATCACTAACATTGAGTTGATCTCGTGTTGCAGCGTTGGGTTTGAGATCATGGTCCGATGGTCCACTCCGTAAACTACGAGCCAGTTTATGGTGTTTGCTCTCTACAAGGTTCTCCTACAACAGAATAAAACTTGTTTGTAGACAAACATCATGATAAGTTTAGAACCTAAATATGTGTTATTTATGCTGTTATACGCCTACCATGCACATCTGAGGGTCAGGAACTTTCACAATATCTGAACTGGTTGGCAATGGGGAGGAGTCATCTGCATCCTAACAAGACATATACATGAACTACACATGAACAAGTCACTGAATTGTACCAATGGCTGATAAATGTTCTGGATGAAGAACCATCTCTTTATTTTTGACACCATTTTTTACAATTTAATGTATTTCCGTGTGCCAGAAGTTATTGAATGAGATTAAAAATATATACACGTTAAACTAACTGGGCTAACAGGTTTGAAATGACAGAAAAACAATAAACTAAGGAATTTAAAAAGAGGACATGTTGACTTTATTTTAAATATGATTTACAAACCATTGGTCTCCCTCGACTTGACTGGGTTTGTGTACGTACAATAGAAGTGAATTGGGACCAACGTTTTTGGTTCCCAACATTTTTCAAAAGATCACACAGGTTTAAAATGACAAGAAAGTAGGGATGAAAGATTTTTCATGTGTGTGTGAACTATGGCACTAAAGATAAAACCATATTGTGAGAGGAAATGGAGTGTACACCCAAATTATTCACCTTTTCATAATACACAATGCTGTATTCTCGCTCTCCAGTTTTGACTCGGGGGAACTCAACCATCAGGTACATGAAATTAGAACTACGTTTTTCACTCTGTAAAACACACACACCTCATACATCAATTTAATTTGACATGATTGTGGTTTTAACTTTGGACTCTACTCTGCGGTTAAAGTCATATTGGGACTAACCCAAATCAACTCACCTCATTGATCATCTCAATCTCTCTGAAGGTCAAGCGATCCAGCCAGTCAACTTTAACCATATGACCCTGACGGTGAGCCTTTGTAAGCTGAAAAATAAGACAAAAAAAGGCTTAACAAACATGTTTGCAAGACATGCAACCCTGACAACATGTGTGAGCAAACTTTCGGCCAATCATGTGAGAGCAGTGTCAGTCACCAAAAGCCTCACGTACAAAAACACATATTAGAAAGTGAACAACTGCCAACATAAACCTGAAGCAAACCAGAATGAGTCAGTCCTTCTTAAACAAACTGGTAGTGGATGTTAATACTATAACATGTCTCATCAAAAAGCCACCAAGAACCTTAAATGTGGGTTTTAAGAAATACAGATAAAGCATATTTCATTTCAAATTTCAAATTCATCATTATTTTCAGGAACCTTTTGCTCTATTGACAACATTCGATGTGCATTCTAATAGCTATCATATCGCAAAAACATTTTTAAAAAGCTTGAATAAAAACAAAGCAAGCATTGTATTGTAAAAGGACACAAGAAAAACAATAATTTCCTGTTATTTGTGAAATTTGGGAAAAATTGCACAATTCATATATAAAATACCTGTCCTACATCTTGATCTTATTTACTCCAGACAAACACACAAGTACACACTCATACACGCATACATTCCGCATTCCTTTCCTGATTTGTCTCATACTTACGTCACTAAGTATCTCCAGGTCGGGTCCCTGGAACAGAGGGCAGTTAAAACACTCCTACACACCAACATTCTCAAATCTCATTCTTTCCACAAACTGAGTAATCTAAAAACACTAGCAGCATATCCATCAATTCATCTATCTATCTATCCATCCGCCCATCCCACCCTGCATTATTCTTCTCATTTAATAAGTCCCTTATGTACAATATCTGTCCAAAGGCATATTTTTCTTCTTGCTGTCTCAGTTTGGCTTTTATCACAAAACAGACCTTAGCCAGGCGACCCATCTGGTCTTCTGCAAGAGTGCTGCTGGTCCTTCCTGGTGTATTAGTTGGTTCACAGCCATCGCCCTCTATGCCCGGCCACACCTTGAGATCGTGCATTCCCTGCCGGAACATTCTGAAATAGATCAAAGATGTAGAACATTGGTTAAACCATAAATTAAAATTGTTGTTTAAACACCCTGAGCTTCTATTTAACAGATTATTCCTTTCAAAAATGTAATAAAAAATAAAACATTATTTAAACAAAACTAAACAAAACTATTAATTACTAATATTAAAAATGAAAATTCTAAAACAACAAGCATTTATGTATTTGGCTGTTTTGTCAAACAAGTTTATCTTCAAAAAGTTGATTTTTTTCATTTAAAGCCTTAAAACAATTATCAAAAAGTAAACTTAGCAAATAAACAAACTACACCATGGTTGCTCAACATCAATGTCCCCACCAAAAAATGCTCTTTTGAACTTTATCAACAACATGTTTATTAAAAACATGAAAACACTCCGTAATACAGAGTATTACTGTGTTTTACAGTATGTCACGGAAGAAATCTCTTGTGTTAACCATGGACCATTAAAAATTAATTGACTTCAGGACAAAGGAACCGGAATTTTACCCATATTTCCCAAACAGAGTGACCGTAGTTCCCCCAACAGGTGTCGCATGTCCGGGTCCATACACATCCCACACAGTAAGAGCCACTTGGGCACTTTGAGGCAGGTCAGGGTACTTCACCGGCAACTTAAGCCACTCATTCCAACTGCAATGAAAAAAAGGCTTTTACTTAAAATAAAAGTAAGCAACAACATTAGGACTATACTATTATAACAAAAACTGTTGAATTTTCAACATGATATTGCATTTTAGATTGTTTTGTTAATCAAAGAACTCAACATTCAGTTTTATAATATATGCTTCGATCAGACTTGTTGCTACTTTTGTTGCTAAAATTTTTTGTCAGTAATGCTAAAGATGTTGTCTAAGTTTTATTTATTATATATATATATATATTTTTTTTAGGGTAATTATGTAATATATATAATATTTGTATATAAGTCATAAAATGTAATTATCTGCCACAATACTCTTTCTGGCCTATCAACATAATACATTTTAACAAAAGGACTTTTGTCTAATATGTGAAGTGGATCCCACTGAAAAACAAATAAAGGGTAAACAAATGTTATTTCACGGCTTTCTCAAGAGTTTACACATAGGAGGATAAACATGTTGAAGAGGGACTCGGCATATGTTTTTCTCCGAAGCGAATTACATTGAATTATACTTTATATTTGACTATGGTCAGTTCCAGCATTATGGACGTCACCTTTGCAATGAAAATTTGAAATATAAATTCTCAAAAAATAAAAAAGTATTTCCGTAAATTTTTCACCTAAACAACATGAGTTCGCACTTCAAATATATGTATTTATAAAAATGCATTTATATCACAATATATCACTTTTTTAAGCACACTGCCACATGCAGAATAAACTGTTTAAATATTGGTACTCACTTCCAACGAGTGCTGAATGCCTTGTAGGAGGTTCTTACAGGCAGAGCGAGAGGTTTGCCTTCAGCAAACACCTGACATGTGACATAGAGGTCAGAGCAGCTCTCCTGATAAAGTCCTGAGAATCGTAGCATAGGGTCCTCCAGCAGAGATTTATAACTCTTTTGTTCTCTCTTGCCCTCCAAACTTCCTCTGCAAAAGAAAGCATAACAAAATAAGCTTTCCTTGTTGTCTCTATATCCAGAGAGCGCATGTACATGTGTACAATTTCTGCTAAAGAATTTACAGTGTAAAATCATCATTTTAACATCTTCGAAAGAGCTGTTGTACATCATCCTAAACCATGAACATCTTACAGACATCTTCAAGAGGTCTATACGACATCTAACAGCAGAGGTCCCAGAGATGTTTTGCCGATAAGCAAACAATGTGTTAAGGATAAATATGCAGACATCTATTTGCCAGATGCATGTGTGCTGTCAGGGAATAATTACATACTGTGATACACAGGATTCAATATATTTGAAATGATAAGATTTAAGAAACAAGAAATAACAGGTTTGTGTATTTATGTGATAATAAAAAAAACTCAGCTCAATAAGGTTGCTATTGTTAAGTCTTCACGCCACAGTTTAAAAACAGGGGATTATACACAACTTTGTGAAAACATTTAACGTTGTAAACTTTCCTGGTGGGCAAACCTTATTTAGAAACGCCTCGAGACTATCTCAAGTGTTTCACGGGGTGATAGCTCTTCTTCATGCGGTTTGACTTTTACAGTCGTGCTCGTGTCATGATGTCTTTCCAAGATTGCTTACACGCACCCGGGGATTCCTCTTCCCTACTAACGTAATGAAATAAATGGATTCCATTATAAGCTTACACAGCCCGAGGAATCCTTTATGATCTTTGTTTATGATGCACCTAGTGAACATAGACTCGTTAAGATCCGAGGGCAAAAGACAGATGACCACCCTAAAATCCAAAAGCTCTCATCGGACTCACATTCTTCTGACTCATGCTGCTGTCTTTCTCGAAAAACGGCATATCAACAACAGGAGGTGTTCTGTAAAGAGGACATCTACATTTAAAATAAAATTAACTATCGTTGGCCAGCACACATGCAGCACATGTAGTGAAGCTCAGTGGTGGTCTGGTGATAGAGAGTTGGACTTGATCAGAAGGTTGTGGGTTCGAATCCCATTGACTGCAGTGTCCTTGAGGAAGACATCTCACCCCTGTTTGCTCTGCAGTGATGATTGGACACTACACAATACTTGTAAGTCACCTTGGATGAAAGAGTCTGCCAAATGAATAAATGTAAACAACATTTTCCATACTAATATATTTACACACATACTTGTACTCCATATTATAGATGCATATGGCAAATAGGACATCTGCAACGTCACTAGTTAATCATTGTTAGCATCTCGGCTAAGCAGACATGTTTTGACACCCTGCTAGTTTGACAGCTAACTTCACAATCAAAACAATGACTAATGACCACACACATACTTACATCTTTAGTTGGACGTTAATGTCCAGATCGCAACTATACACATAGTTAAACTTATCTGTGTCCATCTTCAGTAATCAATGAAACTCTTATCAATGATAAATAAACATTTGTTTATGTTTTAGGGCCTAGCAGCACTGATTCTGGAGAGCCTGTCTTAGATTTTATGTTGCTTTTCTGCTCCTGCTGATATAACTTTGCTTAACTTGATTGTTGACAGCCAATGTGGCTGTAAAATCCCATCAAGAGTCTTAATTTAAGACAATAATAAAGTTGTAACGTGAATCTGACAGCGCATCATCGCGTCCGCTTATAGAGAGGAAAACAGCTCGTTGAGGCATAAGCAATCGATCCCCGGAGTTCGATCGACGCTGCAGGTTGCATAGAGGAGTCGGTTCCGCATTTAGCTTGTTTGGTCTGGTGGATCTCTGCGACTTCCTGTTTGGTCAAACAACGGATAATAAAAGAAGACAAACTTCATAACGCGTTTAAAGCTTCGAAACGTTACATGAGTTTATAAATGTATATGCTTTGTTATTTGTTGAAACACAATTTAAGCAACATAGTTAAGATAAACATACTTGATTAAATTATTATTTATTTATTTTTAATTACTTTTTAAAGGAAATGCATTTATTCTGTCATTACAGCTAAATCATGATTATACTTTGAGTTGAATATAAATAAATAAAATAAAATATGATTTACAATTAACTTTATATATATGCTACATATATATAATTTATGTATAACATCTGCAGAAACATATATAAAAATATATAATGTATCATAAATATAGTATTATTCTATAGATTTATACATAACTACTATGAAACTAGGAGGTTATGCCCTATGGCCCACAGGAGATGAATGTGATGTCATTCTGCAATAAACATTGTAATTCTGTTTGTCCATACAGGCACACAGGTTATTCCTCTTAAAAAAGTCTTTTTCTTGTCATCCTTTGTAGAAGCAAACCAAGAGCAATAAACAAGTAAAACAACAAACTGTCCTTTAATTCACATTCATTGGCAACTTGGCATCTGATCACTTGCGTCTAAATCTTGGTGTAACCTTGCGTCCCCCCTGCACATTAGATTGTGGTTATATAATTCATGGTGATGAGTCAGACTTCATAACAGAACAAGACCACAGTCCATTAGATGCTCCACTTGGGATTAAAGAGCTGTTATAGAGGATAAGGCTCATTGCCGCCCCTCATGTGTTCCGAACATTCAGAGAAAGGGCTCTGCTTCCTTTCTCCTAAGCTTATATACATTTGAGTAAAAGCCAAAAGGTCAGCCGCACATTAAAGATGATGAAGGTTTCTACATAGGGACCTGAATCATCTAAGTTTTGCACTACCTACTGACTACGACTGATCAATAACTACTAAGTCCTTTGTGTAAGATATGTTTTACATGAGTATGATACTTTATCAAACACAAAAAAAGCTTGATTCAATCTAAGCGGATATGTTTTAAAGTAGACAGTCTATCTTTAACATCTTGAACTCATCTCTGCAACAAATTTAGTTGTGACACAAAATCAAAACACGTCATTTGTTACAATTCTGGAACACTTAAAAAATATGTTATTGTTTGAAACATTATTTAATGTCTTGCTTCTGGAACACTAATGTGTTATTAATTTTAACATTCTTTTCAATGAGTTTCAATTCTGGAAACAAATAATGTATTTTTAATTTAGACATTCTCTTTTATGTTCTAGATCAGCAATTCCTAAACTAGTGACATAAAAGTGGACTTTGTTAAACGGAAAAACAACTTATACACTAAATATTAATACAACTGATACATATTTTTGGCTAATTAATCATTTTTTTCTTTTTTGTTAAGAGACTACAAATCATTTCCAGAGTACATTGAAAGACATGACGTACAAACACTCTATACAATACTTTTGATTTTTACAAATAATAAAAACAGAAAA
The DNA here is from genome assembly GCA_033220385.1 of Triplophysa yarkandensis. Taxonomy (NCBI): domain Eukaryota; kingdom Metazoa; phylum Chordata; class Actinopteri; order Cypriniformes; family Nemacheilidae; genus Triplophysa; species Triplophysa yarkandensis. Next base: position 27,142,350 of record CM065654.1, on the reverse strand, counting down.
TCACCCTCAATTTAAATTTTCAATTTTGTGTATACAAGAGCTAACATTTGCAAAAAAGCAATATCTTTAATAGTTGTTCAATATTAAACCTTTTAGCAAAACTAAACTACACATACACAATACACAATTTTAAAAAGATTATGTTAAAAAAAAGCTATGTAACAACAACTAAATTAAACCACACGAAACCAATGTGAATGATAAAATCAAGTGATTCCAAGAACCCTTTTTTTCAATGTACTACATTACTACAAATTACATTTTAAGTAATATTAAGTAAGTAAGTAAGTAAGTAATATTTACCAAACCCAAAAATCAAAGATTAATTGACAACTACGACAAAATTACAGTTTAATTTCCATTTGGCAAATTGTTCTGATCATGCTATATAGTTTCAACTCTTGAACAAATTGTAACGTTGTTCCCCTGAGGTGTGTGACCGGAGCAGATGAGAGTACGTGAGTCACTTTATCCAAACTAAGCGCCGGTCATAACCATGGAGCAGCATCACCACATGTAGTACACAGGGAGGAGCTTTCAACACCTTTTAGACTACTGTGGGGTGACATAGACATATGTGCTACAAACACAACTTTGTGGTGCCCCAGGGTCTCCTTACCATACGTCTGTTTCTACCATTGTAAATTTTTCCATGTTGATATCAAAGATGACGAGGAATGAGCTAATGTGTGAACAAGTTGGTAATGTTTTCTTCTGGCTCAAAGATCCTTTCTTCTCTGCATCCTCTAAAGCTCTGATCCCTTGTGCTCAACACCCAACTCGAATCCTTCCTCTACAACACTGGAGCAGTTCAAGAGTATTACATCTTCATGTCCTCTGGTCATAAAAACGTACACACCTGCAGCAGTTGAGCAGTAAAAGTCCAATCCCGTCTTTATGAGCTTCCTTCTCTCATGAACATCCTCAGCTGAGCCCGGCCTATGTGTTATCACTGACAGGGGACAGCAGTATGACATTATCAGAATGACCTCAGTCCAAGGGTCAGTGCAACGGGAGGACCACGGTTGTGTTGGATAGGGGTTTGTGTTTGAAGATCACCTAGTATTTGAGGATCCTACCGATTTATGACAACCTGGTGACTATATTACCAGCAATTTGCTCACACTTGTGCTTCAATACACAACTGTTACTTTATCAGTTCAAAACACTGACAAAAGCTGGATCTTCTTGGTCATTCATATCTGGTCAGTCCCAATGTTCTCTTCATTGCTTTCTTACTTTCTTCCTCTGACCCTTTTCTCCACCTCTCTTAGTCATCCCAGGATGTGTCAGAATTTCTATAGTTTTTCAAGGTCATGCCCAGTGGAGCGGAGAAAGGCAATCACTGGAGAAAAAAGACAAGTGCTGCCAAGCCACAGCTTTTTCCTTTGCACCCCCCCCCAAAAAAGCCTTAATATTCTGCCCCCAACTCAGAGACACACCTTTGGTAGGGGGCAAACCACTCCTCTCACCGTGTGCTCACGAGCACAAGAGGGGGTATATATGGAAGTGCGAAAACGGATAGAGGGATTTAGACGATAACTCAACTGAAGAAATGGATTCCATGGTAAGACACGGCACAATGATGATCTTCATAGGCTTCGTGATGTTGACGGCATGTTTGGCGGCACCAATGCAATGCCACTTCAGCTCTCAAGGTAAGACCAAGTGCACTGTACCATGTGTTGCTATGTGTGATCAGGCCACAAATTGTCCCATCTCATCTTCATCCCTTTGCATTCACAGTTGGATTGCACCTGTCGTGCATACCTATATATTTGATTTGTGTGTTCCATATCTTTCTCTTCAGCTCTTTGTGAGTATGAGGGGAAGCAGTACTCAATGGGGGAGAGTTGGATGGAGCAGGGCTGTGTTCAGTGCACCTGCCTGCACCCCGTGGGAGTGGGATGCTGTGAGACGTAAGAACAAACAATATTATGCAATTATGTAAAGTAGAAATAGTTAATATCTATTTCAGTGAGTATTAATCTTAATCTTACAGTGTGCATCAGCCTGTGGATTTTCCTCCCTGGTGTGAAGTCCGAGTTGAAACCTTGACCTGTCAGGTCACACTGGTGATGACCTCTGACCCTCGTCTGCCATGCATTCCTGGAGAGAACGACATTGGCCCAAGACATGGGTCCATCAAAATGAATCTAGCAGGTTAGCATTGAGGAGACCCAAGTATTCAATCACAAAACACCTACTGGTCAGCTGACATCTGAATCACTCAGATGAGATGTGGATGAGAACATTAATTAATAAACATAACTATGTAGTCTGCTCAAGAAGAAAGAGGCAAGGAAGTAGTTTGAGAAAGGGACAAAGGAATGTTTGTGTGTGTATTGGAAGTTATTGAGGTTGGAAGGAATTTTGAATTGTATTTGTAATTGCGCATTGTGAACAACATTTATGGAAGAATACCTATCAATGTGTGTTTTAGATTGGCAGATTCCATGTCATTCATATCATTATATCACATACTTAAAACTGCATGTCAACAATCATTTATCATTTTTAGATTTGTACTCCTTTTTTGCATGTCATGTTTACATTCCAAAGATCTGAGGAAAATGCATGATTCTCTACAAAAAGAATCTTTTTAATGTCGAGTCTTTATTTTCTCCTTTATGAACTTTTGTAAATATTCAAATAAAAAACAATTGTTTGCATTAATTATATTAACTCAAATAAACATGTTCATAAAATCAAGTCATTTCTTTTTATTTTCAGTTTATAGAATGTTTTATAATCATTTTTGCTCTCAATAAGAGTCTTTAGTTTAGTTGTATTTTGTATACAATGAAATGGACATGATAAAGATTTATATATATACAGTATAATACAGCTTATGATAGAGTTCCTTAATTAAAAAACATTTGTAGTTAAAGCTTGGAGAAAATGAATGCAGGCGGTTAATTCAGAAATGTCCACAAGAGGTAAAGCAGTATGTAGTACAACACTGAAATGTTAACAAGCAGCTTACATCAATGATCTCACTGCACTGCAAAATATAACCACTGAGGAAACAAAAATCAGCACCAGTAACGACTGGACTCAATCCACTACAACATATTTAAAATCTTCTGATATAAAAATAAAACAACTCAAATGGTTATACTATTTGTCCCTGTAAACTGTGAAACATATGATGCTAGCGTGGGATTGGTGGGAAGCACTTTGATTGGCAGGTCCCAACTAAAGGTATCTACATCCACGGTCTCCGCTCCGGTCCATACTGTGACCTCCGCCTGATTCTGCAGAACCACAGGTGCCTCTACTGGCTCCCGCGCGGTGACAAATTCAAAATGAAGACGCCATCGTAATGTCACTGGTAAAAAGACATTAAAACAGAATACAGAATGAAACTATTAACTATTTCATGTTAAAATCTGAAATGTGGATGAAATATTTGAAACCTCTCTGTCCGTTTTTAATGTTATGATGTTTACCTTGAGCAGAAACATATTCTTCTACATTACTTTATGAAACTGTCCACTACTAGTTTAAAGTTTTGTGAAACTTATTTACTTTTGCTATCATTATTTTTATTACATTTTTAAATAATTATAAACTCTTCAAAACTATTAAATAAAAATGAAGTTTGCCAATTATTATAATGTAATAACTTTAAAAATAAAACATGTTATACTTGATTATCTGTGGTCACCTTTTGACTAATTTGAATATTTTTGGTTCTTATTTTATCAAGCTGCTTCTTTGGTCCCAGCCTGAATTGATTTTTAAACAATTTCAAAGGAATATCGTCTATTCTGCGCTCTTGTTAAGTATTCTTCCTTAGATATTTATTAAAAAAAAAACTTTAATAAAAAGGTGATTCCAGCTTTATGGACATTACATTTTGCGTTATGGACATGACATAAGATACTCAGAGAAAATAATAGTAGCTTGTAAACTGAACCAACTGTTTGTATTCTGCAGAACTTTTGTTGATTTTTACAACTGAAAGTATACTAAAAACATTTGGTAAGAACTTCATATTTATGGTAAGGTAATTTTCACACAACTGCCTAATTGTCGTTTTTTTCCAATAAATTACATGTATAATTCTTGCTACATTAAATTTCTATCAATTGAACTAATAACAGACATTTGGGCATAAACAAATCTCAACAAATATTTTTAGAGTAGTGTAAATAGATAATATTTACAGTAGTATTAATTTAATTTAATATTAAGTCTATATTAACACAAGTCATCACAAAAGATATTAAAAAAGTCAAGCAGATCCTAAATCATTGAATAAAAAGCATTTTTAACTCATTCTGACCTATATCTGTGTTGAATCCTGGTGTGACGTTGAGAGGTACAGGAAGAGAGAAATGACTGGAGGCTGTGTGCAAGCATGACTCTAGGTGTCGCCCATGACCAGAGACACTAACGGGTTGGCCGGGCCGTCTCTGGTACTGATTATTGACCTCCTCCTCACTCTGCAGACTAACTGAATACTGAACAGACATAAACATATACGCATAAGTATACAGACACTCAAGCAGCATTCGCAAGAAGAACATTAACCTGAAATCAGTAAAGTAGTGTCTTATTGTAAAGCACAAGTGATCTGACCAGAAGTTTACTCTAATTAGTTAAGACGAGTGTCCAAACCTGCTTGTGAATGGCCACAGCAAAATCTAGCTCTCTGACATGATTCAAACAGATTAATGTGATTTAACAGAGTGGAAGTGTTTTTTAAATCAACATCTCTGAAGGTCCTAGAACAGCATTTCAATTAACCAATAAAATTGCATGATCAGGATCAATGTTAAATTTAAGACTGGGTAAGGGGCTTATGTATCATTTTTATGCATCATTACCCTCTTACAAGATTCTTACAAGAATGTTGTTTCAGGGAAAGGATCAATGGAAGGGCCAGTGATGTTGATCCAGGAACACTTGGCGAAAGCACAACAACCAATCCAACACACATGGACCAGCTAATCTTGAGAATCCTTTCTTGATAATTACAGGCAGAAGGGTTTGATTAAGTTTGGATCTGAACTCTGCTGGATAATGGCCCTCCAGAGGCAGGTGTTTTTAAATTTCAGTGAATCCATTATGCCATTTGCCAAACCTAATGTATATGTCCAGTGATATCCTGTACCTGTAAACATGGAATATCCCCCTCAGAGAAATTGAAGGTGCCGATAATATCTTCTCCTAGCCTGTACACGGTCTTAAAGATGCAGAACTTAGCCACCTTTCCTCGCATGTTAGTTATATTGAACATATCTGAAAAGAAACACACATTTCACATTTGAAAAACAATCAAAAACTAAGAACCAAAACAAACTTCAATGAGTAACCGGAGACTTTTTATATAAGAAACCACAAAAACATACTTTTAAAAGACAAAAGACATACACAGTAAAAAATATTTCATGTGTCTTGGTGAATATCACAAAATAAACAGTTATATAAACTTAAAAAATGTTTCAAAAACATTGAATATATTTTTTCCGTACAAAGAATTTAAATAATTGAATAAAATCCAACAGTTAATTTCTCCTAAATGTATGTAATAAAAAACAAAGTATTTAAATAACGTATAAATGTTTGTAATATAAACAAACTATTTTTTTATTGAAATTATTGAAATGTACTACATATATTTTGTAAATTGTTTCAAGTAAAACCAAAGTCAATTTTGTTAGTGTAGGTTCCCTTACATGGGCAACGTCTTGAGGTAGTGATCATAAGCATGTCAAGAGCTCTTTCTAGTGGTCTAGTGTCTCTCCTACTTCCTTCCTCTTCCTCCAGGAATGGATTTGAAGGAGCCACTTCCTCATCCTGTGGGAAAGGAGGCTCTGGCATTCCTGAGACAGAGAATTATAATCTCCCATTATTTCAAATGTACAAGAATACAGAAAACAATTTAAAAATGTATGAAAAGGTAATCATATAATAATAAATTGACTTGTGACTCATCTTTGAGTGTCCAATAATAATAATGTTAGGGAGTTTACTGTGGAAGTGGTGGCTTATAATGTGACTCACTTTGACTAAGCACAACATGTTCAGGTTTTTGTACTCAAATAAAGCAAACAGTCCTAGCTTATTTTTAAATTATAATCATTAATTTTTAAGGAAAGATTAAAACATGTTTAATTTTCCTTAACAGTACATTTCTATGTAAAGAAATGTATGGTTCCAAATTACAAAGCATGTGACATACATTATGTTAAAAAACAGGGCTAATATCTTTTGGTGTAAAGCTAAGGAAATCATTTTGTGTGTGTAAATCATTTTCTCCCAGAGTGGAAAAAATGATGTAGTACACCTTTAAATGCTGCTGGTAATGCAGTTCAAACTGCTTTGCATAAACAATCCAAAGGGAAGCCCTAAACAAAAAAGCCCACATGACCATGACAGCAACCTACCATGGAGTACAAGAACTCTGAAAGGAACACGCAGTAATTTGATGGGAGAGTTGACTCGCTGACAGCCGATTGTGAGCTTGTACACATACTTCGCCGCCTGACCCCGGAAACTCGGTGGACCATCAGTTGGAACAACCTCAGTATAGGAATCTGAAAGATGTGAAAAGATTGTTTTGTAGTTATAAAACTAAACAATAAAACATATACATCTATGACACGTTATTGTCGTGTTGTTTAGGATGACATCAGCTAGGCTTAATGTGCGATTTCATGACTGTAAAGGCAGAACTGTGGCCGGTTTGGAAAACCGACCGTTGGTCATTTGCCATGAAGAACATTTCAGTGGAAAATTTGGATCACGTCCAAGGGCCTCACAAACAATAATAATGACAAATTTGCATTCTATAAAGGAAGTGATTGAATCTGTGTCTTGATGTGTTACATTCAGTCTCTTACAGGTCTTGCTCTCTCCGGGGTCCAGACGAAGGTCACAGAACAAGATCTTAGGAGGTGTGTCCAGCACACACTGTCCTCGTTCACCTTAATGTACAATTAAGAAAGTTCACGGTTAATCTCTCTGAATAAAACCATTTACTTTAACACTGTAAATGAATAAACCTCATGTTCTAAATCCAGGATTGTAAAAATCCTATATTTATAAATAAATCTAAGAACCAGAATATAATAACCAACAAAGCTCTTCCATGTGAGCATTATTCCATGCACACAGACTATGCCCGCATGGCTTTATTAATACGGAATGCAAAATTTAACTTATTCTTTCGTGCATCTCTATCGTTTTTACAAATCCACCATGTGACAGTTTATATTCACACATTTAAGACAGTTTAATGTATAAAATGTGTTTAATACAGTGATACTTTTATAACAATCCCCGATTTGCAGTTTCACAACCACAGGCATTGCTTTCCAAAACTGCCAATACAAAATAAACAGAGCATACCCAGTTTGTCTTTCACATTTGCATGTTAACTTATGCCAATGTGGGTCTATAAATAACCAGCTCAACCTGTGACACATAAACAAATCTCAAGATCCGTCCAGCAGAGATTTAATGAGAATATCAGACAAATAGATTTACGAACGTATCGTTTATTTGGCAATACATTTAAGCTGAATGAGTTTCACCTTTGCTTGGTATCAGTACAGTGTCACTCTCAGCTTGCACATCCTGCTTGGTGCCCTGTGCGGGCAGAGCCACACGGCTGTCACTGGCATGAAACTGGCAGTGGATCTGAGCACTGGCCCATGCCAGCATCTCACTGGGAAAGATCACATATATGACATCACATATGTGGATCAAATGAAATATATCAAGAGATATAAGAGCCTGGTGTGATGGTCTTTACCTGCTGGCAGATGTAGAGAGATGTGACATTGGGTTTGTGAAGGTGATGAGACACTCCAGAACCTCTCCAGCCAGAAACACAGGACCTCTTGCCATAGATGCCACAACTTCAATCATCTGAGACAAAATCACACAATATAATATCAACATTCAGATATAAATAACAGTTGATGCTTATTGTGTGGGACAATGATGCACTTTAATTAAATAATAAACAATATGAAAATGGTATAGGTCCTCTGGAACTTATAGATTAGATGTATAATGGACTTTAACTGTAGTAAAGTGCTGCAAAAGATGGCACAGTTTCTGATATAGGTGACGTAGAGCAGCCCTAACTCTCATTTTTATGACTTAAAATACCTTGAAGTTGTTTTAAACAAGGCACCACGATTTTGTTGAATCGTAACTTATAAGTTATGTTAAATTACTGAAATGTGAGCTAAAATGACAACGAACGCGGTGACGCTCCGGCACTTAACAACAAAACAACCGGAGACGGAATGTTCGTGGGCCGCTATGACGTTTTCCTGAGTTTTCTCGCACGTCTGTGAGACTGCGATAATAGACGGGAAATGATCCGTTGTTACACAACACAACACAACATTTGGACTCATTTTACACACGTGGATGTTTGTATGAGGTGGAACAACCAAAAACGAGTAAAGTTAAACCGGCGACACATTCAACGTAACCCCGGTAAACACGATTGGCCAGCATAATTGGCTCCGTGGCACATGTGAAGTGACATTCCAAACCCGGGGAGGGTCTGTTTAATTAAGAACGAGTTTTAAAGATACAAATCATTTACGTATCATGTATATTACAAAAACGAAAAGTATATTAATAATTAACGTGCAACATCCAGACAAAAAACGATATATTATCTATATAGATTAGAAATGTAAAAACTGTCACCCCTTGTACCCCTCTTATGTGCTCAGTGGTTCAGTCCAGGCCGAGCTGTGCACCGCTCTCAGTGGGAAGAGCTGACTCTGGCTGGACCAGTTCAACACAGAACACCAGAATGTGCTGCTTCACGTCTAAGTGTGTTTAAACGAGATATTATTATATGGAATATACTTATATGTGATATATGGAACAAAACAGTCTTTGTTGCTTACATTCAAACACAATATTCGTGATTTAACAGCAAGGGGATAAAACAACAAGAGAACACCGGATGGCTTGATTGACAGTGATGTTGGTGAGCATTGAAGAAGGTGCAAGAGGTTAACATCCAATAACATCCAGGGCTTTACAATCAATACAGGACTAACCTGGTGAGATGATTTACATTTATGGAATTAATGCATGACCCATCATAGATGTCAACAATGCATGTCTTTAGTATGCAGAAGAAGAGATTATGGCAATGATGCATTTAAAGACAAGAGAAAAGACAATGACATTGTTGGTTTATTCAAAGAAAAGGATCTTGTATGTCCGGTGGCTTTGTTTTTATGTAGATGACCTACCTATAGAAATACACAAGGCTCAAAAGAGAACGTAGCTATCAAACTGTTGCATGCACCCTATGGACACTAATCTCTGGTTCGTTTCATTGCAGATCATTTAAACCAGCACATCGGCTTTTCGGCTGGGTTTGGAAGACCCCAGACATGGATTTGAATGACAGCAAGTCTCTGGCAGAGCTCATGAGCCGGTATGTGTCTACAGAATCTGGATTTGGTGTCCCTAAGGATGGTTGGCGGATTTGTCTGGCACACGAGTTCAAAGAGAAAAGGAAACCATTTCAAGCCAAAGATGTTTCCATATCCAACATGATCGAACATGTGGGGCTGGGTCTCAGGTATGTTTAAAAAGAGGGTTTGTTTATTGAACACCGCATCGTGTCATGAAAAGAAGCACAGTTTGGCTTGTCTGGTGAACAGACATGTTGCATTAAAGAGAAAAAACACCAGAACATCTACATTTGGCTCCGTAAACATTCATTTGTTTTGAAAAACACAGAGAAAGATATTTGGAGGAATAGTCATAAACAAACTGAATACCATAGTTGTTAAAAATATTTTTTGTTAAAGGAGTTATTTAGAAGAAAAGTTCTGGGAAATTTTCTTAGAAAGACCATAAAAATAAAACTCTTTTTTTTCTATGGTAGTCAATTGGGTCCAAGAACTGATTGGTCGCCAGATATCTTTCTCTGTGTTCAATCAAATAAAGAAATTATGTAAAGATTTGGAATATCCCTTTAAAGAGACGCATCCTCCAATCGGCACAATTCAGAGTTTTTGTTTTGGCTTTTAGGCTTCTGGGCCTTAGCAATGCATAATGAAACAGATGGCATAGGGAAGGAACTAGTCGAATTTTTTTAATAACAGAAAATATTTTTATTCTCATATGCTGAGCTCTCCTCTGCCAGTTTCTTAGCCGCCATCTTTATTTGATGAACCTAGATTTGCTACAAGGTTAACAAATCATCTTCATAGAAACAAACTTCTTGTTTTGTTCTCAGATGCAGTTAACATCACCTAAAAAACGTATGATTCCTTTCAAAGCTGTAGAAGCAATCATTGCTGTATTATAGAATTACAGAATAAGTCCTGTCAGGCGGGTACACAAACTGACACATTTTTTGGGGTATATTTGAAGCTCTTAATAATTTTGTCAGTAAGATTTGACTTTGTGGGACTCTGTCCCTGCAAGCTGGTTAGTTATTGATAAATTTTGATCTTGTTTTGCATTCATAGTTAATGTTTAACTCATGGCTAACTCGCTGTCACTCCAGAGTTTCAGTTTGGTCTTTTATTTGTGCAATGTTAGATACATACATACATTTCCATGTATCATGGTTCATTCCGCTTTTACTTAGTAGATTTAACTGTGGAACTACTCTTTTCTTACTCATAGATATTTAGAGACTGCAGCATTCCTTCCCTATGGTAATTTCCCTAAACCTGAGGTCTCTTAACAAAGACTTCTTTTTGTGTTTATATATTGTGTATTTCTCTTGACACAATCAGAGCCCTTTTATAGATGTGAATGATGTATTCATGTTCTCAAACCTTCAGCACACTTGATTGATTATTCACAGTATATTCCGATATCAAGCCGCACCTAAGAACCATGGAAGTCACATGGAGGGCATATAAATGTTATTACTGGGTGAAGGTTGAGATAAGTGCTCATATACATGTGGGTCCTCCTGCTATGGTTATGCCGCACAAACAGTTCACAACTGTATCAGTGGTTCCCACAACGCCACCTGTCCTTTTATTTCTGGGTAAATCATTCTGTTTTTAGTTTTAGGTTCACTTAACGGGATATTTCCATCTTTCCATGTGTTCAGACCAACAAAGAAATGCATACAGATTTGGTATAAAGAGTGATTTACTCATGACAGAATTTTTATATCTGGGTGAACTATCCCTTTAAGGGAAACATAGAATGTATTTTAAAATAGAGGTTCAGTTAGGTATTGGCTCTCATGTGATTCCGTATGTACTCAGAGCAAAAGTGATACCCCCCTTGTTTTTGTTTAACAGGTATCTAAGATGGTGGTACAAAAAGACTCAAATTGAAAAGAAAGCTCCATTTATTGATATGTTTCGGGCCTTACCACTGAAACAAATCTATGGTAAGTACAAAGGCATGCAAAAACATCCAGCCACTAACAAAATCGATGTGAAAAAACACTTTTGTTTTTGGCAGGCGTTCCTTTGGGTGGCATTGGGGGAGGTAGTATCACACGTGGATGGAAGGGTGACTTCTGCAGGTGGCAACTAAATCCTGGAATGTATCACTATAAAACTGTTATCGCTAACCAGGTAACTGTGCCGGTTTCAACCCTATATTTCACACGGTATCACAAAATCCGATGAAACATTGTACTTTCAATTCTTAGTTTTATAGTTTCCTTAGTCAAACAAAAAAATACTGGATCTGAGTTTTTAGTACTTCCCTCTTAAAACCGTTAAACATTATTTGCATTTATAAAATAGCTTAAAGCTATTCTCTAATTATTTGTGTTGTTTTATTCCATGTATTCTTTACTCAGTTTGTGTCGTATTTACTGTGTTTTTTCTAGTTTACAGTATGTCTGCGCAGGGATGGTCAGACAGTATACCAGCAGGTGTTGTCTTCTGAACGTCCCCCAACACTTCAAGGTTGGAACTGGGGCTACTGCGGTGAATATGCATTTTACCATGCCTTGTATCCGCGAGCCTGGACTGTCTACCACCTGCCTGGCCAGAATGTCACCCTCACCTGCAGACAGGTGTCACCTGTCATCCCTCATGACTACAAGGTGCTAAGCTCTTTGAGATCTGTTTCATACTATATCAACACCAGATTTTCATTTAAAGGGATCGTTTCCCTGAAATAGAAATTCTGTAAGGAATTATACACTTTCTCAAGTGTTTTATTTATAGAAATGTTCTCGTTTTATTTCTGGAAATGTTTTTGTTGGCTTGAACACAGAGAAAGATATTTGGTATAATGCTGGTGACAGTTCTTGGACTTCCATAATAGAAAAAACAATAATGGTAGTCAAAATCACCCCAGGACTTTTTGCTGTCCTAAACTACCCCTTTAATTAAAATTTTATGTTGCACTACTAAGCATTACGAATGATTTAATCATATTTGTTTCTTTTCCAGGACTCAAGTCTTCCTGTGGCTGTGTTTGTGTGGGATATTGAGAATAGGAATGACTACGCACTCGATATTTCCATCATGTTCACAATGGTTAATGGATCGGACGATAAAGAAGATAAATGTGGGGGCCACTGGAATGAACCATTCCAACTCGAAAAAGATGGAGAATCAGTGTCGGGGGTTTTGCTACATCACCAAACGAGTGTAAACCCGTACACGCTGTGTATAGCTGCAACAGAAAAGGTAATGCACCTGTGAAAATGTCAAAAGCAACAGGTTTGGCCTGTAGTAAAACACTTATACACAATAATTTGTGTTGTGAGCAAGGACAGAAACACTCTGTCAAACAGGTTTCACTGAGGTTGTGTTTCTTTGAAAAATTAAAGAGTTGTTAATGCTAATTAGCTGACTGGATAGACGTAATGTAAACGTTTGACCATGTGCTTGTTTGTAATTTATTTAGAAGCATTCTTTTGAATCAAGTTTTCCTTCTGTATACTAGAATAAAAAATTGTGTGCACATAAAGATTAAAAACTTTTTAACATCACTATGTAAAGTTCTGTCATAAACAGTGTAGGGACTTTCCACTTCATTAATTTAATTTATCAATAATAAATCTAATGTATTTAATACAAATCAAGTTGACCAAAGTCAACTCATTGATTCGCAAAGTGTTCTTTTATATTGCTTATCTAACAATACAGTACTCAAATAAATTTGTTGTTCTGCAGTCTGGCCTAAAGATCAGTCACCAGACCGCCTTTAGCCCAAAGGGAACCTGTAGAGATTTGTGGAGTGACCTCATGACAGATGGACATCTCGATTCACCGGAGGGTTCCAGCACACCCACGCAGAAGGGAGAGAATGTAGCGGCAGCCCTAGCCGTAAGCTGCTCTGTGCCTGCTAATGGACATAACAGTATGGACTTCAGTTTGGCCTGGGATATGCCCACAATCACCTTTGGCTCGAGAGAGAGGGTGCATGCGAGGTATGTGTACATTCAAAAATTTTACCATGATGCATGGGAATGTTTTTTTAACATATCTCCTTATTGATACACAAAGTATGCACAAAATCATTATCTGTTTGATCATCATTCTCTTTCTATTTACTTTGGGTCATGTCGCTCTCTTAAAATTTTTTTACTGTTTGATTCGACACTAGTTTGATTCAGTCAGTACTTCACAAAAAAAGAGAAAAATATCTCATTCACTTATTTCAGACCCATATCATTTTAATTATTTTAGAGCTTACATAATGGGTAATCTGCTCGGTAAGTTTCAACCAAATCTTAAAGCGATTTTTAACTAGCCAAAAACTATTTTTCCTCATTGTTTACTCACCATTGTGTTAATTAAACAATCTATTATGTTCTTTAATTTTGGGAACAAAAGCTTTAATGTTTTGGGTTTTCTGGGAACAATGGGAATGAATGACAATCCTTAAAAGCACATAAAGAGTCCTGCTGAATCTCGCTTTGTATGTCTTGAAAGGATACAAAAAAGGTTTGGTATGAAGTTACTATTAAAAAGTAAACAGCTGTCTGTTTATTGCCACAACGAGAAATGTAAAATATGTTTAATAGTTTATATTTTATTTTTCAACACCAAACCTATTTGTATGCCTGCAGGACAATTGAAAAGCCAACATAGATCATGTGGAGCTACTTAATGTAAGTTGTGTTGTCTGTCTTGACAAGATGATCCCCATTGTAACCAGAAACTCCTCACACCCAAGAAACAGCACTTGGGTTCCAGTTATCACAAAAGAATATTGAGGGTTTGAATGACCCAAGTGTAAATAGAGTATTCACACTTATACACTTACATATGAAAATAGAGTTTGTGTCACACTTTATTTCCTACTCAGTAGCTTCGAACAGCGGTTGTGCTGATGTTTATCTTAATGACTGTATGAAGTAACAGGGTGGGGTGTTTGTTTCAGGAGATACACACGTTACTATGGCAGCAAAGGGGACGCTGCCCCCTCCTTGTCCCACTACGCTCTCACACACTACCATAAATGGGAGGAGAAAATAGATGAGTGGCAAAGGCCTATTTTACAGGACAGGTAAATAGAAAAGTTCATTTTGGAAAGTGTCTTGGCAAGATGCATGAGGTCTTCCCATAAGACAACATTAGTGTGTAGGTGTGTGGGTGCAACTTGTGTGTGTTAATATATGCCATTTAGTGTATTAGTTCTCATATCCTGTTAACAATTCTATTTAGCTGGCACTCAACACACCTATCAGGCATATTAAAATCTTCTGAATGTTGCTTAATCAATTTACATGTTCTGTGTAGATCTCTTCCATCGTGGTATAAGTCTGCTCTTTTTAATGAACTCTACTTCATTGTGGACGGTGGAACTGTGTGGCTGGAGCTTCCAGAGGATAGTGATATCAGCGGTGGGCTCCGTCCTGACGATGGGGGGCTTCCAGCCCAACCTCAGGTTCTCAAGGAATATGGGCGATTTGCTTACCTTGAGGGTAATAGGATTGGGGTTTTGCATAATACACATAAGGCAACATAATCTGGCAGTTTTCCACAATTTAAGTGTATCCTTAATTTTGTTCTGTTAAGTTTCAGCTCAAAATAATTAAGAGATCAATTACTGGGGGATGCAAAAAAAGGCCATCTTTGGGTGCAATATAAAATGCTCAGTTTTTTCTCTTTAAATGCAAAAGAGCTGCTGGACTCTGATCCGTTCAAGCAAAGAGTGAATTAGAAACACTTATCTAATCTTTTAAAACTGAACCCAATCCATTAGCAGTCATAAACGAGGCTTAATCAATGTGATGTCACATTGCGGAGAGAATCCATCTCATTCGAGAGGACTGTTTAGGTTTCCTTGAGATTTAAAAAAAAATGAATGTGTGCATCTTATAATTCTAGAGTGGTTCAATGGTATCACACATTTCTGACACACAGTTATGTTCAAACAACATTTAAAAGTACATTTTCTAGATTATGTTTTCTTTAAGTCCTAGATAAACTGAGAATTTGTTTTGTTCATGCTCGTTAAATCCATTCATAAAGTAATGGCACGAATGACCCGTTGTATTTTTCATTTTAATGCAGTGATGTTTAAATGAAAGTGGTATATACAGTCTATCTTATGTGTGTTTCACTCTCTTAATGCAGGCCAGGAGTACAGGATGTATAACACTTATGATGTGCACTTCTACGCTTCATTCGCTCTTATCATGCTGTGGCCCAAGTTGGCTCTGAGTCTGCAGTATGAAATTGGTGAGCTAACTCAAACATCATATTCGTATAAAAAAATCTTGTTTTAAAATGTATTATTATTATGTTCATACTTGCTTCTTTCAGCTGGTAGTGTTGTTCAGCATGATCCTACGGAGAGATTAAATCTCATGAGTGGTCAGTGCTCACCGGTCAAAACCAGGGGGGTTGTACCTCATGACATTGGAGATCCTGGTAAGTTAATTTTGAAATAATAAGAAATAAATGAAAAAACACAACAGTCTTTGATACATTTCAGATGACCATGTGTTCTCCAAAACAATTGTTCAAATTCTGTGGAAGCTCGTTAAATGTACTTTTCTCATACAGATGATGAGCCATGGGTCCGTGTCAACGCTTACTTGATTCATGATACAGCCGACTGGAAAGATCTGAACTTGAAGTTTGTGCTGCAAGTATACCGAGACTATTTTCTGACCAAGGATGAGCAGTATCTGAACGACATGTGGCCCATATGCCAGGTGAGTTGGACAGAGAATATATCCTCTGAGTGTAAAAATGAAGGCTGTTCACGCTCTAAAGTGTTTCGGCACACATCACTTACATATCTATTATTCTGATTCAGACAGTCATGGAAACAGAGTTGAAGTTTGATAAGGATGGAGATGGGCTAATTGAAAATTCTGGCTATGCAGACCAGACGTATGATGGATGGACAGTGACTGGACCCAGGTACAGTTTACATTAGAGAAGCAGTCAACGTTTGGAATGCCTCAAAAGACTTTGTCATAGGACAAAAATAGATACTGTTAAAGTTCATGTATAACTTTGATGAAAGGTTTTGAACCACTTCGAATGTTGGCTTATGCATAATACATTCGGAAGTTATCTTATCCAGGTTTACCTTAAAATTTCCATATTCTAGCTGTGTTATGTAATAAAATATCACTTGTTCTAAAAATTCAAATGCAGAGGTCACTGTTTATTCTTAAACAGCAGCATGCACAAGTAACAATGTGAAAAATTTGTGCATGTTCTAGTGCATACTGTGGTGGTCTATGGCTGGCGTCAGTGTGTATGATGTGCAAAATGGCCCGTTTGCTGAATTGCGAGTCTGTTTATCAACGCTACAGAGATATTTTAGACAGAGGAAGTGCAGCCTTCGACAAACTCCTATGGAATGGTAAGTGAGACGGATAAGTCATTGTTATTTAAACACATTTTTTTTGTTTTTGTTTAAAATATGCTGTTACGTGTCTTACAAAGGTTGCCTAAGAATGAGTTTAGTGACTGGGTGTGAAACCATTCCAATCATATTTTGTAGCAGGATATACTGACAAAAATGCTATAAAATATACCAAACTTTGTCGTCATAGGTGTTTTTAAGACGTTGTGTAACTCATTTAGAGTAAAAGTATAAATCCCCTATTCTTCTTGAGAGATTCTTGTGTACATTTTTGGTAACACGTCAGTCATCATGTTTGTAGCTTTTTTAAGAAGTCATGTCTGACATTTGATTTGTTTTAATACTGGGATGGGAACTAGGGATACCGATACTGAGCTCATGCACTCATACTTGTAAAACCACCCCTATACCAAAGTCCGATACTCGGTGACGTCATCGAAAACAGAAAACAGAAAAAAAGGTTTGAGTTACAGTTGCTACATAATTACAGAGAAGTTGTCTCAAAATACTACTCACTGTACCATTACTTGGAAAACTGCCAAAACCAAAAAAGAAATGGGTATTGCAAACACCAGAAAAAAACATCTGTACTCATACTCGGTCTTAAAAAAATTATCGGTGCATTCCTAATGAGAACACTACCTAAAGTAAAAAAGTTCCCTCTTACTCTTTAAGGCAAGTACTACAATTATGACAGCAGTGGAAGAAACCTGTCCAACAGTGTGATGTCAGACCAGTGTGCAGGACAGTGGTTTCTAAGGGCATCTGGGCTTGGGGATGATGACTTCCAGGTAAGCAAAAACCAAACTATACTGTATTAAATTTCTTCTGTGCATTATTCCCACCCTTGCATTTCTCTGTGCAGGCTTTTCCCAAAGAGAAGATCCATAGCGCATTGAAGTCCGTGTTTGACCTCAATGTCATGAGCTTTGCACAAGGACAGATGGGTGCTGTCAATGGAATGAGGCCGGAGGGCGTGCCCGATCGTTCCAGCGTCCAATCAGATGAAGTGTGGGTGGGTGTGGTGTATGGGTTGGCAGCTACAATGATACACGAGGTAAGCGGACTTCGGGTCCTTGTTGTGGTTTTACTGATTACTATTTGAGTCATTCATCTCATTCATTATTTAATAAAAAATCAAACTTCTTTCCTTAACTGTATAGCAGCTGTGATAAACATGATTGTGACAGTTGTTTATATTATCTTGTTTGCAGGGCATGGTAGAAGAGGGTCTGACTACAGCTGAAGGCTGCTATCGTACTGTATGGGAGCGATTGGGAATGGCCTTCCAGACTCCGGAAGCATACTGCGAGAAAGGCATCTACCGCTCTCTAGCTTATATGAGGCCTCTGAGCATTTGGGCAATGCAGCTTGCACTAAACAATCGACCAAAGCACATCAAAACCACTGACAAGGACACAGGGCTGGAATGAGTCCTCAAAGTATATTGAAGGAATCCTGGAATGTCAAGTGTACAGATGATCCTTTCTTTGATTTTGGAACTCTTAAAAGACTGCAAAACTTGTGTATGTATTGCACTGTAAAAGAAAAACAACGTACATTTATACAATATTATGGACAACTGACTTTTTTCACTGAAAACCTGCATAGGCTCTACCAAAGTCTTTCCATTTGTGAACTGTGATCATGGATTTACAACTGAAAGCGTGAACTTGATTTTATGTTTTTGGTCTCAGAACAGTGTCATATTTATGTGTTTATATTGATGTAAGGCTTAGGGGTTATTGACAATATCTAAATCTTAGGGATTCGAGTAGTTAGAGCATGATTTGATAAAATTTCTTTACATGTGTGGGACTGTTGTTTGAGTGCTGCAAAAGTAACTGCTGGTTTCCAATATCTTGCTTTTAGTTATTTTGCTTTTTAAATCTTGTATGTGTAGTATAAGTATATATATGAGGCTTTCACAAGTACTGTAAATTATTCTACAACAGAAAATAACCTATATAAATAAATGGGAATATTAATAAATTCATTTGAAATTATTTTAACCATTTTTTTGGTTGGGAATAAATTACTGCTGTCAAGACTTACCGCATCAAGAATTAAAGTTAACATAATGCAGGGTTCTTTGGCCAATGAAACCTGGAAAAGTCATGGAATTTTAAGATGTAGAAATATCTTAAATATCCATGCCAGGCATGGAAATGTTTTGAATAAATGAATCCCAAAATGTTTTGGAAAATTCATGGAAATTTGTATTAGTAACTCCATATATTTTAAGTCTTAATAGATTTAACACATGCTGTAGTAAATTTGAACATGTTTTTTTCTTTTTATTTAGGTTACACATTCACATTTTATAACATATTTGGTAACAGTTATATATATCATGGACTTTTACTGTTTAAAATGTGTTTTTGAGTAAATATGACATACAGTTATTATGCTAAAGATCTTTAGATAAGAAGATGGTTTTATATTATAGTTTATCGTATATCAATATCTGTTTTTCAAGTTTCAGTGTAGGAAAGGCTAGCTGACTTTGCACATTCTTGTAATGCCATTATCGTGCCAGGATGATTAGTCTGTGCCTCCAGTGTAATTAAGTAAGCTACAGTTAAAAGCTTAAAAGCTTTAATAAATCAGTTGATTGGTTAAATTAAACCGGATCTGAAGATGAGAATGGACATTTACTGAGTTGCCTTGCCATAGAAGCTGCAAAACTTGAACCGAAACACAAAGAAACAAGACTATGACAGTATTTCCATAAACATTAATTTAGTCGATTGAAATTGCTTTATGAAAATATTAAGTATAACCTATATTGCCAGGTCAGGCAATGCACACAAGGAAGTGACTTTTAAAGTTACAGTTCATCCAAACAAGAATATCCTGTCTTTACTTAAGGTAACTGAACAACAGTAGAACCTTTTCACTTTTATTGTATGGATACAAACCGATGTAAGTAAATGAGTGCTTAATAATACCAACATTTAAAATATCGTCTTTTGTGTTCTGCAAAAGAAGGTCATACAGGTCATACATACATACATGACAAGAAAGTGGCTAAATGATAACTTTTTTTGGTGATCTATTTTTTTAGAGGATGTAGTTTCAGCAGGTTTCTCATCTTTTTTTTTTAAATGGACTGCAAACCAGGGATTTCAACCCAATTTTTGACACCAAGGCCCTGCATATATTTAACAATATTAAAAGGCTGCTCCCCACTCACAAAAACTTACACCTTCTACTCATAATGAAAATATTTAAGAGCTTAAAATAAACTGGAAAATTTTTATAATTTATAAAAAGGACAATAACTGAGTAATAATAATAATTATTATTAGAATCATCATAATAATGTATTTTAGTATTTCAATGCATAATTTGTCTACATTTAAAATACTGTTGATACATTCACTACTGTATGTCAACTGCCATTAACAGTATGTAAATCCATGAATTTATATGACCTAATGATAAGCAGAAAAATTGTTTGGCACATTTATATTTTGTAATAAATTGTTCATGTTCATGATCCATTTCCAGCACAGCTTGCCCTTTTTTCTTGATCATTCTATTTTTTGGCAGTGGTGTGTTTAAACCACTAGATGCCAATGTTGTGTCTTCTCATTTCTTTTCTGTCATGTGATCCTTCAGTTCAGAGTGCCAGAGAGGCATTCCAAGATGTTGTATCTGAGTTGGGCCACACTGAGCTGGCTCTTACTTTAATCACTGTTAAAAATATATGAGGGGACTGATATTTAATTGATGGCCCAGCCACACAAGATGCTGCATTTCGACCAGTGGGAATGTGAGGAAAACCATAACATTAAATACAAAACAATTTATAGTATATAAAATAATTACTTAGCCCAACGCCGTATTAATAACCAGCATTAAAAACATGTTATCAATGTCAAGTAATATTAGGAAATACATGTGCATCGATGCACTACAGTTTACTTAAAGTAGATGAATTAGATGAAGTTTAATTAATTCATTTAGATGAATTCTCTTTAGATTATGAAGGACAAAACTAAAACACAGAAAAAGTCAGCATCACCACATTTTTTCTTTTCTGTTTTGTTGCAAAGTGTGAGAAAAACTCTCATCCCATTGAAAAGAAAAAGATAAGCTCTAAATGCTTCATTGTGCTTCTGCTCACGCTTGGAGATGCATGACTTTACTAGAGCGCTCCACAGATAACTTAGCTGCTTTTGAATTTATCTTAATGGAAAATTAGATCATGCTGCGTCTGAGAAGCTGGCACATCTAAAAGACGATAATAGGTGCCCATTGTTACTATTATCTCCTTCCAAAACAGGAACCTCAGCTATAACCATATTCCACACAAGAGAGATTCCCAGCAAGGCCAATATGAAGTCTCTACATTCATCATCTAATGGAACATGGAAAACAGAATAATATTGTGCTGTACACCGATGGTGCATTTACATCTATTTTAAAACCGTGAAGGTATCCTACACGTGTAAACAAAAAATGAAGACATCTTTGGTTCTCATTTAATCTTTATTTAAGAGAGAGAGGGGATCGCAAACAGAAAATAGTTGTGAAAATTTGGTCTAAGTAGGGTTTTAAGGACCATAAATCCATAGCACAGTGACAGAATGACAAGAAAAAGATGAGCAAGAGATGCACACATGACTGGAAAAGCCATAACTCTGAGAGGAGCATGCCACAGAGAGAGGGGTATGTCGTGGATGCTGATTTACTTTCACAGGACAAAACGTGGAGAAGAGCCACCACATGCAACTCGGTTAATTTGGGGATGGATAGAGGAAGGGTGAAAGAGCTCAGACCGAAGGCTCTTTGCATAATACAATCTCCAATTCTGTCCGAAAGAGTTTCCCTCCGTCAGACAATGCCATGATGCTCTTCTTTGAACTGGCCAGATTTTGAGGGTCTATGACCTGAGGACACACATATACAGACACAGATTAAATAGGAAATCAGACCAACCAATGAATACTAAATCCCACCCAACACCAAATTACCATTTTACGTTTTTGGTAGAGGTCTTTGAGGAGTGCATCCAACTCGTGTTCGTCTATGTAACCGTTACCGTCCTGTTGAGGCCAAAAATGAACAGAAGGGGTGTCTATGTATGCTAATGGTTGAACTGTACATGTTCATCTTTACATACACTGTCAAAAATGATTAATGTGGCTTAGGGAATATAAAAAAATAGAAGTTATATTAAATAAATAAAAAATGTAAACACATTAATTAGATTGTTTTCAATGGAAAATATAAAACATATTTCACAATCCAACAATTCCTCCAAAAAAATATCTTTTAAGTCTATGTAATCAAGCAAATTAAATTGATAAGATGTACATATTTTTTTTCTGAAATTTACATTAAAAAGTATTGTTTTTGATGCAAATTGTTTCAGATAAAAACACAGCACATTTTGTATACATGTGGGCTGTTATCCCACCTGCAAAAAAAAGAAGATAAATAAATACAAGATTAAGACAAAATCTGCTTACCTTGTCATAGTAGTTGAAGATGCTTTCAAACTCATCAGCTGATAGTTTGATGTTCTAGTAATGATGAGGACAAAGATATCAGATTATGGTTATCATTTGTTTATGTAGGGCAGAAGGTTATATTGTAATATAGGTTTGGGTTTAGATTTATTTGTGAGCGCCTACCTTTCACGACTAGAAAATAATCCTCCTAATCCTTGGAACTACAATAATATAATGTAGCTAACAGGCATCATTTCTTAAACTGATGGGTTATATTAAACCCAGCATTGGGTTAAAAGGGGATAACCCCAGTAGCTGTTTATATTTGACCCAACAATGGGTTAAAATAATGCAATACTTTGTCCCCTTTGGACCCAATGCTGGTTGAAAACAATGGATTATAATGGGGCCTAAATGGATTGGGTGATATAATGTGATGCCTGACTTGTAAATGACACACTTTCTGATAACTTGAGAATTAAATGGGGGAAGGGAGCAAGATACACACATGAACAGATTCCCTATTTACTTTGTTCCACATTTTACTACTCAACACTACATTATGTCTTCTATTACTACATTATGTCTTCTGGTTTATTTTAACCTAAAAATGGAAATTCAAATCTATGGGTTAAAAATGGGTTGCTTCAACCCAAAATGCTGGGTTGTTTTTTCAATTTTTGGATGAAAATTACACATGTGCTGGGTTAACTTAACCCATTTGTTTGCTTTGAAATATTGGGTGGACAATAGATTATATTTAAAATTGTACAATGATAACTTGACATATACTGCTATATATATCTAATTTGTGAATTTGCACTATACTATAATTCCTTTGATATATATTTTGGTAATATGATTCGTGTTTGAACCTCTACTCAGATGGCAACTGTATTTCGCTCTCTCCGTAAGATGACAACGTTGAATCTACTCCAATCTATCATAATCTTATAAAGGGCGGCTGGATCTTACCTGAAACTTGAGCAGAAAATTCTCCTGCACAGGAAGAAGTCTGAAGGCACAAAAAGCAACATATAATGCAATATTGTATTTATGCAGTGTCTAATCCCGTCTCACTCTCTTTCCTCACCTGGCCATCTCGGACAATCCCAACTTCCCGTCACCATTCAAATCAAACATTTTGAGCTACGGAAAAACACAAATTAACTAACAGCTGCTCTGTGTGTGTATGTGTGTGTGTGTGTGTGTGTGTGTGTGTGTGTGTGTGTGTGTGTGTGTGTGTGTGTGTGTGTGTGTGTGTGTGTGTGTGTGTGTGTGTGTGTGTGTGTGTGTGTGTGTGTGTGCATTTGCTCACTATGGTCTGTGTATACTCGCTCAGCTTCTTGTCATCATAATGTCTGTTTGCTTTCTTCAGCAGATCTGAGAGGAAGCCCTGAGGGAAAACAACGTCTCAGCTTTATTTGCTAATGAATCTGTCACAGCTGTTGAAAGTTGGATCTGTTGAGCTTTACCTTCAATTCATTAGATTCAATGTATCCACTGCGGTCAGTATCATATTTTCTCCATGCCTGACAAAGTAAACAGAGCATTAGCATAGACACGTACACACGCATGTTCACGCACCGCTTCATCTGACATGGTGTTCAATCTGCTACACTGACAATGGTTTTTGATTATGTTATTGTCTATATGTCCTTTATCCAGGATTAAATATTTTGAACTCAAACTGGGATTACTGACAAGAAGATCTAATATGGAAGAACATCCACTTGCCCTAATTTTGTAAAAATTGTACTATTATTTACATTACTGTAAATGCATCTGTATTCTTCTGCTTTGTCAAGCAAAACACCTTAATCGTGATCACAAGACCCTTTCCCTACAGAACTTACATGTTTTGTATTATTTACAAAAATCACCATGTTGTACAAATGAATGTCCATTAACCCAGTTACTCACACACAAAATGTATTGCAGAGCATTCATAATAGATAACTTACTGTAAATAGAACTTTCTTTCCTCGCTCTTGTTAACTCTTTCTTTCGAACAGATGCATGCAAAGACCCCTCATCTTTCAATTATATTTGACGGTCACAAAGATAGTGGCAATGGTTTGGATTTTTGGGTCTTGTCAATCAATTCAATCAGATTATGAGACACAAGTAAAACATATATATAATTTTGAATTTGTAACCTATGGCACAACAGAACAATCCCCGTGTAGTTTGGTTTAGCCATACTTACTGCCATAAACTCTGCACTGGAACCAACAAACTGCCTGAAGCATAACAGAAAATTCTCCTCTGTTGGCAGGATCTGCGCCAGCTGAAATATCAAAGGAAACAAACAAGGAGAAGCGGTTTTCAATTATGTTACAAGACAATCCAAATGTAACAAAACAGAACCTAATCTGATGATTAATGCTCAGTAGTTTTCAAAGATTATTGTTTATTCTGAATTAACCAAAAAGACATTTTGTCTTGTACTGCCCACTAGAGTCCATATAACACTGTTGAAAGGGATTTCAGCACCATGGACAGCCACACAGTGAGGCACAAAACTCTTCTCCCAAGCAGTCTATTGCTACATGATCAACCAAGTGTTGGTGTTTAAGCTGCGTATAAAGCCTATCTCTCTGGCTTAAGATGAGAGTGTCTGCAAGAACTGGACAGGGATGAGAGACCTTTGTATACCCTTGCTTATCTCTTCTGGCCTAGACAGAGAAGCTCATCATTGCTGATCTGCTGGAGGGATGCTTAACCACATCAAACCATGAAGAAGTCCATCTTCCTTTCACATACAAAAACGTGAAACTAAAAACTAACTAACTTACTAAAAAACAGTACATTTAGCTTTGAATTATTTGAATATGAGTTGCAATATATTTGGAGCATCAAAATAAAAATAGTTATGCAGTTATCAAATTATGATAAAAGGAATACGTTTCAATGCACGAATTTCACGAGTGGAATATAACAACAAGAGCTGCTTTAGCATGAAACTGACTAAAGAAATAAACGTCACATGATCTTCAATGGCTAGCATTTTTCAAACTGCCTTTTAGTATGGACTTTAAAGTGGATGTTATGTAACTTTAATACTGTATTTATGAGCCCAGTTGACATGAGGCCACCCTATATTAACACGCTCTTCATAGTTGGCTCTCTATGTCAGCACTAACAACAAGACAGACTTGCTCAAACTATCATTTTGTCTAGTCGGATTATATACCTAAAGTGTATGTATACATAAATCACTCACTCATTATTTATTTATATTTGTACAACGTTTTTAGAAAATATGTGAACTCGTCATAACTCTATTAATTGTAACTGTGGGATTGTAAAGCATCTTAAATAAGGCAAAACTGTTTTATTTAAGTTACTTTGATGATTGCAACCTTTGACAAGAATTTAATAATTGTTTCCTTGACATTTTTATAATTTATCTTTTTTGAGGTCTCTACCTCAAAAAAGCTTTTTTTTAGGAGTATTCGAGGGGTTTACGGACTTTGTATAGCTCTCATTGAAAAGTCATCTGTTTTTAGAAAAAAATAAGCCTGAGATGCAGGATTTTCAATATTATCTGAATTATTTTTGTCAAGCATTTTTAAACTTTTTGCACTTAAGAGGTGTATATTAGTTCACCAGAGGTGAATAATGGTTCCAAAGGTCAAATTTGTGAACCTGCCTATAAAAACCTGATAATTTTTTTATGATCTACTGTATTAAATCATTCTACATAATTTTAGATCATTCGGTGGAAAAAACATATTGATATCTTCAATATTGAGTATGGCAATGTCAAAATCGAAAATTATAGTAAAATGAATGGCTGAAATGAAATTTTCATTCTCATCCTCTCAGAATTTAATTATTCCAACTTAAGCCTGGTTTTCCAAGGCAGGGTCTTATTTGGTACATGGCTTAGCTTAGGATCTTTTGCAAGGTACTGCCCTAGTGAAATCAGGGTATTCATTACTAGGTTTTACTGAGTACTTTTGACCTAAAATCTAGACCAAAGGTTAAATATTTGAATTAACAGTACAAAAGTTTCAAATATATACCTAAATGAGGGCGATCCCTATGTATTCATCATCATGATGATAGCGTCACTTTTTGGAATAACAAAAGTTATTTGAGTCGTTTAGGTAAACGACTATCATTTTATTCTTCTCCTAATCTGACTTTCATTTATGCCCCATTGTTAAAGACATGATTTTTAAATGCTTAAGTGCAAATATATGACAAAAAAAGATAAACTGTTATCTACTTCAGTCGGTCCTCAATCAATCAGAAAACCTCATGGTGCAGAAGTTACCGGTTACATTGATCCCAACATGGCTAATCTGAGGTTCCAGCTTAGTTTCACATATTGCACATAATGAAAAGATCAGTGAGTCATACAACCTAGGAGCAAGAGTTTGAATGAGCTGGGAAACTGCTGCTAGCTGTGAGGATTAACACCAGCAAGAAACTGTCAAGCAAAACTGACTTAACTTCAAGTAAGTTAAATGGACTTCAAACTTTAGAGAGATATGTTGTGATTTGTAGAGAAGCAAGAGGGATTATGGTCATATTGTAGTTACTTGCAGCATTTTGCAGAATGGTCGGTCATCTTTTTTATTTTAAGGGCCTTTCAACATATCCTGAACGCAACTACCTCAAGGAATCCATCAAGTTCAGGCATGTTAAGGTCATGTCAAAGTCATAAGTGAAAGGCTTAATCACAAAAATATTTTCTTGTGGAAGCAGTAGTTAATATTTGCCTGGGGTTTTTGGATTAGTGTGGGCTCTTGTTCAACATAAATCATTTCTTCCATTTAGCCATGCAGACAAATATGATGGACGTAGCCCCAACACATTTTCCCCCTCATTCTATCCCCATTCATCTCTCTCCTCTCATCTCACTCACTGCCTCACTCTGGATAATTCTGTCATGCTTTTGATTAATGCCACCCAAGACCCTAATCTCTCCCCACTGCCTTTTTTGTATGTGTTCCTGGTGTTACATTACTCTTAGATGGTGAACGGTCCACACCATGTGAGGAAGGGTATGCATTTACCTCTGACATCTCGATCTTCCCATCACCATTCTCATCGAATTTCAGCATAAACTCTTTCATTCTGTCTCTGAAGGAAACATTTGAAGGTTCCTGAAACCAAACTTTCCGTTATTGTCCTGATATAAATTCTTTATGTAGAAGCTGGATTTACATGGGGAAATTTTAGACAGATGGTATCTGCTAAGATGTCAACAGCATTAGGCAAGATTAATCTGGGGATGTCATTCTGTAGTTCTTAATAACTGTATGTGCCATTCAGATCAGCACCTATCAAGTAAAACTGCTCTGATGTTTTTTAATTGAATTAGAAATGTGTGACTCACCACATTTGTGCCTTTCCGCGCTACCTCAAGCTCGAGAATGAAATGTTCCAGCTCTTTCCCTTCAATGCAGCCATTTCCTAGAAAATAATGAACATGAATTATGAACATCCAAGAGGAAGACACGGTTGGTCTCACAATTTCAGATATAACTTGACAACCAGGCTGTTTTGCAAGAGAAAGAAAGATCTACTCCAACTTGTCTGGTTAATTGACATAATGACAAAATAAAAAAAATTAATTATGTAAGTGTAAGTAAAATGAGTTCCAAGTGTTTCTGCTTATGACCAGAAGCAAACGCATGTTAACATGAAATAACATCCATTGTCTTTCCCTTTAATTTGACAGTTTACAGTATATCTAAAACCAGCCAAAAATCAAATCTATTCAAGTTCGTCAACAATTACATTTACATTATATATGAAGAATCGAGGAGAAAATTTAAGAAAAAAAGGAATAGGTGAAAAGTACTGCAACAACTTACAAAGTGACACAAGACAAGATGAACCCTGTAGGAGGCTAAAAAGAGATTATTTATGAGTAAGTGGGTAATTTTTATGTATTTATGGATTTTATAAATACATGAATGTATAAGTTTGTGTTTATGATGCACAATCCTATACTCATGTCATGTAAATGGAAACAGCTAATAACCGTTAAATGTATTACTAAAAATGTATTTATTGAATTAAATATTTGAAAGCCCTAAAATTCTCAAAAGTATTTCCTATAAATGTATTTTAAATACATTTTCTCTTAACGTTAACTAGAATTAAGCATCTTGAAACTTTCACAGTCTGTCATTTAGGGTTTGTGAAACAAATGTTTTGCCACATTTAACAATTTTCAGAATTCTAAATGAACACTGGATGCCAAACAACATCAGCACATTTTTGCCATCTGCACTGACAAGTTTGATTAGAAAGACCAAGCTCTCTCTTCTCAATGTTAACTGTGATTACTGTGCACGTGAGTACAAAATCTATTTGGTATATCCACAATTCAGCATTTTCTCATCTTGATGAGGAGACATGTTAATGTTGACCATGTCTTCACCCTCCTATGAAGAATGTGCATAACTAGCAGTAAAATGATTCATAAGCAGATCCACTGCCAGTCAACTTATTATAGGGAGCTCTCAGTCCAGCACTTTTCATCTTCATAGAGTTGACACACTAATAAATTAGAGAAGGGTTTTATTTCAGAGCAAAATCAATAATTCCAACAGCACATGAGGGACATCATTCAACGAGCAGCAAATGTGGAGAAATGAGAGATGTAAACGTGACGTCACAGGCGCTCATTTCAATTTCAATTTAAAGAGCATAAATAATATTTCTGTGGTTTTAGTGCATATAAGCATTATATGACCATATTTTAATAATGTAAATATTTTATTATGTAATTATGTTTTTAATATATTACAAACATAATAACTATATATATCTTTAATTTTAAAAAAATATATAATTTACAGATGTTATTTTGTTAAACATCACATTAATGAAATGATAGCCAGCTGTTTCTGTAAAAACTAGACTTTGCTTTAATGCACTAAAACCAAACACAGTAAAATTATTCATGCTCTTTCCTTAAATTTGATCAAGTTTAAAATCTTTCTAATCCACGTTGAAACATTTAAGAACATCCAACCAAACATAATTAAATATTTTTATAAATCACACAAAATACAGAACAATAAAGGATGTTGGTGCTTATAAATCCCATGCATTACCAGAACGATTATTAGGGAGGTGTGGAGCTGTCACCCGTCCCGGGACTTCACACTCACCATCAGTGTCAAATTTATTCCAGATGTCGAGAAATTGGGTTGCAGTGAGTTCTGCCAGGTGCAGAGAGGGCACCTCTGGTGTCTTGTGAGCCATATCTATCGTTTCCCTGTCGTTTCTCAGTTTTTTTGGGAAAGGGTCCTGACAGCACTCCTGAGCACTGAAGCACTGAAAGTCAGCGGACAGAAACAGCCGTTTTTAACCCCAGCTTGCAGTTCACACAATCATCGATGGGCGGCGCCATGGTGCGGTAAATTAATGCACTCAGATCAGCAGCATTCAAATGACATGAGCAGAAAATTACAACCAGAGCAAACTGTATGGATATTTTCTTTACAATTCTCATCTAATCAGTAGAAAATGCTACTCATTTTACATACACTACCAGTCAAAATGTGTGGAACAGTTACTCACTTATGCATTTAGATATTTGAACATTTGGTAAAGAGCAATGTGGGAAGAATGTTAAAACTAAAAAAATTTAAAGAGTTATGTTTGATTATCTATAGTCTTGTCACTTTTTGAATAGAATTTGCAGAAATGTTTTTTTATTACTTTATGAAGCTGCTTCTAAAGGTCTTATCCTTAGATGCTTTTTGAAAGAATCTTAAAGAAATTGTTATTTGCACTCTTACTGAATGATCTTACTTTCTGTAGTAAAAATGATTCTTTTCACAAACATTTTTTCATTAAATTCAATAAAAGCATTAAAACACATGTAAGCGAGATTGTTTTTTTGTCTAATAAACTAGTTTAAACAAGTAAAAAGATTGAGAAACATTTCACGCCGATGTTAATGCCGTTTTAACATCTTTTTTACTGGTACGAGTGTGTGTGCACGCTCGTGTGTTTTTCATTCTCACTCTCTTTGTACATCCAATGATCACATGGCTTTATTTACAGAAAATAAAGGGAAAACAGTCAAAAATAGATTAAGTCTGGGGAGCAATAAAGTGGAAACACTACAATCACCAAACAAATAAACATTGTTAAAAAAAACATTTATTTACTGAAGTAAAACAGTGTTGATTTTTTTTTTAATAATACATTTTAAGTCAATAGTCTTGTATCTCATTCAACATGCAGCAGCTTCCTTAGGAAATACAGAAGAAGATAAAAGAACATCTACAAAACATTCACACACGCTTTGCAGTTCAGGCACAAGGATGCTCACAAGCCTCTGCAGGTCCAGAAGAGGTGATGAATGGTCTTCAGTACCTTCACATGATTACTTTAAAGAAGCCTGCTGTAATCCTTTACTAAGAGTGATTATGAGAAATAATCAAACTCCTGAAGGACACAATCAACCTTCTGCTAAAGAGAAAGAAAGAGAAACGATTACCAGATTAAAAATGTGGAGGCCAGGACTGATGTAATATCAGAAGATATTAAAAACAAATCCCTATTTATAAGTCCATCCATATTTTCCATAGCTTCAATTACTAATAGTAGGATATTTGATTGCTTGAAAGTGGTTGTAAGTGATAGTTTTACAATGATGTGCCATTGATTTTCTCGTAATATTCACTTGTTTTATACATCAGTTATTTTATTTTATGAAACCTCATGAAGTGTTTCCTGATAAATGGCAAACTTTGGGCACTTTAAAAAAGCTAAGACTTGCACAAAGAAAGTGCATGTAGACACACACAGGTGTTATCTCATGATTAAATATTCACTCCTAAAAAATAAATGTCCAAAAGGCTCTCAACAGAGTGAAATTCTTCTTTAGAGTGCAATTCTTCTTAAAACGCTGATGTAAGATCTCAGTATGCTGAAAAAGAACAATAATCAAATCCTTCATAGTGAATGTTTTTTTTCTGAACATAAGGTATTAAAGAGAACTATTGAAGGGCCTTCTCTAATCTACACACCTTTGTTTAAGAAGACATACACATTTTTAAGACTCTTGAAAGCAGAATAAAAGAAATCTAAATTAATTACCATAATTGTAAACAGTGAGTTTAAAAAAGGTTAAATATAGTCAATTTCTCAAACAGGCTGACTCAACAAATCTGTGTGCTTTCTGCTCAGAGTGCTCAGGCTCTTAAAGCACTTTCCAAATCCACCTGGCCAGCACACACACGCACGCACACTTCCTTTGTGCAAGTCTCACCTTTCCTAAGTGTCCAACATGTTTAACAAAAATCTTTTCGTGGAATAAATTTCTAATTGAATCAAGCACATACTCATAACTTCACAAATTTCAGAAAAAGTTTATCAATTCAATTTTGAGCTTAGCATCACAAAGGCATACAGCATGACATTAATGTATTACACATACCATTTTATAACCATTTTTAGATCAAGTGCAACAAATGTAACTGAGAAGAAAAATTCTAGCAAAGTTTGATTAAATCAAATGAAAAGTGAAACAAACAGCATTAAAAGGTCAAGAGAAATCTATTCACATTTTTTAAATCATAAATGAAAAACAAGAAATTTCTTTCATTTTACACACATTTGCTATAATGGATGACTGGTGTCTTGATTAGGTTCCTATGACACTGTACTATTATAAATAAGTTGCTTTTGCAGATTTTTTAACATGTAAACCCAAGTTTTAACATGTAAACCCATATTCAATATAAAAGGTCACTGTTGACTTCCATACAAAGTTCTTATGTTTTACTTTAACCAGAAATAACTTTGATACAAACTCTTATTGAAATATCATAATTTGTGTTCATGGTAAGCAAAGGATGACCAAATATTAATATAGAAAACATTCCTATAAACCCAGACTTTTTTGTGACATTTCATAAAACGACACCAGCAATTCATTAAGAAAGGGTTTTAATAACTCCGGCTCGACTGAAAATCTCTATGTATTACTTAAAAAAATAATACATATTGAAACATAAATAGTAAAAAAACATTTCAGACATGACTGCACATGCAGTCCCATAAATATAAGAAATATAACCTCAACCATACACAAAATATAACTTCTCTTACAGTATTATCCATTAAACAAAATAATACATCAAAGGAAGTCTGTGTTCAAAAACCACTGTGCAACAATGTCTATGACTGCATCTGAGTAAACTTAGGCTTTATAAATTCAAGCAGTCAAACTGAAAACTATAGAGTCTGGAGCAAGTGAACTATGTGCTCGGGTCAACCTGCATAAGCACATGAAGATGCTGCCGAACCACAGCAACGTTGAAAGAGGACAGGAAGCGAGGCAATGCCCCTTTCAGAAGCTCCTCCAAGGGAACAAACTGCAGAACCTGTCTGTCCTGCTCAAGGTCGATTTTCTTCATCTTTTCAATAACATCGGAAAGAAAGTCCTGAAGCTGGGGTAGGACTGCCGACGGCACAAACCCCATGCACAGAAGTGCACTTGGAGGCCAACCAGATGAGCAACGGAACGTGATGTCACGGAAGCAAAGGTGAAGCGCAAACACCAGCCCGGCTGTGAAACGCGTTAAGGCTGAACATAATGGAATTACCAGGGCTGACCCTTGGTGCTGCCGTTGCAGAGCAGAAAACACACCGTTCAGAAGCCATAGCTGAAAGTCTGGCTGTCCATCGTGTAGTATGGAATCCTTTACTTCACAATGGAAAGGTGCTTGCAGAAACTCTGGCTGCAACTTAACTCCTTCAAGTGTTCGGTCACACCATGACTGGCCACCCAGCACCAAACAAGACGTGACATCGGGTCGGCTGCAAATCTCAGATAAGATGTCAAGAGGGGAGTCAATGCTGCAGGAGCCGCACGCCGGCATAGGACAGGGTGTTTTTAGCATAAGATTCTCTTCTAGAGCTTCATTTAAAAAGTCAAGCAATTCTTGATCACAGAAGGTGGAACTGCACACTTTTGGCAATGCAGCCCCCTCAAGGACAAACCAGCTTCCTATATCACTCTCATCCAGAGGGCCGCTTAATACATTCTCAAATCCGTTTGTCCCCGTGTGATGCCCCTCAATTAACCCGCCATGATTTCCTTGAGCAAGGCGCTGCTTCCATCCCCGAAGTTGCATCTCTTTGCGTTGATTGAAAGAGCCCATTTGCTTCCTTTCGCTGGGCTTTACCCATCTGGGCGCCCCGCCACGGCAAACCCAGCTTTTCCGCGGGAGGTACAGAACGCCAAATCGTTTTATATAATAGTCGGCAGCATATTCCCTGAGCTGGTCCAAACGCCTGCGCAGTTCTACACTCATATGTGCAAAAAGCCTGAGGTTCTCCTGAATTGTGTCAACTTGCAATGCATGGAAAAAAGTGCATATGTCTTCATGCTGACTCAGGAATGATTTTGGAATGCAGTGATGGGGAAAGAGAGCTGTTGTGGATGCCAAGTCTGGCCCGTAATTGCGGATTAACTTTGAGAGCAACGGCCGTATCGATTCTTTGGCCTGGTAGTCCAAACAGACTATATAAAGTTCTGAGTTTCCAGATTTGCTGGTGCCCGGCTTAAAGATGTTCACAGAACGGAAGCAGCATGCCAGCAAATAAAGCAGACAGACGGATGAGTGTTCGAACAGCGTGAACATCTTTAGAACAAACGAGCCTCCAATCCCTAAAAGCAGTAGAGCACACACGGCTTCGCAATACTGTAGCGGGGCAACTAATCTCTCTTGCTCCCCAGGGTCACCCTGACAGTCAAAGCTTCCATCTGCCGTAACCAAATCTACAGTAGGCATGTTACTAACAAACCTCGGCAGCTCCAGCAGATGCTTTTGGAGCATAATGTCCCCCGTGTTGTCAGATCCAAAGAACCACCAAGGGAGGGTGTGCGCGATAAGTCTGTCATCAGTAATAGTGCAACCACGGCCGTTGGCTTCGTAGTATGGATTTAGTGTATTGGCAATCCAGTTCCAATCACAGTGCAGGCGATTCGTCTTCAGGAAGTGATTTAAAGCTGATATGAAGGCACCAGGGGCTTCGCACAGATGTATGGAGTTCAACTCACCACTCTTTAATGCATTTTCGGGTAAAAGCTGAAATGAGCCCAAGATCTCATAAAACTTGGCCCAAGCCTGGGTGCATAGCTCCGCGTTGGCAGTGGATCGAAGGTGTGCTGTAACAGTGCCTGCTCGGTTGGTGGAACAAGTATGCTGGTGCCATACTGAGAGGTCTTTATCACTGAGTAGATTCTTCACTTCGTTGAGTGACTGTTTCAGTGCTTGTAAACGCGGGTGACTCACGTTAGGTTCACAGAGCACCACACTCGGGTCAGGCAAGGTCCATTCTCCTCCAGAAGGAGGTTCATATGCTCTGACCTTCCTGAAGACCTGGTGCACCTCCGCAAGTATTTCCTCATCAAATATTTCAGGGGGATTTTCTGATGCCGTTCTTTTTCTAGCTCCCCGGCCCCGGTTCATCCTGCAGTCTTTCGTTGAGCGGCATAAATCACCAAACTGCAACGAAACAAATGACAATTTTTCATTAGCACATTAGACAGAATTAACGACAATCTGGCAGTGTAACAGGGATTTTATCTGAAAGGTTTCTGGCGAGCGTCTGCTAAGAGTTTCACAATCAGCATCTTGAGCTTGCATTAGCGCATCAGTTTGGCTCAGTAAGAATACAGCGTGCAGACTCAAGTCCTGTTATTTATTTATAAAGTGAACATGTCAGCACAACCCTTCAAGCAAAACGACAATCTAAAGATATTATGTGTTCTGACACCTTCACTTCAGACTCACTGAAAACTTCTGTTGTTTTCCACCCCATTGTAAACTGGGAAAATATGACAATTAATATTAATCACCGTGAACTTGTTCCAACCCTGCACCATTGATCTCAATTGCTAACATTCTTTCAAATATCTTTCTTTGTGTTTAATGATGCATTCAGGTTTATAACTACTCAAGGATCAGTAATTCATGAGATTTTTGGGGGACTTTAACTTTAAAGTGAAATTCAATATTTAAAGGTGTAATGCCCATGAAAAGTCTTTAATGTTTCTAAAGCATAGGTTTCCAGTCACTTTATATTAAGACACATTAACTGTTTTGTTTTATGAAGAGCTTGCTTCTGTTTTGAACATTTTAATTTAAAGAAACAAATAGTACAAATGTATTTAGTCCACAATAATCATTTAAAGACTGATGCATGGACAGATATTCTTCTAATGCAGGACTATCATCAGGGGTTAGTAAAAAATAAGCAGATTATTCAATGTTTTAGTTAAATACTTTTTTAGAGAAGCTACATTTTAAGTTTTGAATAAGTCACAATAATAACGCTGGAAATGTCAATATTAAGCCTCATTTCAGATGTGTTTATACAGTGGCTGCTGATCCTGAGCTGTGCTAAGCCTGTTTGGCTAGCTTAGCCAGCCAGCTAACACTGCTACAACGTCGCCCAAATGCTAATAAAATAGCCGTACAACTTCATAAAATAAAAAGTTAAACTTTTACGTCATTTTGAAAGTTTGTTGCGCTAGATTTGTTTTATTTTAATGCCCAAAGACACGCGGTCATGGTATAGAGGCACAGCTTAAGCGAGGAAGCTAACTGTGCTACAAGAGAGCTCAGGCTCACGTTAGACGGGGAGGCCTCGCAGGAAAATACGGTGCGTCGTTTGCGGCCTGCTAAATATACCAACAACAAACACACATGAACAAATTGGTGTGGGTTCCCCGACTTTAATTTAACTAAGATACATCCTTATACTCACAATAATGACGAATTGAGTTCTGTTTGTGCTAACTGACCTTAGAAACCTTTCTCAGTCCCACATGCAAAGCAAAGCTGAATGCACTGCAGGTTATGTTTGGGTTGTCATAGGAGGAGGAGGTGTGACTTATCAAGAGCAACTGAGATTAATGCAAAGATAAATTAATGTGCATATGCTTTTCATCACTTCATATCAACACTTGAGACATGCCTTGAGAAATATCACAACAAAACAGATGGCTGATCTTATATAGTCTGCACATCTAATACACATTAAACACTGCATGTATGCAGGTGTTGTGAGCTTATATAAGACAATATACTTGAATATGTGTTGAAGGAGGTCCATTGTGCAGGTCTTTGATTTAAGACGGTGCATCTTTTACTGCAAAATGCAATAGTGTCAAGCATAATGGAAAAATAAAATATAGCCATTAAGCACAGCGTGTGTGTGCGCCTGTGAGATAAGAGACGTGCGGAGAAAATTCCAAGGGTCAGCGTATTAAAAGCATGGCCTGTGCAAGTGTGATGTTTGGGCACAGTCGTCTGTCAGGGTCAAAATCATGCCATATATATGACAAACTGCTCGCATGAATGGTTCATATTGCCATGGTGACCGATTTTAACCCTAGATGTCCAAGCAGAAGAAAAAGAGGTCGGAGAAAGACTTGAACCCTGTATTAAAAGTGGCTGTAAGAAACGATGATCACAATTGTATTCGGGGGCAGTGGTCCTCAACCAGCTGACTTCTAGGGGGTCTCAATATGACCAATATTTGCTGGTTAAGACAAGTGGTTGTTCTTATTATTTGGCCATTTTTCAGGTCATTTTAAGCTGATATATTTTATTGTGGTGAAATTTGAAGGTTTCGTGATTTGGAGGGGGGCTTTGATTATTGTTAAAAACAACGGAGGAGCCTGGAGTCAAAACTGTTGACGACCCCTGATCTCAGGGGTTCTACAAATTGTATAAAGTCCTAAAGGATAATGTATTATTTAAATATGAATAATATGAATGTGATTTTTTAGCTTACCTCCTTTAAGTGGTCAATAGGCAAATCAATTTGCTGATGAGAGCTATGAGATGAGAGGACAACATTATAAGCGAGGAAAGTGTGTCATGTGTTTGGTAAGCCTGGCAACCGACCCTGAAACAATATTGTCGAAGGAAACAACATTTAGATGACCGGGATTGAGCTGATGTGTGGGTGATGTCATGCATAAATGTACAGTATATTAGTGCAAAGTGTGTTCATCGAAGTGAGGAAACTTGTGCTTGAATGTGTGTTCAGCTGTTTCATGTGAATGTGCATTCATGTGCATGAGAGTTACGTATAAGTGAGCACATTTGGAAATGTTGAAGTGGATGCAATGAAAAGACAAATATAAAAGAATGAATGAAAACAAAAGCTTTATTAAAGAAGAAATCCAGGGCATCTCTCTTGAACCTTATGGTTTATTTGTGTATTTGGTGTTCTGTTCTCTGGTCCACACATCACTAAAATCCTGACCATATCAACGGACATGATACCTTAGCTGACAAATCAATCGGGAATACGAGGAAGACAAAGTAAGATGTTTGGTTTTAAAAACCCTAAACCCAGGAATCTCAAAATCTGCCTTACCTATTTAGTAAAGTAAGGTCGTAGCAGCAAGGGAATCTCAGCAGTAAGATAAATAGTTTATAGTGACCTATGACCTATACTCCAGGATTAAATGTGTTCTTAAAGGATGCAACACTGT
This sequence comes from Triplophysa yarkandensis, assembly GCA_033220385.1. Lineage (NCBI taxonomy): Eukaryota > Metazoa > Chordata > Actinopteri > Cypriniformes > Nemacheilidae > Triplophysa > Triplophysa yarkandensis. The sequence continues at coordinate 27,104,604 of CM065654.1, read as the reverse complement.
ATGACTTATTAATGATATACAAAATGCTACAAAAACTACCTGTGCATCTCACGTTAATTATATTATAGCTTCACTCCATCGCAGTTTAACCCATACCATTTTCAGAGCTAATTGAAAATGAAAGCTGGCTGATGCTTATCTGATAGCAGTGAGGAATTGTGCTGCTATTAAACAGATAAGGACCGGAGAGCACCTGGAGATAAGCTCTTTGCTGTAATATCAAGCACCTAATAGTGGCAAAGTCTGGAAGACGACTTGCTTCACTAATAAGTGTGTGTGTTAATAAGTAAACCACCTATAGAGTTAAAATGTTTAAATAAAAAACCCAGATTCCTGAAAAATCTTTCTGCTTGTACTCTAACATCCAATACAGTTGCTCATGAGAGTGGAAATGAGTCTAGAAAAGGTCATCCAGAAGCTCTGAGTTTAGCAGACTGCTTATTCTTTAATGGATAAACCAGCACAAGTATCTCTGAGAAGGCCTTGCACACTTCTCCACATTGGATGAAACAACAGCCCCTCCTAGTGGACTTCTCAACTTTGAAGGAATCTTTACAGTTTTGCATTTGGCAGATTATTAATCTTTATTAAATCTGTGTGAAGGACAATTACAGGTCCTTGATTGCTGTTTTAGGGATGAGTGCTTTAAACTTGCATTTTTACATGGAGTTTCAGAGAAGTTGATGTCGAGGATTGCTTATCCTGTTTAAAGGAAACCCTGTGCACACTTTTTACACTTCTTTAAAACTCTCTTTAACTTTTATGCATATATATTTATTAACATTTATTTACCCATATGCTTTGCTTGTTCTGCATGTCTATTTTGACTTCAAGTACATCTTTGGTATTCTCTGTACAGAACTTCTTGCACAAACTCTTTTTCTGTAAAAAAAACTTTTTTTTGTTGTTTCACAGAAAGCTGGTTATGACATAATAAAGATGTAATAAAAGTGTAATCTAAACGCGTTTCTGTGGTACAGACAGAAATTTAATAGATGCTGCTTGATTTTTCTCTCCGATTGTAAAGTTTCTAAAGTTTGAAACTCAAGAGTTGATAACAGTCGGACAATGGACAATGCAGCGGGGGTGACTAATCCCGCCCACCGGATCATTTCATTGGTCAGTGACGGCTGAGCTCGCTTCTAAGTGGGCGTTCCGCCCGTCACTCACGGGTGCTCTTCAGTCTCGGGCGCTTCCTCCGCTAACAGACCGTGGAGATCACTGGCCTGTCGTCTCGCGCTGGACACTCCTGTTGGTGTTAGACGAGTTATGACTGAGCTTGGGTCGGAATCGCACGGCGAATGCACGGAGTTGAATGCACAGAAGTTCTAATGGAGACCGTGGAGCAGCTGGTGTCCTTCCAGCACCTCCACGTGCAGCTGAACGGTGGCGCTCCGTGGGGATTCACACTGAAGGGAGGGCTGGAGCACGGCGAGCCGCTCATCATCACTAAAGTAAGTATGCACTTCACAAAGGGAGAAACTCTTGCTACATACTTGTTTGTGTGCTTCTGGTATTGAACAAAAGTTGTAAAAACTTATTTGTCAATTTATTTTTATTTATAATACTCATTCATTCATTCATGTTTAGTTTGTAGGAACTATATGTTGGAGTGACTTTAGATATAATAATTATTAATATTTATTTTTATTTGTGTTTATAATGTGTTTACTATTATAGTTTGGAAAACATATCCATAGAAAGGTTTGTGTTATAGATTTTCTATATGAATAATAATGTAAACTTTTTAGTTTGAAACTTGATGTGTTAATGTGTAAGCCAGTATATATTGTTGTAGTCTACAGAGATGTACCAGGATTTTCACACCATGTGACTTCTACATGCTGCTGTGTGCCATCGACTCATTTCATCACTTTGCTATTGGGATCTATCGTGAGACCGAAACACGATTAGAATAAGTCTTTATGTTGGTCTGTGTTTATAAAGATGTGTATTTGGGGTTATCCGAAACACGAACCCCTTGGAAGGTTGTTTTTCCTTCCGGGAGGTAAGGGAATGTGTTTTTTTATTTCCCTCCTTCCACCCTCCTTTGTCATTCCAACTGCATTTTACCAAACAGTCTTGATTTATTTTTCTTCAATTAAGACGTTTTGGGAGACAGGACCCCCAGAGATCACATTCCTAGACTCTGCCCCCTGAACCTGCATTGTGGGGGGTTGATGGGGAGAGCCTGGTATTCTCAGTTGGACTGGAAGAAAAACTTCATATGGTTTGGGTCTCTTTCAGTTTTACTTTGCAGTTGTTTCGGAATAAACAAAACCCTGTGCATACGTGAAGTCCATTCCATCTGTAAATTTGATAAATGGCATCTTTTCGCTCCGCTGCGAGTAATGTTATGTGCTTTTATACTTGGCATTCAAAGATGGTATTGTCTCTTTTATCAGGACCAGGCCTTTGACTTTTCAATGTCATTTAATGCACCAGTGTACACAATGCAGTCAAGATGCATATATCCGAAAAGAGCCATTGTGGGTCCTTGGACTTTTGAGAGTGTTTGCAGTTTTGTTTGAAAGCCATCTTTTAACCTGACATCACATGTATACAAACCTGTCAGGCTTGTTGAATTATAATATTGAACAGTTTCAGTGTGTAGGGCTCAATAGGTGGCTGGTTTATTGTCAGTACGGACAGTGTCAAACCTCTGCTTTTGGGGCTGGATCCCGGCCAATCTGATAACCTCATGTTCACTGGCTGGTCTTGTAACTGCTTAACTTGAAACACATGCTTTGTCTGACACATAGTCTGTGTATCTGTGTGTGCGTCTGTATCAGCTTGCTTGTAAGGACTTTGTTTGGAATTCATCACAAATATGACATTTGTTGTTCCCACAGTTTTCATTGTTTGTCTCATTTAGCACACGCATTCGTGATGGTTGGACATGGTTTCTGTGACTGGGAGTAACACTTTTTTCCCCCATCCGATTTGGAGGCTGAGCGCAACCTGCATGTTTGCCTGGAATCTTTTGTCCTGTGCTCTTATCTCATCATTGTGCCCAGAGGGCATTTATTTCTAAACATATCTGCAGACATTTATCTCAAACAGCAAATTTCGGGATCTGGTGCCCAGGGCTAGACAGTAGACACAATACTCCCCCGCCGTTCATGTCATGCTCAAATTAAAATCCCACATTAGGTCATGAATTAAATCAGCATTCATTAACAACAAACGGTACAATTTTGTGGAAATCATCAGTTAAAATGGAACATGGAATCCAGTAAAGAAGACGTTTGTTTAGCAGCTTGTTTACTACATACAAAAAGTTGGTATGAAGTTTAAAATTTGAAGTGAAAAATACATTTAAAACATTTGTTTACAAAGAAAGCCACATTTTCCACATTTGAACCCAAACAATCCCCTAAACCTCAAAGCACTGAATTTGATACTGATGGAACATGAAGAACATGTGAGGAGGAGGATGATTTTATGTATTAAAAAACATTGTTAGCTTTCTTAAGTCCCCCTAACCACTTTATTAGTCATCTCTCTCTCACAACCCCTCTTTTTGTCCTCATTTTAGACTGGATATGGAAACATTGTGCATTTCCTTGCAAAAAAAGTTTATGTAGACCACATGGCACTCCAGTCATCCCTCTCTCCCCACTTCTATTTGTCAGTGGAACGTATTCACATGCACAAGAGTTTTGAGGTGAAAGAAAGAAAATTTTGGACTTAGAAATGGAAATGTTTTACTGGGGCAAATTGTGAACGCTTTCTTTTTGCTTGCGATTGAAACTCGTGGTGAACAAACACTATTTCAACTTGCATTATAAAATATTTCCCCCCATAAAAGCAGTATCATCTTGGATTTGAAAACAACATGTATTTAAAAAACTTAAATATAATTAAATTTTACAGGTTTGAATATGTGAATATTGAATATGAGCATATTATGACAAAAGTTATTTTTTGTGTGAAAAAGGTTTGTGTTGTAAGACTTATACATTAGTGCCTAAAACTAATTTCTCTGATGAAACAATTACAATGATTTTCCAGAACGCACTTAAAGTCAGTCAACGCTCTTTCGTCCTATCACAATATTTCCTTGTTTAAATTAATCTTTTTGTTTGGGAGTGTATAACTTCCTCATTTCTGTTATTCAGTAACAGTTTGCTTCTTATCATTGGATAGATTTCCAAAATTGTAAGGCTTTAGATTTGGTCTGTTGTACGGAGCGCTTCAGCACTTGCAGGTATCTCTTTCATTTACTGTTATGTTAATGGACTTTAATAGAGTTATCAAGTTGTTTCTTCTATTATTTGATAAAAATGCAGTTTGTTTGAGTGGTTTGTTGATTGTGACGAAGTCCGCAGCTGGTTACGGGTGTGGGAAGGATCTGATATGTGAGAGGAATGTGAGCTTGGCTCCCTTTGCCTTGGGCAGCGAGGCTTTGATGGTGGGAGAGATATTGGGGTCTTATTGCCAGAGCCCCTCCACCACAAACACTCGGCACTGTTTCCACATGGTCCTTTAAAACCGAGCCGGGAGTGACCGGACTTCCAATCAGCAAGGCGTGTGTGTGAGGGTTTAGTGTGCTTCATTTGTGTTTGTTCACTGAGTGAATCGTTAAACAGAATAGGAAAGATTGCGATGAAGCGTACAATTTGAGATTAGGACCGTGTTAAATTGTAACTGATTACATGTATGGAGTCACTTATGGCGTAATTAGACATTTGCCGTTCGCCCCACTTCAACCTGATGAAAAAGTTTGCGGTTCTCTTGCGGACCTTCTGTGAAGACACATGGTAAATGATAATCAGGGAGTCAGCTTTCAAGCTTCGGCTGTGTTCTGCAGGGGACCCGACCACATCAAACGCTCCTCCAAACTCTTGTCAGCCAAACTTGTATCTAACATTTGGGCTCAACCAGCCGTCAAAACCACTCCAAAGTCCTTTTTGCTCCAAGGGAGGTGAGTCCGGGGGAGGGGTGTAGCTAAGGGGACAAGGTCACTTCACACACATTACAACCTCAGATGGCTCACTATAGTCCTATTCATGAACGAGAGGAAACGTAGGCATGATGGGTCCTGGAATGAGTCGTCATGAGGCCCCACATTCACGGTACATCCTCTCATGTCTGTTATGACAGTGATGGATCAATCCAAGTTAACATCGTTCCAAAGGTTGCTGACTTTGTGACATTTGCCATTGTTCTTTTCGGAAACAGGACCTGCTGTATGCTGACAGCTTGCCATCGAGACACTAATAAAGTGGTGCCGGAGCAATAGGATGATGTCAATTGGGGTGGGAAAAAATGGAGGATTTACCTCGAAATGCTGTAGCGATGTGTTTTCATGCTAAGATATTTTTGTAAAGTTTTTTTAATATAATTATTTTGGGAGTTTGATCAAGAAGCATACCTGTGTTAAGGGAAACAAACTAAAGCACTAGGTCAGTGCACACAATTATTTCTGTTCCCCAAGAAGTTTGACCAAACTCCTCTTAAAAGAATGGCGAAAACCCCTGAAGTTTAATTAACATTTAAGTGAGAGTAAAACATCGCAATACATCACAGCTTTGAATAACTTTACACTGAACATTTTCAAAATTTCCTATTGCTAATTCCCGCTCCAGCCGAGCATGCCAACATTTAGGGGCATTGGGTTACTCATCGTACATTCAGTTCCTGCATATGAACAACTCTATTGATCTAAGGACACCCCAATACACCAAAGTAATTTATTCCAAAATGCACTGGGAAGTGGGTTTATGTCCTTTAATTTGCCTCTTGTTGAATGTTGCTGAAACAAAGACCATATCTGCCTGTCAGGAACCTTCTTGGCTTCACTTCAAAAATGGCTTCTCACCTCTGGAGCAGAAAGACCTTGTTTTTAGAACACACACACTGCTGGTTTTGGATCTGCATCATAAGATGGAGGTCCTCCCAGTTCATGTCAATGACATGATTGATCGCTTTGGGATGTTTGTGGAAACATCCACGAGCAGGGATACATGTTGTCCTGATAGCTGAAGAATGGAGAATTGAGTGAGTCTAATAAGCTGTATTGATTTAAGATCGAGTGACAGAACAGTAAAATCATTTTGGTGATATGGGTATCATGAATGTGATTTGTGGTGTGTTTATACTCCTCAATGAATGACAATAATGTGGTCTTATTTAGATTTTTTTTTAAAGTTGTGTTATCATAGTAATATAATATATGTTAATATGTTATCATAAGTTTATTTAGCTAGTCTTTTAAACAAATCTTTGATCATTAAAATTTACATTCATGACTCAGCCAATGTATTATGAAGACTAGCAAATTTTTGCTTCCTGATCTCAAGTTGCATATGCACTGGAGCAGTGACGTCATGTTCAAACAACCTCTTGCAGTTCCAGATGCAGCTGCAACTGAAAGTAAAACTGAAAGCTGACACAGAAATGCAGGGATCGTTTCAGCCTGAACCTTTGCACCATATTTGCACATCGATGCCTCAAACTGCTGATCCACATGATCAAATAAGTTGCTGTGATTTGTTACAAGTTTATTATGTCAATTTTTGGTAACCTTCAGTATTATGAAGTGAAACAATGGTTTACAATGATACATTTGCACATCAGATCACGGATCAGGCCAGATCTCCACTCTTGTTTAGCTGGTATAGTGGTTTGAAAAGGAAGTCCACCCAAATAGCATTTGGCAGTTGAGCCTCAAGAAAGCAAACAAATTGTGGAATGTGATAAAGTGTTTCTTCACAGCAACATTCCTTCCTCACCAAGTCTCTTCTTTAAAACAAAACATGCGCTCTGAATCTTGAGCTTGTGTGTTTGATGGACAAAGTAACTCTTTATGTGCAACCACTTATTTATTTACCCATTCTTAATGGTTGTTTGTTTTCCACCACATTTGTTTTGTTTTTAAGTAATTCCAGAGTTTGCATTCACATAGGCCTCGGCTGTAAATGTAGGTCAGTTGCTGTTGATTCAGTTGCAGTGGTGACCCGTGGCCATGTCACACCTTTTAAAGTCTATAAGCACAGTGGAACTTCAGAGTCAATCGGGCGCAGCCGTAGTGCGACACACTGAGGTAGCGCTCTCTAATGTTCCCTACTGCACTAGTCTGAATGAAGCCTTTGTCTCTCTCTCTCTCTCTCTCTCTCTCTCTCTCTCTCTCTCTCTCTCTCTCTCTCTCTCTCTCTCTCTCTCTCTCTCTCTCTCTCTCTCTCTCTCTCTCTCTCTCTCTCTCTCTCTCTCTCTCTCTCTCTCTCTCTCTCTCTCTCTCTCTCTCTCTCTCTCTCTCTCTCTCTCTCTCTCTCTCTCTCTCTCTCTCTCTCTCTCTCTCTCTCTCTCACCACCCCCGCTCTTCTTTCTCTACTCATAAATAAAGGTGCCAGAAACCGGCAGCCTTATTCTCACCCACTCTGACCTTGAGTGTATCCAAGTGTGTCACTTTCCAGGTTAGCCTACGTTCGGAGGTCCAAACGTTCAGGAAAAATCGCCCTTCCTGCGGTTTGGATGCTTCACGCCCGCTGTCTCCTCCCAGTGTATGAGGTCAGGCCAGCTCAAGGACAGAGTTGTCTCAGCCTGCAGCGGTGACTTAAGATATGAAAGGAAAACATTCTGATAAGCACTTTGTTCATAGTGGGAAGGGCTTTGGTTCTGCTTTGCTGTAAAGCTGCGGTGTTTTCTCAGCTCAAGATAAAACTTTGTATGTGTGTGGACAGATAAAGGAACTTCAGTGAGGATAATACATGTGTCAGTCAGTCAATCGGGTTGTGTTGTTTAATGGTGGCTCAAATCGTCGGCAAACAGTAGACAAAGACATTGCTGGGAGTGGGGCATTCGAGGCTTGCAACCTCATTCTTGTCTCTTTTATGAGCAGCACAAGACTACGACTCAGTCTTGGATGCTTGAATACATTCACTGACCAGCAACTTGCAGAGCTTTGAAAACAACTGCTCTTCAGTCTCTGTTGTGCTGTTCAAATGCTTCCATTTATGGAAGGAGATTATGAAATGACGCTAACGCACGGTAAATGGCGTAACCTGTTTCGCCTGGCTGGATTTTAGACACATAAACTTAAAGTGGTGGTATTCTTTCGAAAGTTTACCCTCCTTTTCCTCTTCTGCGCAACACAAAAGAAGATATTTTGAAGAAAGTTGACCGATTAATCCCCCATTTATTTGCATCTTAAATTCATCTATCATTTGATTCATTTAGTTTGAATATTTTTAATTTGTCTATCTATAAATATTTGTAAAATGGTTATAGATTTTCATTTTTGATCATGCTTGTTGCTCTAATGTTCTCTATTCTTTTTAAGTATTTACTCTTTATGAATTGTTTAACAGCTGATTATATTAAATTATACCTTAATAACCATTGTTAAAAACTCACTAACTTCTTTTATTAGGCCATGAAGTTTATGAAGGAAAGTTTTAAAAGTTAAGAAACATAGCAAAACACAATTTCTGGTGAAGCTGCTGTTTGTAACTTTTTTGTTAAAAGCAAACAAAAATCAGTTAATGAGCAATAATGCAAACTCGCCACCTCTTCACATTTATAATGGCACTCTTAAAATTGTCTAAAAGTTCAACAGCCAAATCAGATTTTACGAGAAATGTCAGTTTGACATTATTCTCGGATAATGGATGCTCCTATGAAAGATAAAGAAATATCAAGGATCCAACACATTTTATGTTTTAAACATAGATGGCATGAGTTACAGATTCATTGAAGTTTTAAAAAAGTATTTCATTTGATGTTGTAATTAAATATTCCAGCTTGTATGTAAAACAACTTGATATACAGTCTTACATGAAAAGTGCTGTATGCATAAATGATCTCATAGTGAAGATGCCAAAGAAAACACATCAGCAAGACAAGAAAAGTTTAAGGTTCCTGGAAACTCCTAGAGGAGGATGTTGGGTAGGAATGGCAGCTGTTAGGGCTCTTCTCCTTGAGGCCAGTGGCGGTTTCTGGGCGCTGGGGGGTTACCAGGGTGACCACCTGACTGCTTTTCATTGCTATGCATTGGATAGCTCTCTGTCTGTGTGTATGTATGTGTGTATAGGGGTATATATGTGTTGTTTCTTTGTTTTGAATGGATGTTCTGAATCACGTTCCCAGTGGATTTTGGCATTTGGCATTAATTTTCAAATTGAATATGTATAAAAACATGCAGCGGAACAGTTGGCTATGCAAAAAGCCAGTGGGAAACATTATTATGTTTCATGAAAGTAAAGACGCCTAATAATAAATATATGGCATGTTTTCCGTTTGATTGAGTTTCACTCGTTTTTACTAGGGCACAGGAGGATAAGGGTTTTCCCAGTTTAAGTCTAATAGAAGTTACATTGTAGAAGCTTTTTTAAGATTCAACTCAGATTTCTCTTCGACCTTTTTAAAATTACACTAGCAGTTATACTTTAGGATGAATGCAGCCAATGTTTTTTTTAATTTTTTTTTAAGCTCTGTATTTCCCACATAAACGTGTGAGTTACTTTCAATTCCCTTTCCTTGCTCCAGTTGCTGTGATGCCTGTTGTTTTTTCCTTCAGGAGCAAGAGAAAACCAAAAGCCCTGTTCTCAACACTAACTAAATCTGCCTAGAATGTCTTCATCTCACACACTTCCCAATTTTCCACACTTTCTTCCATTTCACTCTTTCCCAGGAGGACCTGAGATTCCTTATTGGTTCCAATCACCTGCTGTGCAGTGACCGGCTTGTCAGGGTTCAAATTCTACATTATAGGTAACACTAAACAGAAAAGTTGGATTTGCTAACATTAATAAACACGTTAACTAACACAAACTGATGTACAATAGTTAAGATTTTAAGAACTAAAATTAAATGCTATAGAAATATTGATAATTGTTAACCAGTGTTAGCTTATGCATTTACAAATTGTTAACAAATCAACCTTACTGTAAGATGTTATCAATTTATTTGTCTAAATTATATATTTTAATTCTTATAAAGAATTGTGAATATTTTGAAAGGAGCTCATCCTTAAAGCTGTTGTTTTATGTGTCTGGCTACTTTATTTTTTTTGGAGAGTTGTCAAGTAAAACAAGCCTCTTAAAATATAATGATTATTGCCCCAACATGAATATGATAGAGGGTTCATACACCCCTGTCAGGAGTATTTATCAGGATTCTTATAAAAGGAGAAAAGAGAAACTTGGAAGACTCGGTTGAAGAACAGATGTTGGATGTGTTAATCATTGTCATGGCACAGCTTCTCTCTCACGCACACACGTATATGTTGTTAAGAGATGTAAGGACATTTCATGTATAAATGTGCTGGAAACACTCAAGACCGTTTGACCTTATACAGTATATACTGGACAATATTTTGGCTCAGAAAGTTAAATGTATGACTGTATCTCTGTCCTTTAGACACAGATCAGTCTTATACTCTGTGCTGTGTACCTCTGGCAGCTCTCTGTTAGTGGTTTTCTGACTGGGGAAACCATTATAGGCATTGATAAAGCAGCGCTTGTTTTAGAGAAGTGTTCTTGGACAAGCCTCCTCTTACGCATTTCTTCACTTAAGGTCCCACTGGAAAAACTTGTGTATTACTGCTGAAAAATGAGGGGTTTCTTCTGACATAGATTGTAGATCCTGTGAAAAATGTTATGACAGGTTCCCTTACAAATGAGTTTATTCAAAGGCTAAAGTCTCATAGATTAATGTCAGTCAATGTGAAAAACTCATTCCACTTTTTTCTGAAACCTCTTACTTGCTATCTCTGTTTTTTCTCTTTCTAGCTTTTTACTTTGAAAACCACTTTGCAAGGAGAAATTCTTTTTCTTTGGATCCAAATGTTTCCTATAAAAGGGCCAACTGTGTTTTGCTCTTTGTGTGTTTGGCAATGCTTGGTGAGAACCTTCAGGTTACTAGGCAGCTCGGGCTCAAGCCCTTCTCCTGGCCAGCTGTGGCACAATGGTGGGCGGTGAGCCAGGCAGGCAAAGACCTGAAACACACCCTGTTATTTATAGAGCTATAGAGGGGCTGACCTCATGCCGCCGACGCGAAGACCAGGGCTGATGCTGGGACTGAAAGACAGGGAGCCCATTCTTTTCCTGCCACTGAGGCCCGTGGGCCATATAGACCTTTTACTGACTACACATCAGCTTTTACCCTTGTCTGGTTGTTAGGATGAATTCAAGAACTGGTCTGATCTCTGGTGTTCTCACGCAGGTAAAATTTTTTGTATTTTGGTATCGGACCAGTTTACTGTATGATCAAAAGATTGTAGCTCTGGCTGCATTGCATGAAAATGCTATTATGTATTTATGCCTTTTAAAATTTTCAACAAGTATTACTGTTGTTTTGAACAATTTCGAAGAAACTGTAAGAATGTACTGTGTTATTTAAAAGTGGACTTACACATGAAATACAGCTTATTTTCTTAGTGTTTACGATAGTTGTCAATAGGTGTCTGCAAGATTCTGGTCTCCAGACATTAAAGAGTTAAGAAAAAAAAAGTATGTTCATCTTCTATTACCAAATTTTATACAACTTACATTGTTAGCATCTATATAGAGCGATATGCTCCGATCTGAGTGTTCGCCACCAATACAGAGTTTTTTGTAAGAGTAATTAGCCAATTCAGATGTCGATTCTGATGCTTCGATGTATAAATGACTGTACTCTATATAAAGATATAGGGTTATAATGTAATGTAACTATTGTTTTTACAAAATAGAATAATCATCTGCGTCCCCACATATTGACGTCATCAATTCAAGTTATGTAGGATGATCGGGCAAGTTTAGTGAGTAACAATTATCTGTTGATACTGATAGCCGATTGATCAAAGCATTCCTTATAGAGTTGCTATATTTCAGTAATAAGTTTTAAGCATTACGTTATTTAACTGACAAGTATTCCATTCGATAAATATCAATACAGTCAAATGTCAAGTTATTGATTGTATGTAGTTGTATTTCTTGGTCTCTGTGTCCTTTGAATTTAGCAAACATCACGGTGGGTGAGGTTTGGACGCACTTGCTCCAAGTCCGACACAGACAGACACTTTCTCTTGTGTGCTCCAGAAGTCTGGGAGTGTGCTTGCATTTTTTGGTCCATTGACAGCATAACTATGAATAGCCTCTCAAAGCCATTATTGTATTTAAGCTATTCCCATCATGGGACTTGTAATTTTCAATTCCTCTCACTTGTAATGTGAGGCATTTCTCTCCTCCTGTAGCTAAAAGGTGCGATTCTTTTCATGTCGGGCTGGTTGTTAACTCTCATCCTTGTGTTTGGAGTGCTAACTAGCAAGAAGTTACCCCGAACATTTACCACCTCAGGAGTGTTTTCCACCGGGTCTTATTTGAAGAATGGACACGGAAATTCTTTTTCTTCGCTTGCTTGGCATCTAAGGAGTGGTTGTTCCTTTGGGAGATTAAAGAAATATCACAGCAAAGGACAGGAGATTGATTTTTCACGTAGAACAGTTTAACTCGCTATAAAGGTCTCTTTGTAGATCTTTATTCACGATCACCAGGGAGCAGTCAACTGGTCCTTGTACCCAAACCAAATAAGTGCTCGAGGACATATGAAAACACACTGCCACATATAAATACACACAGAATAATGTCTGATGGAACATGGGTGTGGTTGCAGTCATTTTATCAAGCCTCCAAGGACAACATGAGCTCAAGGGAGAAGAGAGGAAAAGTTAGGGAATAAGACTACTGGGTGGGCAGAGAGGGTAAAGGGAGAAGAATAAAGGTCAAGGCTGGAGATATAGAGGTCCAGTTTGACAGACCTTCAAGACTTCAAGACCAAATAAACCAATGAGATCTAAGAGCAGGTGCCAGTACATCACAAACTGGGCTATCCATATAAATGCTGGATATAAAGGCCCTTAAGGAATGAGGTCTGCAGGGGACAGCAGGTGAAGCATAGCCACTGCTTTTTCTTCCGTCTGCGTTTAATTTTTCTCACAGGGAGTTGTGGAAGTTCTGAGCAGTTTGGCAGCACATGTGGTAAGACTGCGTGTGAGAGTTTGTTTTATTTGCTAGGGGGTTCCCGGGGCACCCGGGTATGCCCGCCAATTGTACATGTGTAGGGAATTTGTTCTCCTTGTGCAACATTGTTACATATCCTGCCATAAAATGTACCTGTTTCGAGGACCACTAGACTTTTTCCAATGGAGTGTGTTCAGCAGATTGGATATTAAGGTGGAAACAAGCTGTGTTTGTTTTGAGTTTATGAAATAATGGAAGGTTAGGCTACATCACTTTTCTCCTGGCCGTAAGCGACGATGCACCTGGAGAACATACACAGGTTTTATTTAGACTCACAGACAAGGTTTTTTGAGTTTACTGCACAAATTCAGCCCACTGAACCTTTTATATGGTACACAAGTTCGGTCAGTTGAAAAATAATTATTCACCAACGTTAAAAGTACAAACAAACACATGCAAACTCACAGACATGAGATGAAGCCCCTTGTGATCTGTGCTTTTGTGTGACTGTTGATTATGGTTTCCAGGAGAAACAGTTTTGTTTGTTGCACACGGGAAGGAGGAACTGTCTCCGGTAAGGCTGTAATTGTGACCATACATCTGAATAATGTTTCCATTACATGCAACCGTCTATTGTGCATCTTATACCAGCAGAAAACATGAGTAGGGACACAAACCTTGCTTTACTTGAAAAGAAAGTAAAGAAATGGACACTTTATCGTCTCCATCACGGGGCAGAAAGAAAAAATACAAGAGGCTTTTTCTGTACAAGACATTTTTTTCAGGTGCTTATCTGAAATTCCTCTTATGTGGATAATATAATAAAGAAAATTTCAGACAGTCATTAAGAAAATGACAACTTTTAGTCCCTAGAATGTTTTCTGCTTTATGTATTTGTTTTTTAATGTCTCTCTGAAACATTTCTGGATCATGAGGATGATTGTTCTCAGGTTACATCAAAAAATAAGCACACATGCAAATGGGTATAAAACAAGAACCTGGAGACCACTATAGAGCACTATAGATCTGCACAAAAAAATTGACCAAAAATGAAAATCTGCCAGCATGTCCTCACCCTCTTAAACCTGCATGAACAGTATCAGCACCTATCCACTTCTACTGAAAGGACACAAAACTTGTGCAAGTGAATTTTCATTTTTAAATGAACTATCCATCCCCCTGATAAAGTTCAGAATGTAGTATTTAGTGTTTTTTAATACATTCCACCATATTCAAATCCATTACAAAGAATATCGCAGATCTCCCCAGATATCTGCCAAAAGACTATTGCACAGATTTCTTCTGGGCCTGCTTATCTCGTCACGAGGGCTGTCTAAAATCTGCCCACATCCCGACACTCTCTGTCCCCTACTGAGCATTTTATTCAGCATGAATATTCCCATTATGTCCTTCTGGACACGTTCCGCCTTTGATCTCCCCTTAAAACCACATTCAAAATATTCCTGCAATGCTCACCACATACACACATTTACACGCAACACATGTGCGTCTGTTTACACTGCAGTGCAGACCGACAGTTGGCATCGGATGAGTCTTTTTAAATGGTAAAAGTGCATCTCCTGTTACAAAATGGACACATGTGTATTACTTTTTTTTTAGGTCACCCAACCGAAAACATCTTTGTGTCTCTTTTTCAATATAGCCTTTTGTGAAACAACACTGTAATAGAGTAAATTACTTGCTAGTAAATAAAACTACTTGCCAATAAACACCTCCATGTAACATAAGTAGCATTTGGATATAAACTTGAAATCCCATTTACATTACAGAGATCACATTTACATTAGAGAGATCACATTTGCATGTCGCCCTTCAAACATAATATGAGGTTGTATTAAAAAAAAACATATGCGCATACTTCAGATTGAATATGAGAAGCACCCTGCAGGCCCTACTACATGAATCCCAGAAATACGCACTTATGTATTTAGAGTTTCATTGTGCTGACACATTCTCAATCATTCACATGCCATACAAGACAGTAGTTGCGCAAACAATATGTTTCTGTTCTCATATTCAAGTTAAAAAAAGCTGCTTGCCAATCTCTTGTTTAATCCAGCATTCCTTAAACTCCTTAGATGTATAGAATGCCTTCCCTTTAAAAGCTTTTTGGAATTAAAAGTGTGTTTTGTGGGATTTGTGTAAATAAAGAGTGAGCTTAAATTTAAGACAGAAAAATGAATATGATACTCCTTTGTAACGTGTGTGTGTGTCCGAGAGGTGCGTGTTTATGTTGGAGGTTGAGATTTACATGTGCGTGACTGGGCGTAAGTGTGATTGTGTATGTTTTGACTGGACTGATGTTTTGTGCATGGGAATTATGTGGCTTTGGAGTTGATCTTTGAACCTTTGTTCTATATCATGTAGGAGGCTCCCTAATGGAATATCATAGTATTGTGTGTCTGTAAGCGTGTTTGACGAATGGCTGTGAGCTCGTGCATTTACAGCACGGTATGTATATGTGACCTCTGACACCACTTTTTCAAAGAAGGAAATGAAAAAATGTGAAACAGAGAACATACACAATACTTTTCTTCAAGTATGTGTGGTTGCGTGTGTGAAGTGATCCCTACTATTTAACCTTGATGTCCTCCTCTTCAAAAGCAGAAGATCTATGTATGTGAATAGTTTCTTGGAAATCTCATGGTGGATGGATGCACACGTTTCGAGCTTTAGAACATATTGAAAATGAAGGAGTTGAATCAGGTGTACTTGATTCCATGACTTAAAAAAACTATAACAACTCTTTAACAACTCCAAGACATAAGAAATAGTTCAAGGCTCGTATATTCTTTTTTGGCATTAAAAATAGTCATTTGCATTAACAGAATGCACGTAAATGCCTCATTACTATCGCAGATCACAATGCAAGAGCATTAAAATATGTTTCGTAGAGCTATGACAGTATATTATTGAATGTTATCTTGGATGTTGTCAATTCTTTAACAAAAAAATTTTACAAAAAAAGTTTGGGGTACATCTTTGATTTAAGTGTCAATTTGAAAAATTGTAGATATTCTTCAAATATTGTGACTGTATGCTTTGAATCATGAGCATTTTTATATAGCATATTACACCATACAGTTAATTTTTGTTTTAGGGTTTCATGTACATTACATGGTTTATTACTTTACTATAGTCATAATCGCTTGTAAATTTTCATAGTACACTATTATTTCAATTTCAATATACTATACTATGCTGTACTTCAATTGACTACAGTTAAATATTCTACATTACTTTATACCACAAAATCATGAACTGGAATGTTTGAAAATAATGGATACATGATATATAATCCATAACAAATTTAATGCAATTAAATGTAATCCATAAAAAAATACATTTTACAAAAAGCAGAAAATTCTTTTTATTGAATATTTGTACATTTTATTTAACCCCCATGCTCTTGTGCTACTGCCCACTTGGGGGACTAGGGCTACAGTTTGGGAAGTACTGCTCTACATTGATATATTATTTTTTTATATATTATAATATATATAATGTTATAATGTATAATGTATATGTTTTTATTTGTTAACGATCAATTACCTTGCTTGGAATATACTGATGAATGCTATTGACCCTCATTTTCCCTCTCTTATAGATAGAAGAGGGAGGAAAAGCAGCCCAGTGCAAGAAGCTGCGAGTGGGAGATGAACTGGTAAATATTAATGGTTCTGCTCTCTATGGTTCCCGTCAAGAAGCTCTCATCCTTATCAAAGGTTCCTACAGGATTCTGAAAATCGTTGTCAGAAGGTTCGTAGACACAGACACACAGCCACTACTTTCACAATCTGAAAAACACATGCTTGCTAGAGGGAGTCTGCTATTTTGCCTGCAGAAACCTCTCATGTTCACTGTGGGAGAGTATCTGCACAGTGGCAAAATCCACCAGTAGCCTCTGATTATGTGTCTGTTGTTTATTTTAGCTGGCGTGATGTGAGATGATGTCAGTCGAGTTTGGCAGACCTGAGAGTTTTGTCACCCATGACAGAAAATTGACTAACACACCCTTGTTGACTCACTTAGTGTAGTCTGATCTGCGATCAGATGTCTTGATCCAAGTAACACTTCTAGCTACAGGGTAGTAAATGTTTAAGCGTAACCCAGGTCAGTAGGCTCTGTCTGACCACAATGGTTTCTCCCTTTCAAGGCATGTCGACAGTCACCAAAGTGTCATGTGATGCTGCCTCATTGTGGTTAAGAGTAGAAGTGCAGACCATCTAACCAACACACAAATATTCAACACGGCTTTTAATTTCAACACACGTTGTCTTTGATAATGTTTGCCTTTCAATAGGTGGCTTACAGGAAAACTCAGAGTCTGGACTGAACGTCCAGTTGGTGGGAGATTCCCTTCACTTGTTTAGTCAGCTGAGTCCAGCACATTCCAGTGTGTTGAGGACTCACTACATCAGCAGCTATTAGACAGCGGAGACAGCAGCATCTACACAACAGTCTCGCCTCTCTTTGTCATCTTCTTTTTCCTCTCTCACATGTTTAGTCTGTCCCTCTTCCGTTATTATAAACTACCTTGTCCTCTCTTTAATCTCTTCAACAAGATGTTCTCAATATTCTCAAGACTATATAATATTCATTTGGAATTAGGGCTGTGGTGATATCAGTTTACTACAAAATCACTGGCCGATACAAAATCATGTTAAATATTTGAAAACAAATAATCTTTATGGGTTTTTATTTTTGTGCCTTATATCACTCCTGCCTCATTTAGTTCGGTTGACTCACACTAGAGTTTATTTTTCTACTTGATGCGGTTTGATAGGGCAGGTGTGAATGTAACCCGTGTTCACACAAAAAGCGAACCAAACAAGCGTTGGGGAACCTCATCGAAGAGGTGGTCTTAGTACGTTTTTAAACAAACACAGAAGCAGTTCATTTGTGGTGAGATTATGATCCGAACTCGAACGCACCAAACTGCAAAAAGATATGAGCCCTTTTTGGACTAATCTGCATAATGGGATGAGGAGATGTATTTGTTGACAGTTAGCAATTTTTGTGCTAGTTGGGAGGAGGTGCTGAGCCTTATCAAAATTTGGTCTGATGATCATATTAGGTCCCAACTTTCGAAAACCCCAATATTTCCAATTGCCAGTTCCATACATAATCAAAAGCGGCATGTTGTCTCTGCTTTGTTTAAATGACACATGTGGCCATGGATGTTGTCAAATGTCTGCATTTTGGTTAGTTTTCACTGGTTCTCACCAGAGCGTTCAGTGTGGGGTAAAGGACCCAAAACGGCAGAAAATTTTACAGTAATCATTTATTGCCTTTGGTCCGGACCAGATGAACCGAGCCACAGATGTGAAATCCCCCTGTATGAAGTGTATGAAAAAAAAAGTTTTAATCTTATAATTATTTTGCTGATAATCATATTTTATAACCTAATCAGTACTCACTTAGACTCGGCATACCTTACGATTTCTATTGATGCAGCAACTCATGAGGACGTACATGATGATACTTTTTTGAAAGTAATAAGTTCTTTGTTAAAACAATAGTTACATTACACAGCTTACATAATTGCTGTTAAGTGTTACAAAAATATAAAACTATTGCAACTGCAACATCTATAGTATAACTTTATCTGGAAAAAAAAGTTAAATCTTTTTTCAGATTTTTTAACACAAACCATTCAACAACAGCCATACAAAGGATTTCTCTGAATGTTGTATTGTGTATAACTGTGTATGTGACACATAAAAAAAACAGTTAAAAGTTTTAAAGAATACCTATATGTTACATATCATTCAATACCTAATTCTTTTATATTAAGAAAAATCATGAAAAACTCACATTTCTACAAAGACATTTTGCAAAACAGTTGGCTTATTTGAAGTAAATATGGTAGTGTTTACACCAAATTGCGCAACTATGAAATCCATTTTTTAGGCCCCCCAATGTCCAGAACTCGGAAGTACTGTTTTTATAAAAATTGTGTTTTCTCAATCTACAAGATAACCGTCCAAACACCAGCTTGCTTGCCGCAAGAAGTGAAAGAGAAGAAGGGTGTAGAGGTAAAAATGCCTTTTCTTTGCTTTGGGATGCTTTGGCATGGGGTCAGAAATGCTTTATCCTAGTGTTATAACCCTGCCTGTGGGTTCTCTCTCCCTGTGCTTTTCTAGGCGGAAAATATGTGTTTTGTATTCTTCTGTTTGTGGGTTCGTTCTAGCAGGACTATGCTGGAGGCTCCTGAAGGGGTCTGATTTAACATTGTGGCTTGTTTGGTAGCGTGTGAATACACCACCACTGTTTATATTTTATTGTTGTGTGTTGTATGAAGCTAATGGCTTGCTTTTAAACACGGAAAACACATTTTCTAACCATGTTTTTGCATTCAAGCTCTTTCACTAGCATTCTTGTTTGTAGCATCTTTCTGCAAATGTATGTTTGCAGTATAGAAAACATGTTCTTTCTTGCAAGTTTATTGCTAAAAGACAAGACTTCAGCATGACTGTGACCAAAGGTTTTTCTAGTCGATGAAAGTTCTCTTGGATGCTAGGAAAGGTCACATGCATCATTCAGGGCAGATTTCCACCAAAGGCAGAGGAAAATATGACTTGGGGAAGAGGCACAATAGAGATGTTTGTGTTTGTTCTGTGTGCAGACTTTTGTTGAAGACTGCTTTAAAAGTAAATCTTTCTGTGAATGATTTGATGTTTGTTGCTTGCACAAACACATGCATAAATAACACAATTTCGTCTCCGTGCTAAGGCGCATACCATGACATGCATACTGATTAAAATGAAGAACCTACTCGGAATATTCTGATCAGGGTTTTAGCCACAGACTACTGATATGTAACCTCCTGGATCATATTTAACCTTTTTTGGATAAAGTAATACGTTTGATATTGCCTCGGTTTTTATATTTTTCTTATATTTTACAAGGAATCACGTAGTCTTTGTAATGTAACTATTGTTTAAACAGAGTACTAAATAATGCCATAAAAAAGTATCATTGTATACGTCCTCACGCGTGAACTTCATCAATTGAGAAGGGTTTGTAAGATCGGCCAAGTTTCGTTCAAGTCATAAAATGTGATTTGTAAGATGTAAACTTTTAATATAGTATATGTGGGGGGTAGTATGAAAACATTTTGGACACAATGCATTACCCATGTCTTATTATCATGTGACCTCTATGTTCTGTATTACTCATACTTACTAATTAGTGTAGAAGTAGGCGATTACAGACGCAGGGTCTCTCTCTTTCCGACTGTTCTTACGTTTAAGAATGAAGATGTTGTGTCCACAAGCTGCTCTTAATGAATGGGAAGGTGAGCTGTACAGTTCTAAGGATGTTTGTGGTGTGCAGCGGTCAAAAATGCACTGTATTGTTTTGTTATGTGCACACGCACATCCTATTGTTCAGCAGCTGCCGTCTGGAATGCAGATGTTTATTGACCCCAGGCTTGGGATTGCACAATAATATTGTGTCTTCAAATTTTGAGTTTTGGATTGCACTTTGTTGTACAGTATGTGCATTTATTCACTGTACTTATCTATAAGGAGATCAGCATCAGGTCATCTTAAGTGTATAGGATTTTTTCCGAACCATATCACAATCAGAGTTTTAATAAAGCACACATAATCTGGAAAATGCCATTTTAATTTTGTTGGAACACAACAGGATTTAAGGAGTGTGTGAACAGAAAACAGCAGAATGATAAAGATGTATCTACACCTCAATGGTCCTCTCGCATGACCTGTTTGCATTATCTCCAACATCACATTGATTAATCTCAGCCTATGACTGTTAAAAAAGACTGTGCCAGGAACTTCCAGATTTTGTGGCCTTGAAATAATATTGGCTCTTACTTGCTTTGTAATATAATTGGATTACGTTTTGAAGTATATCATTTTCTCATCATATTTTGTAAATATCATGTTCAGCTTCATACAAGTGGTCATCTATATCCAGGATGGCACAATGAGTAAAATGTAGGGTCTTTAATATTCTAAATCTCTTTAATGTGGTTTAGAGCTGGTACCTACGTTATACAGTTACAGAGTTGATGCCTAATAGGTGCATTCTTTATTTTGTCACTTTACCCTATTGATCTGTTGAGGTAATACAGGGGTGTGGTGCCCATCTTGCCACAGAGAACAGTGTGCCTCAGAAATTTTTGGAAGTCTGGTTCCTCCTAGATCCTATTCCCACTTCCTGTTACGCTTAAAGACTATAACAGCCACTGCAGAAGCTGGGCTGGGAACTATAAGGCAGAACTGTTTATTTACAGAAAACAACAATTGTCAGGGGCGGAAGAACTGTTTCAAAATTTGTGGTTTGTCCCTGAATCAAGCCAAGTCTGACACATAGAGCCATATTTGGCCTGTAACTGTTTTGCCATGAAATATTAATACACAGACATGGATAATCACACAAGTGTGCTCTTATGTAAAGGAAGGGCAGGTCTTAACAGGAAAGCCACGTGTAGGTGGTTCTGAATTAATGGTGGAATTGGCAAATTTTCCAACTTCCCAGATGTAATGTCTACTGTATATCAATCATACACAGAATTCTGTCATTTAGGGGCATACTATGTCATTTCTGGGATGTTAATGCCACCAAGCAAAATAGCTGAATGCTGTTTCCGAACAAGTTTCTAATTCCAAGACACTGGCGAATCTGGACACTATAATTGTTATGACACTTTGAATGGTTTACTTTGTACTTATGGTTGTCTCTGCACAGTAAACTGTAGAAGGAATTTTTTGCTTTAAAATTACATTAACTTTAACCATCAAAATGTTTCCATGTCTTGGCATTTCCCTATAAATTAAAAAGGGGGAAACAAATGAGGACAGTTAGCCATGTGGTAAATCCATTACAGAAACCAATGGCTGCTCTGTTGGAATCCAACTGGCCATATGCTGACCTTAAAACAATACACACCACGGCTTTCACAGGGGAGTTAAGAGTGTGGAAAGCAATTTCAATGATCGTCTATCAAAAGCTGCATGGTCTCTCTGGGAGGAACCTCAAATGCCCTTCAAGTGTTTATGATCTAACAGAAAGTGGTTTAGTTGAGCCTCTGGGGAAGAGTTATAAAGACAGAGCGACATCAGGAAGCTTCTAGACACCCTGTCCACTGCACTAAGGAACAAGAAAGAACAAAGGAGTCTCAATGCCAAAACAATGGACATTCCTTACATTCCTAAGACCACCACCATCACCCCCCTCCTGACTCCACATTTTAGGAGCAAAACAGCCTCTGGAAATTTTCACAAACCAGTCTTAATCTTTATAGTTATGTATACATTTACATTTATATATTCGGCAGACGCTTTTTTTATCCATGAGGCAGTGGGAGGCTTAAAGGGAGTCGAGTTTGTTTTGCTTTCATAATGCAATATTTTCCCTGTGAAGCTTGTGTGCACAATTTACAGTTTGGTTGTGTTCTCTGTAGTAGTGTTAACTTTGCATTTTTCAAGTCGCACCTACTGCTTTGTCCACTAACCCTGCAAAGTCATGAATCCTGACAGTTCCAATCCATTAGGGATTGACTGCATAAAATCAGTCAATCTGATTTTTTTTAAAAGTTTTTCACTTTTCTTTTTAAAGTGAAAGTTCCCCCAAAATCTGTCACAAACTACTCGCCATTTAGACAGTTGTTTCAAATCTTTACAAATCACTTTGTATGGTTTAACATAGAAAAAGTATTAGGAAGAATGCTTGTTACAAAACAGTTCTTGTACCCCCAGTTGGGTAAGATAACCCAATAATAAGAAAAGTCCCAGAGCTTTCTGCTATCCTACGTTCTTGAAAATATCTCAATTTAATTTTAACTAAAGTTACTTTTCCTACTTAGGCTGTTAGGCATTATACTCAACACATTTTACCAAATATTCTCCGGATCAGAACAAAGAAATGTTTACAGATTTTTTTTAAAGGTGTTTATTTTTGGGTGAACTAAAACATATGGATTTAACTGAGGCCTGTGCCCTATTCTTCTCGCTTCTTATCATTATAAAAACATATTCTGATATATAGTACTGGACTGAGATGTTTGATGTATTTCTGTACTACTGTTAACTAAAAGAGGACTTCTTTATGGTCCATGTAGGCCTCTGCATCCTGTTATGCCCACCTGTCCTTACATATGTTGTTGAAGTTTTCGTTAAGCCATGTTTGTTGGGTCAGGAATCTCCAATACAAAAATTTTTACTGCATGCCCTTTTAACTGAAAGAAGGTCACAGAGTACATGACCTTGCACATCTTTCTGCTTGGGTCTGATGTGACGATAAGCTACTATAAAGGCATGCCCTCCTTTATAAATGTAATTTTAAAAGGACGTCCAAGTGAAAGCAAATCCAAAACAACAAACAAGCTATTGTGCTGGAGAGCCCTGCTCATGACTGCTCCCTTCCTGCATTGGCTTTTTAACCATGGCCGTACTGGTAAAAGCCTGGATGATTAGATGGAATGCAGCCTGAATGTCTCGTGTGCTGTTTTGGGGAAGCAGGTGACCAGAGAACAAACAATGCTGATTGCACTTCTTACCGTTCTTTTACTTGCGTGTACACACAAATACACTCTCTTGACAGATTATTTTGGCCTCTCTTTCTCCCGGAAAGTCGGTGAAATTTGACCACTAACTAATATGATTTAGTAATTAAAGCGTTTAACCTTGTTTAAGTGTTTAACATGTCTGTTATATAGGACCAGATTAGTCCGAACAGAAGCAGAATTTCCAGATTTGCATTACAGTCTGTTTAGAAGGCCATAAAGACTCTATATTTCGGAATGCTTTGTTATGCCAAAATAAATAACATAATAATATTAGTTATGGACATATTGAGTTATGCATTCCCCCTTTTTATTTTATTATTTCAGGTAACTCATAATATGTTTAAAATCGGCAGTGTTACCTTCAAATCGCATTTCTCATTTATCTTAGTTTAGATGAGTTTGCATCCAGAGACCATTATCTTATTTAGTTTGGGGCCACGGACAGTTATTTTGGTTATTTGATTTTTCTGTTGTTTGTAGAATTCCACACTGGTAAATGTCTACTGGTATACGTTTTTATCCGTACTGATAGGACAGATGTAAATATATGGTTGCATTTTTTATGTATATTGAAGCATAGTTTCCCATAAATTGTCGCATCCAAAAACCTAGCTTTTGTATAACATTTAATGTACAATTACATTATGAAACGTATTTATTGATCTATGAAAAGACGTGCTTTCTCCATTTGTTTGATATTATTGTTTCAGCTGTGTTTCAGATTTTTTAATTATTTTCAAATAGAAAATATGTGCATACACTATTATTCTCCTTATGTGTAGACCCCATAAATCAGTGCTTTGTAATATAAACAGATGATTCAATACATGAGTACATTAAAAATGGAACGTGTGCTCGTTAACTACATAAAAGTTTATTGAGCTGGCTAAAAAAGATAGATTCCTTGATTTTAATCTTCAATTTAAAGAAACACTATTTCTACAACAATCCCACAATCAATTCCTAATGCACTTGCCTTGGAAAATATTATCTATATTTGGCTCTGGTCCAGAAGGTGACACCAAATTTCAACATCGAATAATAAAGTCTATTTTATTTCTAAAAGGTTTCGAATTCTTTGTGTTTGTGATTTCACTGTTTTCATATGAAACATATGTTTATGTATATTTTGTTAAAATATCCGCGTAGAAGGGTTCAGTTAGCAGCATATTTGAATATGAATCTTGCAGAATGCATGCAAAACTAGTTTTTCTGAATAAAAAACTGATAAATGATCAATATTGAATCGAATCGAAATTGAATTGAATCTAAACCAAGTCATATTGCCAAATTTGACTCAAAACCGAGCCCTATAATATAGTATATAAACTAAAGTATAAACAGTTGTGCAAAAATTATGTGTTTCTGCGCATGATAAATCATGTTTACAACATATTCTTTCATGGGCTATGCTTTGTTGTGATTTAAGCACTTTAATACCGCAAGAAAACGTTACCTGGCTGCATGCCACATCGACAATGTATCTCTGCAATCATTTGGTTTCATTCAGCCGCTTCATTTCCCATTTTCTGCTCACCAGATGCTGTGTTTTCCCATATATCCTCTTTCTCTCTCTCCCTCTCTCTCTCTCTCTCTCTCTCTCTCTCTCTCTCTCTCTCTCTCTCTCTCTCTCTCTCTCTCTCTCGCTCTCTCCACCCCCTCACCCGCTAACCACTGCTGGCCGCAATCGACTGCTCTCCCAGGGAGACAGGAAGCGGCCCTCACATTTTTCCCCATTCAAACAATAATAGGAGAGAATGCTAGCTATTATTTTAGTGGTGGCTTGCCACTTTATCTCCCCAAACATAGTTTCCTCTCCGTCTGAGCGCCGCTTCCTCTCCGCCTAATGTCATTAAAGAGAGTGAGTGGGATGTGTGTAAGTGAGAGAGAATGTGCCCTACAAGGGAGTTCATTGGACTGAATGTTTGGTCGGTGGTTGTGACTTAAAATATTGGGAGAGAGAGAGAGAATGAGCTGATGTTTAAGAGGGGAAGTGGGGGGAGTATTTGTCTGTTAATTTTTTTCCTGGACTAGGAATCTGGTCAAAGCCTTCGGCGGCCTCATCAGCGCTAAATGACTGCCAACCTTCACTTATATGACCACTGAAGCTGTTAGGGTTCTGATAAAAACTGACCACTCAGAGCAGACATAGACCTCAGGGTTTTCTTTTAGCTTAAGGTTTCTAAAGAGGGTCAAATCGTGCCTGAACTTCACCTTGAACCTGAAGTTGACCGTCTACTAACAGTCTTGGATTGGATTTTTTTCAGTCTTTGTGAGAACATCTGGAGTGTTGTGAGTATAAATACAAGTTATGAATTGTATTGAAACGGAAAAGTAGAGGTCAAAACTTTTGTCATAAATAGTTGTTCCAGTCTGGTTCGCTGGCTTGTTTTGAAAGAGCTGTAGTTGTTTTCTAGTTATGTAGTATTAGATGTACTTAAACTTTATCACTTTTGATATTTCAGGTCAGCAACGTTTATTAAGGCTGAGAATTTAGAAGACAGGGTTCTCTGTGAAAACATAACATTTCCTGAGCTTTGGCTTGTTTTTAGCAAATAGTGTGGTTGTATTTCATAAGAGAGACAATTAGGTTTTATGACAACACATGTTTAGTTTTACTTCTGTTTTAGCTAATTTTATGGTTTCTGCAAAATGTTAACCTCTGTTATGTGTATTGATCAGAATTAAATATTACACTTATTTTATCTTATGTAGGAACTTAAAGTAAATCTTCTATTAAATACACGAAAAGCAGGAAACATAGAACAATTTATTTTAGTATTCTTCATTTCGCCTGCCGTTGGGGTCATACCAGTTGATTGTTCGTCTTTATATTTCCTTATGTACACATTTCAGTTCCTCGATTATGTATTCTTTTTCTCTTGCTTTAAAATGTTAACATTATTAGTTAAATGATGAGCTATTCAGAACCATATTACAATCTAGAACATTTGGAAATAATTTACTTCAGTAAATTTCATACTTTGGAATGTAATTGGAATTTGGGCATTGTTCCATAGATAGTTATTTTATAAATGAATGGGCCCTTTTGCTGAACATTTCTCAGAAGGAAGCTCAAACCCCTTATTTTAAAGGAGTGAATGGCAGAAATGAAATTGTTCCAGATGGTAACTTCAAACAGATTTCCTTAAATGTCTTACTGCATTTATCAAGATTGACTCTGCTTAGGGAGTATAGGGCCTTTTCCACATTGCTGAATACTGTGGTTTCCAGATTGTGGTTTCGTCTTGTCAGTAATTGATGCTTTGTGAACGTTTAATGTTAAACATCTCACACTGTTCGGTCTCTCTGACTTAATGTTGGCTATTGTGTCTTTGAGCAGACGTACTGTGCCGCTGATCCGTCCACACTCTTGGCACCTGGCGAAGCTGTCAGAGGCACCCTGCACTACGGGCACCGCTGAAAACTCAGATGGCCCCCCGGCTATGCAGCTCCACCTCACACCTTTCAGTGTACCCTGGCACTCTGGAGGTGAAACCAGGTTGGTATAAAACTTATACAGAGGTGAATAGGTAAATAGACCCTAACATATGTAGATTATTAGCTAGTGTAAGATCTGTGTTTTACATTTAAGAAGACACCTTTTGTACTTCTAAACTTCTAATGGCTTTTACAGAGAGGCGGCCAAAGAGAACCCATTGTTGAAATAGGGAATTTTGCTCCCAGCAAATTTCACAGGGAAAACAATCAGCAGGAAGCTGATGATCTCACATCTTATGTCAACAAATTCCTCACCGGATACCACCACTATTTTCAGATCTATGATTCAAACATTCGTCATAGATCGCCAGTGACCAGAAAACACAAATCTTTAACTTTTAACGGGTGTTTGTTATTGCAGCTCATGCAATAACATGACTGAATACTAGTCATAAGATAGGGCATATCACAATCACGGTCAAAAGTAATATCATTGGGGTATGTTCGTAAAATATATGCTTTAATGCCCCCTTTGTTAAAATAAAGATGCAAGATGTAGAAAGACACTTGATTTTGCAGAGTAATTGCAGATTTATCTCCATCTCTTGTGATTTCTTTATTTTTTGTCATTTAGAATTACAATTGGTTAACCTTTGTTATAACTTTAAAAGCACAGTATTACAAAAAATCTATTTCCTGAAACACTACAATTGGACGGCAAATTCAGACATACAGTTTTATACAAATGTGAAACTACCTTTGACAACCCAGGCTAAAGTTATGTATGTTTTTATACAAAAAAATATTCAACTAAAAAACATTTTATAGTAATCTTTAATATCTTTAAAGGGGAAGGATCAGACCGTTTCATGCATTTTTAGTGCTTTAGACTGCTTTAAATGTTGAGTTGTCATGTTCAACATGGTTCATTCATGCAAAACCGAGTAAGATACATGACAGTATTTCTGTGCTCAATACAGCCACTTGCTTCAGAAAGGTTTATTTAAATATTAAACACATAATCATCATGAGGTTTCAAGCTATTTATCTGCCATTATCCCATAAATTCCCTCCCAATCACCAATCGAAGATTCCCCATGAGGAGATTGGTCATGAACAATGATCATGGCCTGCCCCTAGGATCATGGTTGTTTCCGAAAACAGTTGTGAAGTCTTCTGTTATTTTTGGTAAACCAAAACCTTTATGGAGATATGATCAATGCGATTCATTCTATACTACAAGGACTAAAGATTAACAAAAGAGTGGCAAAAACTTTGTGTGATACTTCTCTTTTAATATCGACTGAGTAAGACAATGTCAAAGATTGAAATCATAGTAAAATCAATAGGTAAAATGGAGATCTAATTCATGTTTTCTTATAATTAGATTTTCCTATTTTAGCCTGGTTTTACAGACAGAGTAACAAATGTACCAAAAATTCACAGGAAAAGCATATTAAGCCTATTGGGCTTTACTTGTTCTTATTTTCACACTAATAACGGTGTAAAATAAAGTGATTGTGTTCGTTTGTAGTATATTGTAGAGATATAATTTTGTAATGATGGAAAAATGTTCACACATTTCCATGTGGATGGGTGGGTAGGGTTATTGTGATGGGACTTACGCTGATTGCTATTTCCCTGTGGAAGTGTAAATTCTTCTCTTTTCCTCCGTTATAAGGGAGGAGTGGCCTTTATGCCTGTATTCAATCACTGAAGAGATTTTACAACCCAGAATTTTTCTAACACAATCCAAATACTTGAGAATCTAGCACTGTTTATTTTTCATACTTTAATACTGACATTCAACTATGACAATAGATTGTTAATTGTTTCATTTTTATGTTTATTATATTGTTTTCTCAATGATTGTTATGTATAACATTTTCCTAAAAATGATTCATCACTTCTATTTTTTGCATAGTGAGCTGTCCATGCAGTGGGGTCATATCTCCAGGCACTACAGCACAGACCGCAGCAGCTCAATAGGGAGTATGGAGAGTCTAGAGAATCCTCCTCACCAGGGATACTATGACAGTCAGCTCTCACCCATTGATCCGGTCATCTTCAACAATAAACGTGACTCTGCTTACAGCTCCTTCTCTGCCAGCTCCAACACATCTGATTATACAGTTCCGGTAAAACCTGAGGAGACCAACTCAATGGACAGCCTTCTTCAAGGTCTTGGTCCCGCTAGCAGGTATCCAGATGGAGGCCAACAATCTGCCCCTGGAAACCTACAAGAAGAGTGTAAAACCCTTAAAGCGAAAATACTGTCTCATAGGCCTGAGAGTAAGGTTCGGCCGTCCTCATACAGCTGTGAGGAAGAGCCATGTGTGCCACCTCAGCCACCTATGAGGAAGGATAGTTTCAGGGCTACTCGGAGCCAATCAGGTGTGGCAGATAAGCGATGTGTGTCTGCCCCTGTTGGCATTCCGAGTTTAGCAAGCTGTGTTGTTGAAGATCAACCTTCAATTCAGGAAGTATTAACTGGAAATGTTTATCTGAATGGAAAACAAGACAAACATAGGACCAAATTGGAACCGTATTATACCTTCAATTCTCAGAGAGATTCAGGTACAGACAGCTCAAGAGAGACTGAAAAGAAAAATCCGGAAGACCAATCAAGTCCTTCTTTGGAAAGGAAAACTGATGAGCACTTTGATGCCCAGCTCAAGTCAGCAATGCACAGACATAGTGCCCCCGATAAACTTCTTGCTTCTCAACTGCGTATGATGAATCTCTCCAGTGACAAAAGTGATTGCTCTGCATCTCCCACATGCCAGTGGTCACAGTCTCCACTCTATCCCAATGAGATCTGCTCAGAGACGCCCCAGGTTAGGTGGGAAGCAAGCAGGTGTTCCACACCTGGTTCACTTGCAACCTCGGAACATGAGGATCCCAGGTTAGATGAAGAAACACTTGATTGTGGACAGAACGTGTGGGGACAGTCTGAAAATTGTATGGTAAATAGGTTATCCGAGCATTCAGTTTGTTTGGACACCCCCGCGGATGAAAACTGTGGAGGACACGCAAGAGCAGATGATGGTGAGGTCACAAAGCAGCCCTCAAAGCGGCAGTTTCGCAACTCTAAATCACGCCGTAGAAGTGAACGTTTTGCCACCAACCTGCGAAATGAGATCCAGAGGAAGAAAGCCCAGCTTCAGAAAAATAAAAACCCATGTGATGAGGAGACGCTGGAGGAAGATGTTGCAGATCTTATTACAGATGCAGAGGACAAAAAACGCAGATCACAAAGTCCAGATCCTCTAACTGGCTCAGTGCAAACATCCAAACCAACATCTCAAGTGCCAATATATGATCCTACAGACGGTGAACAACATTCCCGAACCAGGCCTGTCAGTTATCAAATTTCTAAGACGCAAAGCCAGATTTCTGAACACAACAGACAAGCATGTGTACATGTAGTGGAGGAGTTAGCACCTGCAGGCAAACCACGGCGATGGCGCTGGACACCAGAGCACAAGCTTCAACCAGAAACCCCACTGGCGAGCCAGCGGCCTATTGAAAATAAAACTTCTAAAGCGATTGGACAAATGTGGTCTGGAAAATCAGGGACACCGAGAGGAAGAACAGGTTCCTCCGGTGGTCGTAGAGGTGGATCAGATGAGTCGGACATTCCACCCTTTGCAGACCGCAGGAGGTTTTTTGAGGAAACTAGCAGGAAGTTGAGTCAGTCTGTAACAAATTTAGCAAGCTTGACAAGTCGAAACCAGAGAACGGACAAGGTCTTGAGACCGAACTATTCAACCTCACCTGAGCCACTTGAGTCACGACCAACAAACTTGGGCCGACGGAGGTTCTCATACCAGGGTGTGGTGCATGATGGACCCTACAGCAACTCAGTGGACACCGGGGGACAGTTAATGAGTGTACAGAACGACCAGGACGTTATGAGAATGGTGGTGATAGAAAGAGAGGAGAGGGTAAGAGAGAAGGAAAAGGAGAGAGAACGAGAGCAAGTGAGGGTTAAGGAGCAAGAGAAGCTTCAGGAACAAGCAAGTGAGATGGAGCGATTAAATGGAGAAAGGGACAAAGAGAGACAAAGGCTTAAAGAATTGGAAGAGAGACAGAGAATGCTACAGAGAGAGAAAGACTTGGAATCAGATAGAGGGACGGCTCAATCAGATCACACCATAAGCAGTAACATGGTCCCTCACTCTTCATCTTATGATGTCTATCAGAAACAGCCATCCGGTCCACAAGTTCCTTCCTCCCAACAGCTCTCAGAGCATTACTATAGCAACACTGCCACCAATGTCCAAAAGCACTGCTCAGCGTTCCACCCTGTAACTGTCCAGCACAATCCATATGACGGCTACCACGGAAATCCTGCGTATAAGGCCAGGAGTTATACCCCAACAGAGGTAAGACTCAGTCTAGGTGTAGAATTGTCTGTTATCTGAAATAGATTTTCAAACCCTATAACATCAAAACCTGTTAACATCAACCCTATTCGTCTTAACAGAAAAATGCAAGATTTCATTACGCTGTGCAATTAACAGAATAACAGTCATAAGAATTACAGGCATTTGACTGATGCTTAAGCGACTTACATTGCATATTGCTTTACTTTTGTTTATGAGTATGTGCAATGGCTGAGATGGAAGCCTGTTGTTAGGGCCATGCTCTAGCCACTGAACTTCAGGAAAATACTAACATTATGTTAGTGTTTAAAGTGATCTGTTGGGCATACTAACATTATGTTAGTGTTTAAAGTGATCTGTTGGACATACTAACATTATGTTAGTGTTTAAAGTGATCTGTTGGACATACTACAATTGTTAGTGTTTAAAGTGATCTATTGGACATACTACAATTGTTAGTGTTTGAAGTGATCTGTTGGGCATACTAACATTATGTTAGTGTTTAAAGGGATCTGTTGTACATACCAACATTATGTTAGTGTTTAAAGTGATCTGTTGGGCATACTAATATTATGTTGGTGTTTAAAGTGATCTGTTGGACATACTAACATTGTGTTAGTGTTTAAAGTGATCTGTTGGACATTCTAACATTATGTTAGTGTTTAAAGTGATGTGTTGGATATTCTAACATTATGTTAGTGTTTAAAGTGATCTGTTGGACATACTAACATTTTGTTAGTGTTTAAAGTGATCTGTTGGACATACTAACATTACGTTAGTGTTTAAAGTGATCTCTTGGACATACTACAATTGTTAGTGTTTAAAGTGATCTGTTGGGCATACTAACATTGTGTTAGTGTTTAAAGGGATCTGTTGTACATACTAACATTATGTTAGTGTTTAAAATGATCTGTTTGACATACCAACATTATGTTAGTGTTTAAAGTGATCTGTTGGACATACTAACATTATGTTAGTGTTTAAAGTGATCTGTTTGACATTCTAACATTATGTTAGTGTTTAAAGTGATCTGTTGGATATTCTAACATTATGTTAGTGTTTAAAGTGATCTGTTGGACATACTAACATTATGTTAGTGTTTAAAGTGATCTGTTAGGCATACTAACATTATGTTAGTGTTTAAAGTGATCTGTTGGATATACTAACATTATGTTAGTGTTTAAAGTGATCTGTTGGACATTCTAACATTATGTTAGTGTTTAAAGTGATCTGTTGGACATACTAACATTATGTTAGTGTTTAAAGTGATCTGTTGGATATACTAACATTATTTTAGTGTTTAAAGTGATCTGTTGGACATACTAACATTATGTTAGTGTTTAAAGTGATCTGTTGGATATACTAACATTATGTTAGTGTTTAAAGTGATCTGTTGGACATTCTAACATTATGTTAGTGTTTAAAGTGATCTGTTGGACATTCTAACATTATGTTAGTGTTTAAAGTGATCTGTTGGACATACTAACATTATGTTAGTGTTTAAAGTGATCTGTTGGATATACTAACATTATGTTAGTGTTTAAAGTGATCTGTTGGACATACTAACATTATGTTAGTGTTTAAAGTGATCTGTTGGACATACTAACATTATGTTAGTGTTTAAAGTGATCTGTTGGATATACTAACATTATGTTAGTGTTTAAAGTGATCTGTTGGACATACTAACATTATGTTAGTGTTTAAAGTGATCTGTTGGACATACTAACATTATGTTAGTGTTTAAAGTGATCTGTTGGACATACTAACATTATGTTAGTGTTTAAAGTGATCTGTTGGATATACTAACATTATTTTAGTGTTTAAAGTGATCTGTTGGACATACTAACATTATGTTAGTGTTTAAAGTGATCTGTTGGATATACTAACATTATGTTAGTGTTTAAAGTGATCTGTTGGACATTCTAACATTATGTTAGTGTTTAAAGTGATCTGTTGGACATTCTAACATTATGTTAGTGTTTAAAGTGATCTGTTGGACATACTAACATTATGTTAGTGTTTAAAGTGATCTGTTGGATATACTAACATTATGTTAGTGTTTAAAGTGATCTGTTGGACATACTAACATTATGTTAGTGTTTAAAGTGATCTGTTGGACATACTACAATTGTTAGTGTTTAAAGTGATCTGTTGGACATAGGAGTCATTTTGATGTACCTAACCAAGATTATACTTTCCTGTTGATATAACCACTAAGAATCAATTTTGTTCATTTATATATATTCCCACTCGGTTAATTGATTACAGACGAAAAATCTGCTGTTCCTTAGCTTTGTTGTACTGTGTGGTACCCAATCAAAATGTATTTATACAACAATATGTCTTCTTTCTGTTTTGAAAAGCTGATAGTAAAACAGGACTATTATAATTTCAAAAAATGTCCAAAAAGGGTCATGAAAACTATGCTAGCTTGCTATATTAAGTTTAAACATATGTTGTTTCAGCAGTTATGACTACATAACAATTTTATGTTTCCATGAGTAAAAGGTATATATTCCCGCATGCTAGTGCACAATTTAATCTATTAAACCTCCTTTATGTTCATGTTGCTTAATTATTTTCCTTGTCTTTCTAAATTTGTTGTATGTACAGAAAAACAATGCGAAGTTAATGAGTTCACTGTTTTCTGTTGTTAAAAATATTTTTTTTTTGGTCTCCAAAATAAACAAATATGGGTTCGATTAGAAAAGTATTGATGTTTTCATCATCAGTGCTAAAGTTAGCTTAACATTTGTTCAAATCCTATGAATGAGAAATAAAAAGAATATATTGGAAATTTACATACAACATTTGTTTTTATCCTTTCTGGCATCCTTTCTAGAATTTTTACAGCATGTTGTTTTTCATCAAACTTTATGCCAAATGGATGGTATGCAAACAGGTTATAAGTTAATAAAGTGGTTAATATGATCAATTACAAAGGAGAAAAGGAAAGGATAAAGTAACAATAAGGAAGCATATCCTTCTATTAAAATGTGTACATTTTAATTTTTGCAGGCCCATCCGGCACGGAAACAAGAACAAACAAAACTAAACAGGAAATTCAGTCTGACCGAAAGGTAAACTGAATTTATTTAAGGGCAAATCTGTTTGGACAAAGTTTAATTGATCGACTACAACAAGAAAATAAATAAATGATGTTAACCAATTAATAGTCTATAATAACTTCTATTAGAACTGCACATAAAATTTTATCAATCTTTTCTATTAATCTTTTAATCATTTCTCTTATTTCCTTTTCTCCAGAGACTATAGGTTTCGGACAGCAGAGGTTGCTGTTGTTCCTGTCTGTTTCAGTCAAAGC
The DNA here is from genome assembly GCA_033220385.1 of Triplophysa yarkandensis. Lineage (NCBI taxonomy): Eukaryota > Metazoa > Chordata > Actinopteri > Cypriniformes > Nemacheilidae > Triplophysa > Triplophysa yarkandensis. The sequence goes on along the minus strand of CM065654.1, from coordinate 27,069,948 downwards.
AGTTACAGGGTTGCAGTTGAACACACTGAGGAGCATCCTGCACTATTTTCACCTCTTAGGAACCGTGCCATGTCAGAGAATGATATCCGTGTGGAATCACCGAACCCAAATCCCATTCCCAACACCAACGTCAGCAGAATGCGTGCATCCACTCTTGGCGATCTGGATGAGAATAGAGTAGGTATAGGTGAGGTTAAGACTAAAAAAGGCCCTCCGCCTCCTCGTCCGCCACCTCCAAAATGGGAGCAGTTCCACAGGAGACGAGCATCCCACCACAACCTCTTCTCTTCACCTCCACTCTATTCCTCCCCGTCTGCATCTCCACCACGAACACAGCAATATCCATCGCGTCCCCCCAGTGATCCTGAAATGACACGTCAGCGCTCCTATAGTCTTCCCCCAAGAGAGGTCTCAGAGAATCATCGCTGCTGTCAGGACTACTCAGTAGCTCCTCCCAGCTCTACACGCTGCACTTTTAAACCTGTAGCCCTAATGCCAAGAGAGAGAGATGTGTCCCCTCAGAATTCTGACATGAGGAGAGAGTTCATTCAACCTTCACAACTTGAACTCTGCACAAGGTAAAATGTAACATTCAGACAGATGTTTTATATTTTTCTTGTAGCGTCCTCTTTTATTTACGTGTAAAGGCTTTGCAACAATGCAAAATAGGCTATACATTTTTTTTATTAACAAATACAGTATAGTGTACTATGCAATGATGTCAATAATCTGTTTAAAACCCTCACATTATTGATTTCAGAATTCCTGCTCATTCTTCTATCGTATCAAAACACGAGCCTAGATCTACATTTTTAAAGCCTATCTTTCATGAGAACCAAGCAGACTGGGAAAGATCCCATCCTCACCTTTCTACTACCGCTCTTGAAGTACCAGAGAACATCTCATCAGCTGGACCAGTGTCTCCAGAGTCCTACTTCTCCATGAACAACATTGGTGGTGCCGTATCCATAATCCAAAATGTTTCCACCCACCGTACAGCCGGGGTTGACAATGGAAACTTTCCTATTGAGACAGACATAGACGAGATCTGTGAGAATGAACGAGTAGGAGAAGTAGACACAATGAAAATGGAGGAAAAAATGGAATTGCAGGGTTTTGCCCGTCCAGTAATTGTGTTGGAAACAGACATTGATAACATGCTGGCAGAAGATGCTTCGTCAACTAGAATGACAAGAGAACATAGGGGTTCCCTAGTGGATTCCATTCTGGAGGAGGAGTATGGAGTTTCTAGGAAGGACTTGATGGGAGATTTATTTCCGCAGAGTTCAGAGATGGAAATAAGTGGAGAGAGCTGGAGAGGAGGCTACCCTATAAGTGGAGGCACTTTAGAAAGGTACAAAACAACTGTTATTTAAAAACACATTTGATAAGTGACATTTGTTTGAAAGTCTTGTTCAACCAAGCCAAAACCAAGCCATGTTTATTATTTCAAATTCAGTCTTCAAAGCTCAAACGCAATATCCTCCTTTCTAGGCCTTCTAGGCTGGGAACATCCACTGCTCAAGTCTCACGGGCGACCTGTTATGATGCGTTACATGAAAACTCCCAACTACTTACTAAAATCAGAGCGATATCAGAGAGGAAAGAAGAGGAAGAAAAACTCAATTATAAGGTGAATAAAGTTGTTACGTTTCACATCTTGCGGGTTTTGCAATACTTATAAAATAATCTTATAGTGCGTTCACAGCAGACTCAAACTGTGCAAATAAACCACGCTATTCACGTGTAGTTAGACACTTGAATATTTTAAGTTAACTTGATTAATTTGTGGGTCAAATCCGCCTATTTGCTTGTCAAATGTCATTGGGAAATGACTGACATGGATTTTGCTTAGAGGTTATCTGCACTTAATGTGCTTGTAATCTTTCATTATATATCGTGTCATTAGCACTGCACCGTCCTTACATTGACCTAACATGTAAATTACTCACACTTGGTGCTACAGTCACGTTCGTTGGGAACACTCCATTAGAATACGTCTGTGTATTTACCATCCTCACAATGATCATTTACAGAAACAGCTGATAGAAAGCCTTCGTAAAAAGCTGGGTGTTCTCCGCGAGGCACAGAGGGGACTTCAGGAGGACATCCGGGCCAACGCTCAGCTGGGAGAGGAGGTGGAAAGCCTGGTTCTTGCTGTCTGCAAGCCCAACGAAGTGGATAAATATCGCATGTTCATTGGGGACCTGGACAAGGTGACCAGCCTGCTGCTGTCCCTTTCTGGGAGGCTTCTAAGGGTGGAAAGTGCCCTTGACTGTGTCGACCCAGAGATGGGTCACCACGAGAGGGTAAGGCGAGAGATGGTGTATCAAGATTTGCTCGTTTTAAACATAACCATTGAAAGATTTCTCTTACTTACTGTTTCTAGCTGCAACTGCTGGAAAAGAAAAAGCAGCTGTTGGTGCAGATGGGAGAGGCACAGGAGCTTAAGGAACACGTGGATCGGCGTGAGCAGGCTGTCGGCCAGGTCCTTGGTCGGTGCCTGACCCCAGAACAGATGCGGGACTATGGTCACTTTGTGAAGATGAAAGCCGCTCTTCTGGTAGAACAAAGACAACTAGAGGACAAGATCAGGCTTGGAGAGGAGCAGCTCAGGGGACTTCGTGAGAGCCTGGGGCTGGGGTACGGCCATTACTGATGATAGGTTATACCTGTTATTTCAACCTGACTGTGTATAAGTATTAGGAGTTGAATGGACCGAAATGCAATATGTATAGTAAAAAATGAACATTATAATGGCTTGAGGTTTGCATTTTTAGAAACTAACGCTGCAGTATGTTGGATTATAGACAGAACTCTTCCACATGAAAACAATACACTACATGTACTTGAAATTGTCATTTAGGACTTTACCACAGCTGCACTAATAGCTGGTCAAAGAATTGGTTAAGCGCTTACACAAGTTAACCTCAGCGGCTAGTTTAAATCGCCAAAGAACATACTGTATATTGCATACACATTTAATCTTTGAAAACAGCAGGGAGATTATGCTTTGCATTATTTATTTTTGTGTAAGATCTTTACACACATATAATTCTTTAAGAATCTATAATATACAGAAGTTCAAGTCACCTTGTTGTAAATTTATCTCATTTAAAAAGATTTGTTTTGTAAAGAATTGGTATGTACATTGGGTAAGTGTACATGGTCAAGTATGTCACAGAAGTTTCATTCTGTTATAACTAGAACTTTTCTTAAATGAAACAAAGTGGCCTGTTAGTAGTTAGTTTGTGTGAGAAACATTTTTATACTCTATTTTTCATATTCAGTATGCCTTATTGTAAGTTGTAAGTATTGTAACTTTTCTCTGTTAATATTTGTTACCAAAGATTGATTTTGAGGAATGTCATAAAAACCAATCTCTTTTTACCAAAACCTTAATACAGTATGGTGTTAGTAGGAATTTCAAAGTGTGTTAATGTTCTGTATGCAAGCGAAATGTTCTTAAGAAGTTTTCAGTAAATAAGATGCACTGTCTATAACTTTGTCTTACACTTTAATGCTGTAACTTTGGGGCCAATGCTACTCAAATGTCTTATCCTTCTTATTAGAAACTGGAAACTAGTCAGGAGGAAAGAGAATGCTGCTTAAATAACCATTACCTGCCTTAAAGATATTACATTGTTTTCCAAATCTGAAGTGTATTTGTATTCGAAAGGCTTCCATGCTTTTATTGGCATCAAAATAGGAGCGTGGAAATGGCGATCGTTTTTGTTCGCTTCAGTGTGTAAGAACATTATAGTTTATTTACTATAAAGAACTCATTCATTCTGTTGTATCACACATGGGAAATAACTCGAGAGGAGATAAAAAGGAGATTAAAGAAAAAGTGTTAAGTTGTTGATTTTCCTTTTTGTGATTTAAAACAAATTGTTTGTCAATAAAAGTATTTTGTTTTGAAGTTGGATGATTGCTGCTATCACATATAATATTCCATTAAATCGATGTTGCTTGTATTTATTATAATTATCTCTTTGAAATCATTAAGGGAAGAAACAGGGATGTGTTCCAATACTCAAAACCCTGAGACATTAGAAAAACTTTTGTTAAAACATTATTTTAACCTTAACATTATACATTGGTTAATGATATACCTGTAAGCACTTAATTACAATTAAAATTACTTTAGTGGCACTTTAAGCATTAATTGGCGTTAATAAGATTTGCCTTATGTTATGTGGTGTCCTCACAGATAATCCACGTCATTAACCAATCAACCAATCAGAGTTTGAGACTTATTAAACACGTGATCTACATGCTGACTATTTAGCGTCAAACTTGGCAATAAAATGTAAGCGTGCACGCCTGTTTATTCTCTTCATTTTGGGTTCTTTTGTCACCACGATAGAAAAATGTTTCTCCAAGCGCTCAGAAACACCAGACTTGTTCCCATACAACAAGTATTTATCCGGGGCTCACACATCCACTCGAAACCTGCTAAAGAAAGGATTGGTGTCGTGGTAAGTTTACATCACCAACAAAGAAATTTAAAAAGATTTCCCACTGTGTTTTTCACTTGTCTGAATATGGTAAAATGTGCAGATATTAATATGTGGTGTTTACTCTTTAGGAAAGTGTGTTTGTGATGGGATTTCTCTTTATTGGTGTTCTTGCTCCGGCTGGATGGCTTCTGTGTGACTCCCGTTCACACTTAAAACCGGAGTGAGGCCTAATGGTCCTACATTGTGTTTTGTATTATAAACACATGTTTATAAATAAATAGTTGTAATTATAAACAAATTTGGTCATGTATGGACTGACTTTCAAATTGTGAGATGTCTTGCTGACGACAAAAGTGTTTAGTAAAAAATCAGACCTCAAGTAAGGTGTAAATCCCTTTAATAAAACTCATGAAAAGCAGTGTAACGAGGAAAAACACTAAAAGCAAGTTGATAACATTTACAACCACACATACAACACTACTGTACATCCCTAATGCTGCCATTTTTGTTCTGGAAAAAAACATTTTGTCATGAGGGCACACTGGGCTGAGAACAGTTTATTCAATTTAATCATAGCATAAGCTTTGCATACAATTGTATGTTTCAACTTTTGAACTGGTATGGTTTCTTTACAATGGAACAGACGACTGCATCACTTGTACAGGATGTCGTAATGGCCCGGACGGTACAGGAGGAAGATGCGTGGCTCGCTTCCTTCGGGGAAGATATGATGGTTCACCGTTCCACCCTCTCCTCTGTCCATGTATTCCACTAAGATGGGCACGTTCAGTGCCTGTGCTAAGGCAATGATATGGATGTGGTCACTTTCTTTTGACATCGGCTCCACCTCCTGAAATGTTAAAGATGGAATGTTGGGTAAAGGATGAGTTTAATAAAAAGTTGGGGGAAAAAATGGTAGCAGCTATTACAAAGCATTTCACATCATTGGGAATTGAACAAACATACTCCTCGAGGAATACATCAAATATAAACAAGACTATCTTTAAATGTTAAGTATTACAATTCTGGCCAACCCTCTCTCACCTGCTGGCAAAACTCTTTGATAGAGCGACCTCCCTCTATGAAGTGTTGAAAGAAGACATGCTCTCGCTGCAGGTATCCGGAGGTGAGAAGCCTCAGGTAAACCACTATGTAGTCAGACACGCTCTGGTCATTAAAGGAGTTCAACAGTTGTCCAAGAGATTGTTGCTTTTCACACAGATCAATCAAGTCCATAAACTGATCCAGAAATCACACAAAAACACATGAAATTATTCAACTATGTAATACACATCGATAAAGGTAGTGAATTTTACACTCACAGTGTTGTGAAAGTCTTCAATAGTGAACTCCGTAAAGCCCTGGTTCACAAGGTCCAGTTTGCTCTGAGCTGCCACAGCTTTAAACCTGTAAAAAAAGATGCATAAGGAAAATGGCGCCTTACAACGTATTTTGACATTACATCACAATATTCTTTGATAACAGGTATAGACATTTATATTTATACTAACTTGAATTGGTTGTATTGAGACTAAACAGTAATTTAGGTCTACCAGAAGTTACATTTGGGCCAACTAAAACTGTCTTTAAGCTAGTGCACCTTAAGTGTCCTTAACTTCATACACATATGTAAGCATGTAGATATATAGAGAGATAAAACATAGAAGGATTATATGAAACCAAACATTACCGTTGCAGTTCTTTGCTGTCCTCCAGTAGTGTCTCCAAATGTGCAAAGCCAAATGCTCTGTAAAAACAATTCCCATCTGGCCGTGTTTTCCGAATGTAGGAATATTTTTTGTGAAGGTCCTATGGATAAGAGTAAAATGTAAAGATTTTGACCATTCACCAAAGTAAGGTTTTACAAAAAACTAGTGAAAAATTTAATTTGACTTCATGTCAAATTTTCATCAAGTTGGATCACTTGTGCACCCTCTGAAGTCAACTATGTTAGGTTTACTATAAATTAAACAGTACCTATAAATTGGGGGTGTAACAATATTATCAATATCTTGCTATCGCAGTTAGAGTTGTCATGATGCTGTTATTTCTAGCCTAGATACAAAACCTTGAAAATTAGCATTTTCTGGATCTAGAGACTCCAGACTCCAATGATAATCTTTTTAACATTATTTTACAGGTGCAAGTGAGTTGTGGATTTTTGTGCAGTGTAAACAAAGCCCAAGTGAGGTCATTTAGCTGCAGTCACCTTTATCTTGAGCTGGTAGATGGTGTCCTCTGCAGCATATTCACCCTTAAGCACAGAGAGATCTTGTCTGTCTGACACTAAAGGGTTAGTGGTGGCTATCTGTTCAAACAAAACAAGCCGTTCCAGTTGTTTCAAACTTTTTAAATCTGAAAAACTTTCTGTAACACACAACATGTTTACATTCTCCTTTCTATAAAACAGTGAACAGCAACATAAACAACAACGCTTCAAACATCATTATATAATTAAGGTGAAGAAATAACACTTTATTTCTGATTCACTTTAATCAATTTGTTTGTTACAGGTCTGTGTAAAAAAAAACTGCAAATAATTGACAAAATCACTCACTTCTTGCTGAATTCGGTCCTGTTGTGCCATTATGGCCTCGTCATGTGCGAGGCAGTTCCCTCCTGTAGATAAAAATAAATATATATAACATATATAACAATTTGCATCAACATTTATCAATGTTGCACAACAGTAACAAAAACGTTATAATTACTTTTGAGACGTTCTGGTAAATCGACACCTGAATTCACTGTTAGATCATACAAATGAAATACAATATTACAGTGTACAAGCAGACGAAATGTAAATAAACATCATCTGTTACTGAAAATCACTGTTATTATCGCCAAAGGATAGATACACGGCACAGCGCTGCAAGTAATGTATTTATCTGCAGCATATGAAGTGCTTTTTTCCATAACACTATAAATACATTTGAATAGTTCATGAAAATAATTTTACCTAGACATTTGTTCATTTGGCATACACTTTTAACCAAAGTGACTTACAGCATTATGCAATGGTCAATTATCACTGCAGAGCTATTGGGGGTGAGATGTCTTGCTCAAGGACACTTCAGTTATTGTCTGCTGACACTGGGATTCAAACCCACAACCTTCTGCTTACAAGTCCAACTCGCCAACCAGCAGACCACAACTGACCCACACATTTACTATATCCTGATAAAATGATATGTTGGCTCAGTCTAAGCATGCTAACCAATAATTGCAAAAAGATATAATCAGTACACTGTGTGTACTGATTATATGTATGTGCATATTGCACACTATCTTATGTTGAAGTCTGTACCATATGTTACATGTTACATATTACCGGTACTGCAAGCTCCCAAGAATTTCACTCACCAGGGCACATGTGCAATGTGAATTGAAATGAATTGAAGCAACAATATTGTAGATGATAAATTCAACGTTTATTTACTTTATATCAAATCCATCCAAAAATGTTGATGGTGTTTTAAAAGGGGATCGGTCGTGGTTTGGTGGTTAAAGAGTTGGACTTAAGCAGAAGGTTGTGGGTTTGAATCCCAGTGCCAGCAGACAAAGACTGAATGACTGTTTCCTCTGCAGTGATGATTGGTCACTGCACAATACTTGTAAGTTACTTTGGATGAAAGCGTCTGTCAAATGAATAAATGTAAATGAAATAAAAACAAGAGAACCTATGACATCATGGATAAAGGAACATCAATCAAATAAATGTAAATGTACAGTCGGCGAGCTCTCACTGGCTCATCCAGACCATTATAGGTATTAATATATATATATAAAATTAAGTTTAAAACACTTAATTTAAAGATTGAACAAACACATTAAAGCATTTCCATGTTGGGTTGCATTGAACAAAATTAAGATCATCTTAAATAATGAACAAAAACTGCATGTTGCAGCACATTTGAAACAATTAAACACAGAGATTAATCATGAAACATTAATAAAGAATAGAATATGTTCAGTACACAATAAAAGCACATCACAAACTCATATGATTCCATTGTGGCTTTTGTTTAGCTGTGGAGAAGATCTCTGCACATTATAAACCAACATCTTACTGTTTACTACAATGGAAATGAATTACGTCATCGCATAGCAACCGCAGCATATAAACATCAGTATGTCAACACATTAATAATTCTATTTAACACATTTATTTAATCCCTGTTCCATTGTCTACAGATGAGGGCAGATATGCATTGTTGTCTGAGGATTAGACATCTAATGTTCTTTGTTTTTGCATGTACAGAGATCTGTGTAACAGCTATTATTATTATTATTATTATTGTTATTATTATTATTCACTTACCCTCCATCTCTCCCTGCGACGATTCCTGCTGCTCATCCGCCATCTTGATTCAATTGTTATCCCCGCCCCCTTCTGTGCGTGTTTACTTCCGGGTCACGTCATTCTCTCGGTCGCACGTGAGTGCTGGCTCTTTAAAATGTTGCTGTTAAGCCGCTTTGTGACCTCACTGAGACCCTTCCAGAACACGAGAATACGTCATCATACAAGTTTGACGAGTCAGTGACGCACTCTTGTTTTATTTTTGTGTGTTCTCTTGTTTGTTATGGTATTACTCCAAAATGCCACTTGACTTGGTTGCATTGAAATTATTTAAATTAGAATAAATAGTTCCGCCAAGGAAAGTAGTTCGGTGGTGGCGCATTAATACCAAAGTTGTGACGTCACAGATTTAGAATGCTGGAAGCTTCATAACATGATTACATCACCTTGTAAAACAGTTTTAAGGCTTTTTACTATTAAATACAAATGTGTTATTGCCTTCTTGTGTTCACAGGTGAGTTGTTTGAAAACATGGACAAAAAAGCAACGTGGGACAGATTCTACACTGAAAATGGAAGCAAAGGCACATTTAAACATTTCGAGTGGTTCTTTGGGTTTCAATCGGTCCAGGAACTCATTCTTTCTGTGATACAGACCGCGTCTCACTCCCACAGTCACCCATTACACATCCTGGACATGGGCTGCGGAACATCCGCCCTTGGGCCTTGTGTTTACAAAACCTCGCAATGTGCTGTCAAAGTCACATGTGGTGACATCTCTCCTGTAGCTGTACGACTTCTGGAAGAGCACACCAACTGCACATATTTACAGCCACACAACCCATCCTCTTCACTTTCCTTCCTAGAGATGGACTGCACACAGTTGGGAAGACACTTTGACGCCAGAAGCCTGGACTTGATCTTGGACAAGGGTACCACAGATGCTTTAGTTAGATCTAATGAAGGCCGTGTAAAGGCTGCTCAGATGATCAGGCAATGCCTACAGGTGTTGAGGCCTTCGGGAAGTCTTCTACAGTTCTCGGATGAAGATCCGGATGCCAGGGTATTATGGCTGGAGAGAGAGGTTAGAGAAACAGATCAGGAAGCTGATGTGGGAGTTCAGGAGCTGGGGGAAATGAGAGGGGTCAGTTATTTCTGCTATCAGATTACTGCTCGTGTTGCTTCCCATTTAAAATAATAACTGTATAATGTAATTAGTCAGATTAATCACAAAAATAAATGTTTATTGAGAGAAAAAATGATGTCAGAAACATTGATTAAAATTTGTTGCAGTACTTATTTGATGGATTTTTTAAAACTTTAGGCACACACGTACGTGTGTGTGTGTGTTTGCGTGTATGCGTGTGCGTGTGCGTGTGTGTGTGTGTGTGAACCTACAGCAACATTTAAATGCATATATAACAAAAACTTCTTATAACAACAAGATAAACTAGCTGAACAACTAATAAAGGAACAACTAATAAAGGGAACATTTAAAAAAAAAATCTGGCATGCAAAGCGTATTTTACTTAAAAGCAAGTTTAAATAATATTGAATCAGAACCAATTTAAGATTTTTAAATGGATAATTCTGTATGACATTTCAAACCTGTATGACATTCTTCAGCGAAAAACAAAAGAAGATATTCTGTAGAATGTTGGTACCCGAAAAACGATGGTGTTACCGACATTCTTCAAAATACCATCTTTCGTATCTGCCATACAGGTTTGAAATGACAAGAGGTGAGTAAATGATAACGGAACGTTCAATTATCCCTGTAAAGAGTAATTTTTGTAGAGGTGACGTGGTCTCTCTCTCATATATGGATTGTATGGTCTTCTGTGCTTGTGTTTCATGACTAAGTTGTTCACTGGCAGGCTGGGGGCAGCAGTTAATCTGTCACCTTAAAATAAAAAAGAGAAGTTTAGCATTAAATCGACCCTATACAATACTGTGTTAGATCAAGATGATTTGAGAAATAAATAAATGAGGGTGAACCTCTGGAGAAGTTTGTTTCAAAGTTGTAAAAGCCTGGAATGAAGGGTGGAGGCAAGTTGTGCATGAGAAACTGTGTGCCAAAGTCATTATATCGCCTCGGTGGCTCTTGCTTTAAGGCTGGACCTGGATAAATCATGTCACATTAATAGAAACAAAGCATCAAAAATGTTTTCTACTTATAATGTTCACCAGTTCTTACTGATAGGTTATATTGTGGTTATATTGTAGTAATTTTCCCAAGAAATAATCAAATGGATATTACTACTTTGAATCATTATTGTAATGGATGGCAAACCAACTAAAACAGAAACACCCTGAATTCATTCATAGGTGTTGGTCTATATATCAATATATATTTATATGGTATGTGACCAATAAGAACCAAGTACTCCAGAAATGTATGTGATAAAAAAAATCATGACATGTGAAGAGTGTACCTTGATATTGGCCAACACAATTTAAAAATGGCAAGTTCTGAAGCAATGGCGGGGGATATCCTGTTTTACACTCATCTGTAAAAATAAATAAAAGAGTAAAGCATAGATTTATACATAATATCCCATTCATAATAGGGTATAACATTCAAAGAGCCCCTTTTGATAATGAGAAATTCTTTAATATATGTACTCTGTCCAGTCATACGGTCTAGTCTAATTTTACTGATGAACCATGTAGCGCAAATGTGTAACCTGTCATCACAGACTTGTTACGGAAGTTACTAGATGCCTTCAATGCTGGCATTCACTGTTGTACCAGACGTGTTTTAACCAAGTCGTTTTGTTTGGAACTTTGGGATTTGCAACTTCACAGATTCTTTACTCATACTAACACCCACATAAAATATGGTTCAAGGACTTTGAATTTCTCACCAGGGTTTATTAGTTCCACTCCCCATGCCTGTGCAGCATGTTCAAGCAGCAGACATGTCATCTTACGGTGGGCAATAGCGTTCCAGTGCACGCCGTCGTCCATACGGAGATGGAGGCTGAAGCGGAAGTGGAAGTGCATGTCCAGCACATCGAACCCAAATTCGTTAGCAAGTTTGGCTCCGTAGAAGTTTGCCTCAATCACATCGAATCTTAATAATGGACCCACGTGCTGAATCTGAAGAGAAATAACCTGCATTATTGCCACCACTGACATTATATGACATCATTCTAACAACATCATCAAGTAAAATTTCCTTATAAATAGCTGTGCTACAACTGTAATAATTATTGAAAATATGGCACAATGTGATTTTTAATTTAATTAAACTTTTTAATCAATGTTGTTGATAAATTAACCATATATTTGCTCTTAAAGATGCTTAAAGCAATTTCTTAAAAAACCGATTGAGCAGATTAAACACAATACTACGCAAAAAAAATCTCTGTCTTTTACTCCAACATTAAAACGTGCTACATAAGAATAACAGCTGAGACATGCGGAGACAATGCGAAATAATGTGAAGGACAAAGAACAAGCAAAGACAACACAAGCAGCACACTAGCTCCAGATAATGAAATGTGTTTGAACAACTTCAATGTAGAAATGTAAAGGGAAACATCATTTGCATCTTAATGTTCTGAGAAGTGTTATTAACAGTAATCCCTAATCTTCATTCACACTTCGCCTCATACTGGCAATTTTCCTGTTATGTTAAAACTTCTATTACTGCTAAATTTGATGTACTTATTTACTGGAAAAGCTTACACATGATCTGTTGCATGTAATTTTGCTGGCAATGTATTAGCAAAGACTGTGAATTCTTTCATAAGTGCTCTTTAAGTCTAGATCTGCTTTTGCACCTGATTGTGTCAGGAACAAAGTTCTAGAAATGGCATACTAGTTTCCCTCATTTATCAAGTGTTGTGTTTGTGTTGTCTCTGAAGGGTTTTGTGATAACAGTACTGTAACATAAGCACTGAAAATGCAATTTTAATGTGATGCGAGATGACAAAGATTGTAGAAGTCATAATTAAGAAGTCAATATGTAATGGAAGCTGTGCAATGAAACGTAACAAATGATTTTCTCTAAGTGGTTTCTTTTGACATGCGTCCATGATGTTTGGGTAAATAGGCCTTAGAAACAAATCCCCTATACAATGCTACACTAACTTTTAAGAGTTTAAAAGACTGCCCTGTCTCATGTTTACAGCCAGATAACACACTTGCATCACTGGTTGTTCATTGATTTGGTTACACTTTCCTTTTGGAGGTGCTAATTTCTTTTCAAATCTCAGCAAAAACGTCAATCCTTATTGCACATCGCACTCTCAACCCACCTCAGGAACCAGGAAACCTCCCACAATTTTCTTCCCCAAGGGCATGGTCATATTCCAGACAACCAGACTTTCCTCGGGCAAAATGTTCCTTAGCTGCCCGAAGAACTTGCGAAGGTTTTCTCTGTATTCAAAGGCCCATTCTCGACTGTACCTGCAAAATTGACAGGCAATACAATTCTATGCGTTATCCCCTAGACTCTACACGGAAAATCTATGGAAGTGAAACACACCTTGATACATCCCACACGCAAGAATTAACTATAACAAGGTCTGGTTTCAGGGCATGGTCGAAGTCGGCCAGGACACTTTCCATGTAATGCGAGTACACCCGCGTGACAAAATAAAATCGGACCAAATGGTGGTTTGATCTGTACTGACGGACTTCCCTATATGTCGTTCCGTTGTTCATCGGGCCCAGTCTTCCTCCTTCAACCAGGCAATCGTTCTCAAATGAAAGCTCACCCTAGAAAACACAGATGAGACGGTCAGCATCAGACACTCCGTAAGCACAAAACTCTATCCACTTAAAGGCCTACAAGCATGTTTGCTATAAGACAAATGTCTTTATTTCAGAAAAGCATTGTTTAAATGAGAATTGTAGAATGTTGTAAAGTGGCATTGCTAAGAATATGAATCCATGCATTGCATAGATGAACTAATAATTTAATACCAATTCATCATAATTTCACCAATGAGATGAAGGCACACACAAATGCAATTCTTAAGTTTACCATTTAGACATATACAACAGTAAACAAACAACATGCTGTCACATTACCTTGCTTTTCAACTGCATTGAACTTAAATAACTGTCTTTTTGCAAAAGCAGCACAAAATCTTTGTAGACCGAGCGCTGGACTGGAGAAGAAAGAGTAGCATTGTTAAATTCCACAGTTTAAAGTAGAATATACAAACAAAATCACAGTTTAAAACTCACTTGAATCTCCTATAACCACAACAAACTTATTGTGAAGGAGTTGGCTGGCTTGACTTCTGCTCACCATGATGATCACCTGACTCACATTAACAAAGTTATAAACAAAAGCAGAAAATTCTCATGGAAAAACACTGCGTCCTGTTGGTCTTTTTAAGGGTCCTTCCTGTTAAAAATGGGAGAGAGGCAGAGTTCAAATAACAACCGAGGTTTATTAATCAGATATCAAAAATACAGCGCTGGGTTGTCAGCCCACGACTTCCACACTGACCAACAACACAGTAAAAGGATCACACAATATGTATATAGTATGTATCGTCTGTCTATCTTCTAGGCCAGAAGGATCCTCCCCTGCTTCCAAATAAAGGCAGATCTGTTTCATTTTTCACTTTCGATTTCTCGTGCATCAGATGACTTTAGTTTCTGTGAAAAAACATATCAAAGAGAAAAAAAACACAGCAAAGAAGAACACTACCTCCTTTTCTTCTTTTAATTAGGATACAATAGTAAGTCTTAGTTTTTCTGGTATTTGGGAGTGTGTTTTACTTCTCGTGCTTAACATCCTCCCCATGAGAGTCCTTGTACTGGCAGATAAGAGTAAGGTCAAATGACCCTTCTCCTCCCGACGCACTTCTTATGACTTCTCCCTTTCTTGCACATACACTTTTCCTGCATGCAAGCATATTGTTATCAAAAGCACAGTTCAAAACAATTCTTCTCATGTATTATATGATTAATTATTTTCAACATACTTTAGTAGAAATTGTAATAGAAAAAGGATTATTTGAAGGATTAAAAAAACATAAATTAATAAAACATAAGAGCATAATATTGTATTAGAAAAATTATTAATAAAACATCAATTAATAAAACATAAGAGCACAAAATTGTATTATTACCACAGTCCACCAAACACCATCTGTCAAAAATATTTCACTTTAGGTTTATTGAGCAGAAAATATTGCAATGAAACTCACAAGTCTGGAGAGGATTTAATGACACCGACTCATTTTTGTAAGATGCTCAAATGTTTTGGACAATAACTTAGTTATGCTTTAAATTTTTTCACGTTTTATAGTTTTTAAAAACGTAATAAATTATGAAATAGGATCTATAGGGCTATGTTATAACCATATAAGCATTTTTCTTTTTTTCTCCTCTTTTATTTAAATGATATATTTTATTGGGTCATATTTAGGTGTTGAGAATGTGATATTTAAATAGTGTTAAAAACAAGGTGATGCCTCAGAGTTAGAATATAGTGTTACTTTTCTAAAAGAAGACACATTTGTAAAAATACATGAGATTATTTGGCCTATATAAAAATATATAGGCAAGAGACAATGTAAAGTCTAGGATAAATATAAAAGTAAGCATATTTGGCTATGAATTGAAGGCCTTTTAAACTCAAAAGGAATGTTATTCAGTCTGTGATGAGAAATTTATTACAAATATTGAAAAATAAATATAAATTTTACATCAATTTAAACACATGATTCAATTTATGGCTCATACACAGTATGAGGTCCATACTTGGAATTTGTGCTCTGCATTTAACCCATGCAGTAAGTGAACACACACACACTGTGAACACACACCCGGAGCAGTGGGCAGCCATGCTGCGGGCGAGGGGGAGCAGTGGGGGGGGGGGGGGTGGTCACTTGCTCAAGGGTCTCACCTCAGTCGTGGTATTCCCGCTGGTTCCAAGTCTCGAACCAGCAACCTTCGGATCACAAGACTCGAACCATCAGGCCACGACTGCGCCGCAGTTATATTACACAACTGTCTATACAAATACATTATCAAAGTAAATTTACAAATAAACAGAAACAACTGATTTGAAATAATACCATTCTTGTAGGTACATTGCCTTTCATTATAGATAATAGGATATTTTTACTGATATTTTTAAAGTATGAAGGTCGAACATTGAGGTTTTAGACTGCTGTTCAACCAGTGATTATTGAACAATACTAAACATATGAAAATGTATGAAATATATAAATATAAATAAATACAACTTTACATCTAAATGCAATTCAAACAAAACTGGCTATATAATTACCAAAAAAACACCATGCTTGAACTGAAATAATGCCATACGGTAACCTGCTATTGAATACTCATTTAAACATGAACAGGAAGGTTAAATGTTCAGGTATGGTTCCAATCGTTTTTTTACAAAATCATCCTTGCGAGGAAGTTCATTCATAAACTCCTTCATGGCTTTCGCTGATCCTTCAAATCCCCAGCTCTCAACAATTACATTGACCAACTCATATCTGTCTTCATTTGTTTTTCCAATTTTAGACATAGGAATGGAATCTCTGTTCGAACAGTTTCGCATTAAATGCTTGAGTTTTTTAAGTTGATCACTGTTAAGGTCCTCTAGGATTTTTCGGAGATCACACTTCCACTGTTTCAATTTGTCATTATGCACGTTTCCTTGAAGACACAAGCAACAATTTAAAAATTAATGAATGAAGTATTGAGACCGATGCTACTACATCCCAATTCACTAACTTATTCTATGCATTAAGCCTATTGTCGATACAGAATATGCATTTTAGCACATAGTGAGACAGTATGCACATTTTGTCATATACAGCGCAAAATTGAAGTGATTTTTATTAATTCATTCTTTTTTCTTTGTTATTCTTTGTTAGCTGAATACATTCCTTTGTTATTTCAGGGATTTGTAAGTTCATTCTGCACATTTTTCTGAACTTTTTGAATTTTTTTTGGAAGTAGTAGACCTTAAGGGAATTGTTGGCATGCTCTTTTAATCATACTTAGATTTTGGCCTATTGATTCTACTTGAGAATACTCTGTTAGTATGCAAATTGTGATGCAGCAAGAGAGTATATAACAAACTTTGGTTATATATACTATACATTTTTTTTTTAAATGCTTAGATTTGAATAAGCGTTTCTGAAAGATAAAAAAACATCTCTTAAAATATATCAAAAGCATTACATTTCTTTCCAAGGCTAAAGCTTGTTCATATAATACTTATTCCCTGTGAATTATATTCACTCGTTGTGAAATGTGATGACATTTCAAGTTAATCAGACAATATTTTCATCTTTTTACTGATTATAATGTGATTGCCTAAGATGTGTTGTGTCATTTATTTTCATTCCAACTACATTATGCAAAGGTGTAAGTAAGGAGTTTATCTTGAATATTTGGTTCATTGAGATCTAATAGAGTGTCATTTGGGTCATTCATTCCTACTATTGGATGCCATTGCTGCGTTGTAACTTTCCCCCAAAAAATTAATTTCCATAATTGTAAAAATCCAGCTGATAGAGGGCTTATTAAACAATGAGAAAACTGCAGTTGTACATTTTGTTTTGAATGCAAAATGGCAACAGCAATGACAGTTTACATCATGACACATAAATTCTCACAAAATATTGCTTATGTTTTCAATATAAAAGTTGCTATTATGGTAATGTGATGTCACTTGCTGAATATTGTGTGCCCAAAAAGTCCCCAAGCGTATTTTGGGAGGGGTCTGATAAGTTAAATCACTTGTTTATAAGTTACAGGACAGTAGCTCTATAGGACTTGGATTGTCTACCTCGTTAAACCTTCAACTCTTTAACCTTATTGCTCGAAAATTATAGACAGTGATTACAAGCACAGTGTATAATAAGTTTTTACATTTGTTTATATTATCTGTGTTCAATTAATTAATTTCTCGCTGTCAAAGATTAACTTCAAGATTAAATATAAGCTTTGTGTATGTATGTTATATCTTATATAATCTTGAAATCTTAGAAAGACAGAACATAAGAAAAAAGCTGCATTCAGTTACCTTTGGCTGGACTAATTTTGCTTCTTTTGAGATCAGAGCATACTTGGTATTTAAAGATAATTTGCAGTCAGAGCTGGTTTGGATGAACTCATATTCCTGTTGCTGTTCCTTTATCTGCCGACCAAATAAAAATATGTGGAAGGTTTATTTAAAATGTTCAATGGTAATGCTTAATTAAAATCTCATATTGGTAATTGGACGTGATAGAAAAAGTTTAAATAAAGCATTGTCATACCTCCAAGAGTGGAATATTGTTTGGCAATAGGAAAACCCATATTCTTTGCTGTTCATCAGAGATGTCACGTTCAAGAAACAGCAGTACCTGTCCTCTTATTGTTTTGGAATCCTTATTGTTATCATCCACAATACCATAATGAGATAGCCGAGAGACATTTACAGCTATATGCGTTTCAGTTATTTTGACTGGAGCAATGAATTCCAACATGTTTTCATGTTTATGAAAAACAGACAGATTTCCAATAGCATCAACTGTAAAGAAATGTAATTAAAGCAAGAAGAGACAAAACGTTGTTTAACATAATATTAATGGTAACACTATTGAGTGAATGTAGGAAAACTGTCTGTTAAAAAAGTGAAGAAGTTTTTTGGTTTCATCATAAAGTTTTTTTTAAAACTATACAATCATCAACCAATATTTCAAAGTGCAATAGAATTCATAAATAAAACACTCATCTATTTTATATTTTCACTATACATAAGTGTCAGTGTTTTCGGATTAGTCATATGGTGTTCAGCGAATGTCCAAAATAATAGTTAAAGATACCAAAGAAAAACAAAGCAACATGCTTAAATGACTGAAGGCCTGTTGCTCAAACAACCATCTTCAGTAAGTGTTTTGAGAGATTTATCAGAGATAACATCTGCTCGGTGCTGCCTGCATCATTTGACCCTCTACAATTTGCATATTACAGTAATAATTCCACAGATGAAGCCATGTCAACCTTCACATTGCTCTCTCCCACCTGGAAAATAAGAACACCTATGTGAGAATGCTGTTAGTGGACTACAGCTCAGCATTCAACACCATAGTGCCTTCCACACTTAAAGTGAAGCTCCAGAATCTTGGACTAAACAGATCCCTGTGGAACTGGATCCTGGACTTCCTGACAGGCAGAAGTCAGGTGGTCAGAATGGGCAACAACACCTCATCCCCGCTGACCCTCAACACTGGTGCTCCTCAGGTCTGTGTTCTCAGCCCACCCCTGTATTCCCTGTACAAACATGACTGTACAGCCACACAGAGCTCCAATGTGATTGTCAAGTTTGCTGACGACACGACCGTGATAGACCTGATCACTGAGACGGCCTGCAGAGAGGAGGTGAGCAACCTGTCTAAATAATGTCAGGAGAACCACCTCTCACTCAAAATTGACATGACCAAGGAGCTTGATGCTCCTTTGATGCATGGGGTTTGATGCATACATATAAAGGTAACAAAGAAATTGTTTAAATTAAAATAAATAGTTCCGCCAAAGAGAGTAGTTCGGTGATGGCACATTAATACCAAAGTTTTGACATCACAGGTTTAGTGTGCTGGAAGCATCATAACATGATTGGATCACCTTATAAAACAGTTTTAAGGCTTTTTATTCTTAAATCTGCTGGAGAGAGAGGTTAGAGAAACAGATCAGGAAGCTGATGTGGGAGTTCAAGACTTGGGGGAAATGAGAGGGGTCAGATATTTCTGCTATCAGATTACTCCTCCTGTTGCTTCCCATCTAAAATAATAACTGTATAATGTAATTAGTCAGATTAATCACAAAAATAAATGTTTATTGAGAGAAAAAATGATTGTCAGAAAGATTGATTAAAATTTGTTGCAGTACTTATTTGATGGATTTTTTTTACTTTTGGCACACACGTACGTGTGTGTGTGTGTTTGTGTGTGTGTGCATATACATGGACGAAATTGTAATTTAAACAAAATATGAAACCTACAGCAACATTTAAATGCATATATAACAAATACTTCTTATAACAAGAAGATGAACTAGCTGAACAACTAATATAGGCAACATTTTAAAAAACATCTGACGTGCAAAGCATATTTTACTTAAAAGCAGGTTTAAATAATATTTAACCATAACCAACTTAAGATTTTTAAATGGATATCTCTCCTTAATATGAAAATTCTGTCATTCAGTGACCCTCTTGTCATTTCAAACCTGTATGAAATTCTTCAGTGAAAAACAAAAGAAGATATTCAGTAGAATGTTGGTAACCGAAAAACGATGGTTTTACCCACATTCTTCAAAATACCATCTTTCGTATCTTCCATATAGGTTTGAAATGACAAGAGCATGAGTAAATGATAACGGAACGTTCAATTATCCCTGTAAAGGGTTTAATTTTTGTAGAGGTGACGTGGTCTCTCTCTCATATATGGATTGTATGGTCTTCTGTGCTTGTGTTTCATGACTAAGTTGTTCACTGGCAGGCTGGGGGCAGCAGTTAATCTGTCACCTTAAAAAAAAAAAGAGAAGTTTAGCATTAAATCGATCCTATACAATACTGTGTTAGATCAAAATGATTTGAGAAATAAATAAATGAGGGTGAACCTCTGGAGAAGTTTGTTTCAAAGTTGTAAAAGCCTGGAGTGAAGGGTGGAGGCAAGTTGTGCATGAGAAACTGTGTGCCAAAGTCATTATTTCGCCTCGGTGGCTCTTGCTTTAAGGCTGGACCTGGATAAATTATGTCACATTAATAGAAACAAAGCAACAAAAATGTTTTCTACTTATAATGTTCACCAGTTCTTACTGATAGGTTATATTGTGGTTATATTGTAGTAATTTTCCCAAGAAATAATCAAATGGATATTACTACTTTGAATCATTATTGTAGTGGATGGCAAACCAACTAAAACAGAAACACCCTGAATTCATTCATAGGTGTTGGTCTATATATCAATATATATTTATATGGTATGTGACCAATAAGAACCAAGTACTCCAGAAATGTATGTGATAAAAAAATCATGACATGTGAAGAGTGTACCTTGATATTGGCCAACACAATTTAAAAATGGCAAGTTCTGAAGCAATGGCGGGGGATATCCTGTTTTACACTCATCTGTAAAAATAAATAAAAGAGTAAAGCATAGATTTATACATAATATCCCATTCATAATAGAGTATAACATTCAAAGAGCCCCTTTTGATAATGAGAAATTCTTTAATATATGTACTCTGTCCAGTCATACGGTCTAGTCTAATTTTACTGATGAACCATGTAGCGCAAATGTGTAACCTGTCATCACAGACTTGTTACGGAAATTACTAGATGCCTTCAATCCTGGCATTCACTGTTGTACCAGACGTGTTTTAACCAAGTCGTTTTGTTTGGAACTTTGGGATTTGCAACTTCACAGATTCTTTACTCATACTAACACCCACATAAAATATGGTTCAAGGACTTTGAATTTCTCACCAGGGTTTATTAGTTCCACTCCCCATGCCTGTGCAGCATGTTCAAGCAGCAGACATGTCATCTTACGGTGGGCAATAGCGTTCCAGTGCACGCCGTCGTTCGTACGGAGATGAAGGCTGAAGCGGAAGTGGAAGTGCATGTCCAGCACATCGAACCCAAATTCGTTAGCAAGTTTGGCTCCGTAGAAGTTTGCCTCAATCACATCGAATCTTAATAATGGACCCATGTGCTGAATCTGAAGAGAAATAACCTGCATTATTGCCACCACTGACATTATATGACATCATTCTAACAACATCAAGTAAAAGTTTCCTTATAAATAGCTGTGCTACAACTGTAATAATTATTGAAAATATGGCACAATGTGATTTTTAATTTAATTAAACTTTTTAATCAATGTTGTTGATAAATTAACCATATATTTGCTCTTAAAGATGCTTAAAGCAATTTCTTAAAAAACCGATTGAGCAGATAAAACACAATACTATGCCAAAAAAATCTCTGTCTTTTACTCCAACATTAAAACGTGCTACATAAGAATAACAGCTGAGACATGCGGAGACAATGCGAAATAATGTGAAGGACAAAGAACAAGCAAAGACAACACAAGCAGCACACTAGCTCCAGATAATGAAATGTGTTTGAACAACTTCAATGTAGAAATGTAAAGGGAAACATCATTTGCATCTTAATGTTCTGAGAAGTGTTATTAACAGTAATCCCTAATCTTCATTCACACTTCGCCTCATACTGGCAATTTTCCTGTTATGTTAAAACTTCTATTACTGCTAAATTTGATGTACTTATTTACTGGAAAAGCTTACACATGATCTGTTGCATGTAATTTTGCTGGCAATGTATTAGCAAAGACTGTGAATTCTTTCATAAGTGCTCTTTAAGTCTAGATCTGCTTTTGCACCTGATTGTGTCAGGAACAAAGTTCTAGAAATGGCATACTAGTTTCCCTCATTTATCAAGTGTTGTGTTTGTGTTGTCTCTGAAGGGTTTTGTGATAACAGTACTGTAACATAAGCACTGAAAATGCAATTTTAATGTGATGCGAGATGACAAAAGATTGTAGAAGTCATAATTAAGAAGTCAATATGTAATGGAAGCTGTGCAATGAAACGTAACAAATGATTTTCTCTAAGTGGTTTCTTTTGACATGCGTCCATGATGTTTGGGTAAATAGGCCTTAGAAACAAATCCCCTATACAATGTTACAATATCTTTTAAGAGTTTAAAAGACTGCCCTGTCTCATGTTTACAGCCAGATAACACACTTGCATCACTGGTTGTTCATTGATTTGGTTACAATTTGGTGCTAATTTCTTTTCAAATCTCAGCAAAAACGTCAGTCCTTATTGCACATCGCACTCTCAACCCACCTCAGGAACCAGGAAACCTCCCACAATTTTCTTCCCCAAGGGCATGGTCATATTCCAGACAACCAGACTTTCCTCGGGCAAAATGTTCCTTAGCTGCCCGAAGAACTTGCGAAGGTTTTCTCTGTATTCAAAGGCCCATTCTCGACTGTACCTGCAAAATTGACAGGCAATACAATTCTATGCGTTATCCCCTAGACTCTACACGGAAAATCTATGGAAGTGAAACACACCTTGATACATCCCACACGCAAGAATTAACTATAACAAGGTCTGGTTTCAGGCCATGGTCGAAGTCGGCCAGGACACTTTCCATGTAATGCGAGTACACCTGCGTGACAAAATAAAATCGGACCAAATGGTGGTTTGATCTGTACTGACGGACTTCCCTATATGTCGTTCCGTTGTTCATCGGGCCCAGTCTTCCTCCTTCAACCAGGCAATCGTCCTCAAATGAAAGCTCACCCTAGAAAACACAGATGAGACGGTCAGCATCAGACACTCCGTAAGCACAAAACTCTATCCACTTAAAGGCCTACAAGCATGTTTGCTATAAGACAAATGTCTTTATTTCAGAAAAGCATTGTTTAAATGAGAATTGTAGAATGTTGTAAAGTGGCATTGCTAAGAATATGAATCCATGCATTGCATAGATGAACTAATAATTTAATACCAATTCATTATAATTTCACCAATGAGATGAAGGCACACACAAATGCAATTCTTAAGTTTACCATTTAGACATATACAACATTAAACAAACAACATGCTGTCACATTACCTTGCTTTTCAACTGCATTGAACTTAAATAACTGTCTTTTTGCAAAAGCAGCACAAAATCTTTGTAGACCGAGCGCTGGACTGGAGAAGAAAGAGTAGCATTGTTAAATTCCACAGTTTAAAGTAGAATATACAAACAAAATCACAGTTTAAAACTCACTTGAATCTCCTATAACCACAACAAACTTATTGTGAAGGAGTTGGCTGGCTTGACTTCTGCTCACCATGATGATCACCTGACTCACATTAACAAAGTCATAAACAAAAGCAGAAAATTCTCATGGAAAAACACTGCGTCCACCAAACACCATCTGTCAAAAATATTTCACTTTAGGTTTATTGAGCAGAAAATATTGCATTGAAACTCACAAGTCTGGAGAGGATTTAATGACACCGACTCATTTTTGTAAGATGCTTAAAGATGAGCAAGTGTGAAAGTGCTCCCCTAGTGACGATGAAGAGAAGTGCGTTTGAACCTTTTAACACTGCTCAAATGTTTTGGACAATAACTTAGTTATGCTTTACATTTTTTCACGTTTTATAGTTTTTAAAAACGTATTAAATTATGAAATAGGATCTATAGGGCTATGTTATAACCATATAAGCGTTTTTCTTTTTTTCTCCACTTTAATTTAAATGATATATTTTATTGGGTCATTTTTAGGTGTTGAGAATGTGATATTTAAATAGTGTTAAAAACAAGGTGATGCCTCAGAGTTAGAATATAGTGTTACTTTTCTAAAAGAAGACACATACGTAAAAATACATGAGATTATTTGGCCTCTGGAAGGCTCTCAATGTACAAATATATATAAAACAAAATGAACAATATAAAAGCAAGAGACAATGTAAAGTCTAGGATAAATATAAAAGTAAGCATATTTGGCTATGAATTGATGGCCTTTTAAACTCAAAAGAAAACAACTGATCAACTGCAGAAACAAATCTTAAAAAATAATGTGAGCTCAATGAATTGAAATGTTGTTAAGTCTGTGATGAGAAATTTATAAAAAATATTGAAAAATAAATATAATTTTTACATCAATTTAAACACATGATTCAATATAAGAAACATAAACAGTATGAGGCCAGCATATATTACACAACTGTCTATCCAAATACATTATCAAAGTAAATTTACAAATAAACAGAAACAACTGATTTGAAATAATACCATTCTTGTAGGTACATTGCCTTTCATTATAGATAATAGGATATTTTTGAACAGGAAGGTTAAATGTTCAGGTATGGTTCCAATCGTTTTTTTACAAAATCATCCTTGCGAGGAAGTTCATTCATAAACTCCTTCATGGCTTTCACTGATCCTTCAAATCCCCAGCTCTCAACAATTACATTGACCAACTCATATCTGTCTTCATTTGTTTTTTCAATTTTAGACATAGGAATGGAATCTCTGTTCGAACAGTTTCGCATTAAATGCTTGAGTTTTTTAAGTTGATCACTGTTAAGGTCCTCTAGGATTTTTCGGAGATCACACTTCCACTGTTTCAATTTGTCATTATGCACGTTTCCTTGAAGACACAAGCAACAATTTAAAATTAATGAATGAAGTATTGAGACCGATGCTACTACATCCCAATTCACTAACTTATTCTATGCATTAAGCCTATGCACGATACAGAATATGCATTTTAGCACATAGTGAGACAGTATGCACATTCTGTCATATACAGCACAAAATTGAAGTGATTTTTATTAATTCATTCTTTTTTCTTTGTTATTCTTTGTTAGCTGAATACATTCCTTTGTTATTTCAGGGATTTGTAAGTTCATTCTGCACATTTTTCTAACGTTTTGAATTTTTTTTGGAAGTAGTAGACCTTAAGGGAATTGTTGGCATACTCTTTTAATCATACTTAGATTTTGGCCTATTGATTCTACTTTAGAATACTCTGTAAGTATGCAAATTGTGATGCAGCAAGGGAGTACATAACAAACTTTGGTTATATATACTAGAAAATAAATTTAAAAAATCTTAAAATATTATAAAATATTACTGTACCATGAACAAGTTCTTCAGTTTTTTTTTATTTTTAGAGAAAAGAGTCAAAGAATTACTACATATTTATTTATTCTGCACAAATAATATCTCCCCAATAAAACGTTAAATTACCTTGTTTTGCTTTGAAAATAATATACCGTTTCCATGCCGTTTTAAAGGTATATTTTTCCTCTGTTGTTTTACGTTGAATTTTAATCCACAGTTCATTCACACATTTATCTAAGAAGACCTCAAAGGTAGGATGGTGATTACCAGCATGCATAGATTTGAATAAACGTTTCTGAAAGATAAAAAAACATCTCTTAAAATATATTAAAAGCATTACATTTCTTTCCAAGGCTAAAGCTTGTTCATATAATACTTATTCCCTGTGAATTATATTCACTCGTTGTGAAATGTGATGACATTTCAAGTTAATCAGACAATATTTTCATCTTTTTAATGATTTTAATGTGATTGCCTAAAATGTGTTGTGTCATTTATTTTCATCTAACTACATTATGCAAAGGTGTAAGTAAGGAGTTTATCTTGAATATTTGGTTCATTGAGATCTAATAGAGTGTCATTTGGGTCATTCATTCCTACTATTGGGTGCCATTGCTGCGTTGTAACTTTCCGCCCCAAAAAAATTAATTTCCATAATTTTAAAAATCCAGCTGATAGAGGGCTTATTAAAAAATAAGAAAACTGTAGTTGTACATTTTGTTTTGAATGCAAAATGGCAACAGCAATGACATTTTACGTCATGGCACATAAATTCTCACAAAATATTGCTTATGTTTTCAATATAAAAGTTGCTATTATGGTAATGTGATGTCACTTGCTGAATATTGTGTGCCCAAAAAGTCCCCAAGCGTACTCTGGGAGGGGTCTGATAAGTTAAATCACTTGTTTATAAGTTACAGGACAGTAGCTCTATAGGACTTGGATTGTCTACCTTGTTAAACCTTCAACTCTTTAACTTTATTGCTCGAAAATTATAGACAGTGATTACAAGCACAGTGTATAATAAGTTTTTACATTTGTTTATATTATCTGTGTTCAATTAATTAATTTCTCGCTGTCAAAGATTAACTTCAAGATTAAATATAAGCTTTGTGTATGTATGTTATATCTTATATAATCTTGAAATCTTAGAAAGACAGAACATAAGAAAAAAGCTGCATTCAGTTACCTTTGGCTGGACTAATTTTGCTTCTTTTGAGATCAGAGCATACTTGGTATTTAAAGATAATTTGCAGTCAGAGCTGGTTTGGATGAACTCATATTCCTGTTGCTGTTCCTTTATCTGCCGACCAAATAAAAATATGTGGAAGGTTTATTTAAAATGTTCAATGGTAATGCTTAATTAAAATCTCATATTGGTAATTGGACGTGATAGAGAAAGTTTAAATAAAGCATTGTCATACCTCCAAGAGTGGAATATTGTTTGGCAATAGGAAAACCCATATTCTTTGCTGTTCATCAGAGATGTCACGTTCAAGAAACAGCAGTACCTGTCCTCTTATTGTTTTGGAATCCTTATTGTTATCATCCACAATACCATAATGAGATAGCCGAGAGACATTTACAGCTATATGCGTTTCAGTTATTTTGACTGGAGCAATGAATTCCAACATGTTTTCATGTTTATGAAAAACAGACAGATTTCCAATAGCATCAACTGTAAAGAAATGTAATTAAAGCAAGAAGAGACAAAACGTTGTTTAACATAATATTAATGGTAACACTATTGAGTGAATGTAGGAAAACTCTCTGTTAAAAAAGTTTTTTGGTTTTATCATAAAGTTTTTTTAAAACTATACAATCATCAACCAATATTTCAAAGTGCAATAGAATTCATAAATAAAACACTCATCTATTTTATATTTTAACTATACATAAATGTCAGTGTATACTGATTAGTCATATGGTGTTCAGCGAGTGTCCAAAATAATAGTTAAAGGCAGTTAGAACGATCCTTCAGACTGGTAAATATCCCTAAAGCTGCGGGTCCTGATGGCATTGACTTGTTCATGGATTGTAAGATAAAATAACTTTCAGCCTGCATCTCTAGAGTTTAAAGCGAAGACCCTAAATTCCTTCTCCTTATTTTCCTCTCATTTGGGTGTTTGAGTGAGTGCTATTATCTGTAAACAAAAGTTCATAACCCATGTTTACGTCTTTAAAAGATATCAGATCTATTGGACTACAGCAAACACCAGGATAGTAGTCATCCAGTTACTTCTTTAACGAGACGTTGAAAATTGACCAACCAATCAGGCTTCACTGGGAGGCGGAGCTTAATAAGCTACTCATACCAGATGTTTTACAGACAGGACGAACAATGCGAAGCAACATTGTAAAAGTCCTTAATGAATGCATTAAAATTTAATTACTCACATTTATGTACGTAAACACTACAATTATTAATATTTAGTATCGGGTCTCTTTAATGGCTTTACTTAACCAAACCAAAGAGTAATTTTGGATTAACTAGCTTTTACCTTGTGTTTCACAGTGTGGAAGGTGAAGTTCACACATTTCTCCTGAAGGTGTTTTAATATCATACAGAGGACCAGCAGGCTTAAAGGCTGTTTTGTAAAGGAGACGCATATCCCAGTGAGCGATACTGTATTCTACACATCCACTTCCTTTCATTCCAAACACAAGCCCAGTTTCCTCACACATGAAAATACCTCCTCTGTTGCACTTAAATCTGTAACATTAAAAAGCAAAATCATGCAACCTTTCGGCATTAATTGGATGTGAAGTATTATTAAAAAAAATGCTCAGAATATGCTTACCTATATAAAATCTTGCCTTGTTTCACTTCTAGTTCAGGATCAAACTGCTCCAAATGTTGTTGTCTCTGTGGTATGAGAGGATAATGTTTTATTACAATTAAGGTATATTAACCTACATATTACCAAGTTTGATGTGTGTTAATAATGCATTTCAGAATTATTCAGCTTTTTGGAATATGTTACACAACTAAAGAAGAATGTATATCAGAGGAGAAGTACAGTGGTACTCAGTTAACCCCACAAGACTATTATCAATCGGATTTTTCACTGTCATCTTTTCACAATCCCAGTTCCCAAATCTTAAAAGTTACATGGATCTGCACTTGCATGTTTATGGTGTTCACATGTCTCACACTACTGTTACTTATACCAATACCTCAGAAGTCCTGCATGTTTCATATCCAAAATCTTTCATCACACAACTTGTGGGCTGTTGGGCATGATTTGTCGCACTGACATGTACGGTAACAAAACGGGCTTCCTCCACCAGGAGCCCAGTCTCTGTTATTTGGTTGTCACAAAGCCTGCAAAAAATATTTGATTTGGTATATTCTGTTAAACAAACCACAACAAACAATCATTTTAAACAGAAGGATATATAAAGTTGAACATCATAATCACCATATGGTCTTTGTGAAACTGTTTCCTTCTAAGGCACCGCACAGTCTTTGTACTCCTTTATCAGTTATATCATTGCTGGTCAGACTAAAAAAAAGCATTTATAAGACAGTATAAGTATTTTTTAAATTGACAAAACAATACAAACTGCTGCGGTATACTCACTCGAAATTCATTATTTTATTTAGATGATTAGCCAAAAGATCCAAGCAGGCATCTGTGATTTGGCAATGACTAAGATTAAGATGTGTAAGCTCCTCTGTGTAGTCCAAAACCAACTGCAGAGACTCACAGGTACGGTAGTTAAGAGGAGTGTCACTGAGGTCTAGCTGTTTCCCAATTGCCTTGGACAGAAATGATGCCCATCTCAAAGACATAGCCATGGAGGAATTTAATATCAAGTTGAGAAACTGGCAAAGAAGGTCTTTGCTCAAGCTGTTGAGGCAGAAGTTTATTGCAAATGAATCATTAAATCACGAGTAGAATCAATGCAATGAAACTAAAGGCCATGTCAGCTATTTGAAAACTTACTGAAGATTCACTTTGTGGAATATAGGGAACAGACATTCAAGTGCAGAATCATCAGCTTGGCAGTCATTTAAAAATAATTCTGTTTCACAAACTGAAGTTTCAATGGCAGAGGCAATTGCTGTACAATCAGTAACACTTAAAAAAAGGGGATCTGCATTCTCTTGACCAAGACAACCACTACCAGCTGAGTTATGACAAGAAAAGTCCAATTTAAAGTTGAGTGCAGTTATGAGCGCAGACATGGAATAACCATGTTTTTCCATCTCCTTGGAGACACGAAGAAAGTTCAACAGTAGCCTTCTGTCAATCCTATTTGAATGAAGAGTAGCATTAGTAAAATAGTGTGAGTTGGACCGAAACAAATACTCTATCAATGTAAACACAATAATTAGGAAAATATAAGGACCTGAGATCAGAAACTCTATGCAGAAGTCTGATGATGTTCTCAATCTCATTATTTGGTATGACAGTGTTCATTAGGTTGAGCTTAACCCCATCACTGTAGTGCAGGGCAAAGCAGAGGGCTTTGCAGTCAGTGGAATCCAACTCTCTCATGCAAAGGGTAATCATGTCGGCTGAAGCTCGCAATAACTTTACAATTAGATGACCAGCCCTTTTTTGGTATATCCCTTTCAGTGCAGCCCTTACAAACCGTGCGTTTATTCTGCAAAGAAAGTTTAATGTTAATGACAACATTCATTGTAGAACGTATTGTGTACAGCAATGGATTTCATTCCTGGTTATAGGATACCTCTGCTGTGCACATTTTTTTTTGTCTCCTCTAAATGAAATGCATGATGAGTCCAAAATCATCTACTACACACTATATAGAGTATTATGTCCGAAACCTCAGTATGCACAGAACAGCAAGAAAAAGCCAGATGGTCTACTACCTCTGACCAGATTTTGGAGTTTACTTAGGATGTATGCTGCTCTATCTTGTGATGCAACGGGAGCTGTGCAATGAATGTCATTAGGTAGGACAAGGCAGGGCTGGATGCCAGGGCAAAAATATAATTACAAAATGTTTTCTACTGATGCCTAAGTACAGGTTCTCCTTGATTTGTGGATGCCCTTCAGACGGTCGCATGACTTTAAAACATGGCGGATGCAATACATCTGATAGCAATCCATACTACATCTGTATCTACATTACGTGCAGTGCCTTGCGCTTTTGGGTGAGCTACTTTCTGAAAGAGCTGATGATTTGAGTCGGTGTGTTAGTAGTGTAGAGTGGTGGGTCCCCAGGAACAATTTTGAGAACCACTGGCTTAAAGTCCCCTTGTGGTCTAATTGTTGACTATTAAACTGATATAATGCAATATTTTTATTTTAAAAGTATTTGCCCTAACCTTACTTTTAGTACACAGTCATAAACAATAGGGCCTGTAGAACTGTTTTTAAAAATTTCTTTTTAACATTTAGTATTATTACTTTTTTAATTAGCCACTAGCCAGACCAGGTTTATTAGCAGTTTTCAAACAGCATTTTCTTAAACCGTCTTTACTGAACTTCAGTTTTGTGGGGAAAACACTGGTTCAAAATGTAAAATGTGTACATGATGCGTCTTAAAGAATATTAAAAACACACTACTAAAGCTTTATTTACACCCCAGGGGGGCTGTAAATTTAAATGTGCAGGTCTTGCCTTTTAAAGCGAACTGTGTCAAGAACAGTAAGAAGATTAGGAATGTTGGATAAATTAAATTTTCCCTCTGGAAGGTCAAGTGTCACTTGCTTCTTTGCACCCTGAATAAGATAATGTAATACATCCCAGGACAGACTACAAGGTGATAGGTCTCCGTCAATTTTTTCCAGGAATAACCGTGTTAGATCTCCATCATGAGCATCATACACAAATTCTGCTAGGTGTTGCAGAGTATCTCTATGAAATCTGTTTAAAAAATATTACAATGATGAAATACACATCAGAGGCATTAACATTTTTAAAATAATGCAATATTTTTAATTAAATGAATAAATTTAAACTTACGTAATAGTCAAGGGACCCTGATGATTCAGAAGGCATATGAGTAGGTGAGCCTCCGTTTTAACCTCAGAAAGATCCAAGTTAAGCACGTTCCAGACCTTAACCAAACAGGTCAGGCAACTTAATAGCTGGTAAAGTGCTCTCTCTGATAGACCAGAGCTAGGCAAAACCAGAGAAAGCTTTTCCACAGTAATGGAATTTATATCATACTTAGCTGACCTAACCAGTCTCGCTAGTTTAATAGCAGCAATTTCATTTACTCTGAGGGAATCCAGAAGAAATTAATCATTAACAATGAAATGTTGACATATAAATAAAATAATGAATTTCTTGTTAAAATATTTAAACATATTTATATCCTATTACCTCAATGTCTGAAGCCTCTTCACATTTAAAAAAATTAAAGAGGAACCATAAAAAGAGATGCTTTGAGGAAGAAGGCTTAAATGCAACTTTTCTTCATCTAACAGTTTAAGAACATTGCCAATTGTTTGACATAGGCGACTTGGAAGCATCTCTGTCAACAACATTTTAAAACCAAGCAGTTGTAAGAGCTCATGAACTGGTTTCGGGATGCTTTCCTTGTCAGTTGAGAGGATTTCACACACTGCCTGGAAAAACTCATCAGCACAGCTGGGAGAGTTATGCAAGAAATAAGGGTTAAATAAATGTGGGAAAAGTTGGTAACTTATTTATCTGAAGCAAAGACACTTACCTGATGTTTGAAATATAGGATAAACAATTCAAGAAACTCTTGAGTTTGTCTTTGTCCAATGAGCAGCTCCTGATCTCAACATTTTTTTTGACAGACTGAAGCCTTAGTAGTTCATCCAGAGCAAGTGTCTTCTTTAGTGTTTGTAGATCCAGTATCCATTTAGCTGGAGCAACTTTGAGAATGGGCTTTAATGCTGGCAATACTGTCTTTCCTGATGAACTCTCAGTCAGCTGGGTGTATAGATCTAGAAAGAAGGAACTCTGAACCTCTTTAGTGTCTTCAGCAAATGGGAATGTTGAATAACTGCATGCTGCAGAAAGGTTCCCAAGTGCCTGCTCTCCACTTTCAGATGCAAGGATGAACAGATCAACAACAACCTTGACAATTTTTTGGATGTCTTCAGGCTGTCTAAAAGCACCACTGAACCTGTAATATGGGGGGGGGGGATTATACAATAACTACATTATTTTAAATCAATACAATTTTATATGTGTTTTATTTTTACCTAATCTCTGTAACATAGGGCATTCCTTGAAGAAACTGTTTAAGTTCGCATTGCTCATTTGTGACACCTAATTCAGCAGGCTTTCTTAAATTAAGAACTTTCATGGTCTGGAGGAGCAGTGCTACATTAGAAGGCTGTGCAACCCATACAGGTGGCAATGCATTGAACACAGGCTGCAAAACCGGGCAAACATCCATGTTCCTAGCACATGCATGCAGTTCCAGCGCAAAATGACATTGCCTCTCGAAGCTTTCTCTTTGCACACTGCAGAGCACGGAAATTAGATTTCTTACACATCGCTGCCCAGTCTTCATCTCATAGATAGCTCCTTGAAGATAAAGCTCTACAGCTACTTTCATAGTATTGGGAGAAATCCTAGAAATACCAGCACAATGCACATGTTCATTTGAAGTTCATATGAAATATTATCATGATCTATGTTATTTGTGCTTAATACAGCTAGTTAGGCTTACCTAATGGATGCAATATTGGAAAGGCTCTTAATAATGGTTTGTGACAAAGGTCTTGTTAAAAGGCTTTCAGTGACATGCAGGTAAAGATGAATCTTCCTTGATCTTTTCCTCATAAGGGCTTCGCCTAATCTTTGATTTACTTTCTGGTCTTGTTCTTCATGCACAATAAGGTGCATTTCGTATCTAAATAACTGAAGCAGAATTTCCAAATCAGACAACTGTCCCGTTTCAAGAGCCACTTTCCACATCTTAGACTGCAACTTGTTTGATATCCTGGCAATACAGAAGAACTTTCATTACTTTTATCATATACAAACACAAATCAATGTGTATTTCTTTTACCAAAAAACAATTAACCTTTCATACCTAAGAGATTTGAGATTGGTCAACAAGCCTAGAATAAGTTTTATCCCAGGGTTTGGAATGTCACAATCTGTTAGGTCCAGATTAACAGTGTGCTTCTTAGACTGACCAACTACAAAGGATATGACACAGCACTGGTGAGGATCAAGTGTCCCTTGGTCCTGTAAATCAAGTTCATACTGAATCTTTTCCAGGAAGACAAGGCACGCTCCAGAAGACTGATACTCATAAAGGCATCGGCACACAAAAATAATGCTGTCAGCTTCCACCAATTGCTCACAATTTCCCTCCAGGTTTGGTTCATTAGTGTAAAGGAAAGTGTCTATGATCTGTTGAAAGTACTTGGTACGTATTGCATGTATCTCATTTACTGGCACCAAACACTTAATGAACTCGACCAGTTTATCCGACAGAAGTCCAGACAAAAATGGGATGATGTATTTGAGGTATTTTCCTTCTTCTTCACTGTGACAACGTTTCAACAAAGAAGGTATGTGGTCAGGATTCATAATAAGAAAAAGTGCTGCCCAAAATTCTTGCATTGTATTGTGAAGGAATGCAGAAGAGGTAGAAGATTGCATTCTGGACTGCATTGTTGTCAAAAAAGCATTTTGTACAGATCTGTCTTTATGGTCTATATCACACATGTTCACTGTCTTTGCTTGCAATGCTTGATATGAGGCAAGAGCTAAGTATAATATGTCTTTCTTGTTGTCTGTTATATACTTATCCAGGTATTCCACATTTTGGTCCCCATGCTCTTTCATGCAAAAGCGAAAAATACGAACATACATCTCTGTAACTGTAAATGTCTTACTTCTGGTCTCAGCTGAACATATTGAAATGCATGCAGTTACTATGAAAGCATACAGTGGGACAGAACACAAACTAAATAGCTCCGGGTTGTCCAAAGCACAAACACCTGAATCCGCCTCAGTCCCTAACATCCATTTGAAGTAATCATGGATGGAGTCATGATTGAAGCCCAGGACTTCAACTCGATAAGATGACCAGTCTGATAGGTAACCTGTGTCCTCAGCTTCTGGTCTGCAAGTTGCCAAAATCTTGGCATCGTTTAAAAGTTCTTTTTCCATGAGCTGTTTTATCACTGTGTTACCAACCACATCCATGATGCCATCAAAGATTAGGACAACATTTTCTGAATTGCTCTCAATATTTTCAAGTACTTGATCTGGTTTCTCATCTGGGGATAGGTAATTGTTAAAAAGTAGGTCTTTCAAGGTCTGAGGAATGGGAGACTGGGAAAAGATTCTCATCAGTGGCTCATCGAAATAAAACATATACCTATAACTCGCTTGAACGCTTTTCTCTTCTGTCCAGAGACTAAGAATCTCCAGTGCAACTGTTGTCTTCCCCACACCAGGTTTTCCCACAAGCAGAATGCTTTTCTCATCATTCATTACTAATTGTTTAGGTGACAACATTTTCTTGTCTGTTGGAATGCACACCTTTAGTTTTTTCCAGCGACTTTTTTGCCCCTTTTTATTTTTAATCTTTGAAACACCACCGGAATCTGTATCCAGAACCAGAGGTATGTATTTAAATGGCTTTTGCTTTGACTCATTTTTTAAGAAGTTCATGGTTTTCTTCCATTTGTCATCAAGTATTTGTCTTGATTTTAGTCTTAAAAGGCCTTGGTACATCGTACAAGGATCTGAGTGGAGAAAAAAACAGATTTCTTGTAAGACTGTCCTAGAGATAAAGAACAGCTGTATTCAGATGTAAACGTTGCAAACTAAATGTCTGTTATTATGTTTTAAAATAACATTTTACTATTGTTTAATTATTTCTAAGTATTTGTCTGCACAACTACTGATATTTAAAATATTTGTGTGTTACCAACCTGCTTTGTTTGCCATATGACACTGTGGCTCTTCCTGGAAGGAGAAACAGCTAATCCAGTAATGTAAATCTGGATTTGTTAAACCAGGTCTTGGAAAGACTTCAAATCTTTTCTTGTCAAGAGTTTTTAAAAAAGTGTAACATGCTTCTTCTCCTTTAGAAATAACTAAGTTGAGCAAAACTTTCCATCTTTCTGCTGCAGAGATAACTAAATCCTTCTCATCATTTATAAAAAATTTGCATTGATCTAAGTCTTTAATTACAGGTTCCCAATTCAAGTTGCTTGAAGTTAGTAAAATTCGACCATTTTTGAGGAACTCCTCTGCAGACTGCAAGGCGCTCGCCATCCTGAGGGTTCTATTCTGCTTTTGTTGTAATCAAATTCTGAGAGATAAGAAAGAGTGAGAAAAGAGCCTTAACAGGTTGTTTGCACATATCCCAAGGATATATGCAAAATATTTTTCTTAGATTGTTAGATTATTTAGTTTCCCACAAAAACAGAAATTTCATTTCCTGACATTAGGTGATGCTCAATGAGATATTTAATGAAATGTATGGCATGAGGCAGGTAATGCCCAACCCCTGTTTACACCCCGGGCGCTGCAATGGTATCTGCCCTCTGCCCCATGTGTCACTTTCACTTTTTACTTCAAATACTCTCCCAAGGTGAAGCCTTACTAATGTTTGCTTCCATTACTCAACTGTGACACATAAGAAACCTACATCACCTTTATCGTAGGTATCAAGGTGTGCTATTATGAATATAATAGAATACATTACAACCAAAGCAAAATGGGATGGAACTCATGCCCCCAGCATTGTCAGCATGCCCTAACCCCTGAGCCACATAAAGAGCTGTAAAAACACCTGTTAAAAGTAACCATTTCTAATAAAAGCACAATGTCATGTGACCCAATGTTTAGATATTATATTTAAATGACTTCAGCAAAATACACAGAATATAAAGCAGATAGTAATTTACCACAGAATAAACATTTAATTATCTTTTGACTTACAACATATTCTTGTCTACCACAGGTGAGAAAGCGCCAGTCCAAGACACTATCACCATGGTCTGTTGATTTAAAAGGGTCAAATCATACAAAATCACGAATATATCTGGGTTCTCTGCAAACGATGCATTATTAGATAAAAAGATGAAGAAATAAAACCGCTTAACTAATGTTTTAGTCAGTGAGGTAAAACGGGATGACCGTTAATATTTGAAAATTTGAATGACGCTGGCGGGAGATGCGCGCGAGCGCAACCCCTCGCTCTGAATACTAACAGAAAGCAAACAAATGGTTTTAAAGTTACGTTCGTTTAATCGAAATAGTTAATTGTTTTAGCCAGCAAAGGCAAATTTAAACTATCATATCAATATAACGTGTAAACCCATCTTGTTTGTGTCTTAATTTTTCTCTTACGCCTATCAATGCATAACATATAACAAGATTACTGAATAAAACTGAAAAAACTCGAACTCTATTATTGGACAATGTTTCCCCTTTGCACAATGAAATTATTCTTTCCATGCATCCTATCCATATAAAGTTTTATACCTTCCTGCTTCACGCAACTCTACATAATAACAGATCTTAAATTATGATAAAGACTGCTTTGTGTTTATAGATACAACTTCAATCTTCAAGATGTTTATGAACAACAGTCAACGTGTATCATTTCCTTAGCGGCCTTTAAAAACTCATTGGCTACAATCCATGATGCTTCACAGAACTTTGTATAATAACTGATCAAACATTGTAATACAACCTGGTTCGTTGGGTCGGATGTTTTATTTTTAATAATAATCCCGAAGCGCCATTTTGGTCATTAAAGGTTCAGCACCAGGAAGCTCTGTGCTGTGGTTTGTTCAAGATATATTTACTTTCATTTTCGAAAAAGAAAGACAGAACCTCTTTCAACAAGTGTGTTCACTTAAACTTCTAAAGATAATCTGGGACGAGCTGCTTTCCTTCCGTTTTACTGTCGATTAAAAAAGCACAATGATCAAACTTGCAAACTTTTCAAAACATTGTTTATGGTCTTCATCGCTTTACATAGATATTTAGAGATATTAGCATGAGTAGAACTAAGCCTAATTGTACATGTAAGAACATGCAAACATCCAATTAAGTCAAAAAAGTGTGTCCCTTCTTGAAGGAATAGTTTGCCAAAAAATACAAATTCTGTCATTATTTACTTACTTCTCGGTTCTTTTAAATCTGTATATATTTGTTTTTTCTCGTGAACCCAGAGAAACACATTTGGATTTATAACCACAGAGTCATTGGACCCAATTGACAACCATATTAGAATAAATATTTAATAATTTATGTTCAGTATAACACAAAGACATATTGAAGAACGTAAGACAACAAAAAATCTTGGGTTAATTTGGACTACCATTTACTTGTCATAACGTTGTTGTCAATGGGGTCCAAGAACTAACCCTAACCTGTCAGAACAAAGACATTTTGGACTAACTACAGGTTTGGAACATCTAGAGTGTATATAATTCTTGATAGAATTCTTATTTAACTTGAACATAATAAAACAAAATTTCACAGAATTCAAACACTGCGGAAATAAAGAAGCCACAGAAACATTAAATAAAACAAGTAGGTAATATTCAGATTTAGAAACAAAATCCTCTTCAACAGAAATGTACAGGTTCTATACTTGTATACATTGCAACCATCTTTATATCTAACAATGAACACTAAATATTTACTGCATTTCAGCATCAAAAACCTATAAAAAGAAAAGGCATTAAAGGTTTTCGGCAGCAGTAGAAGCTTGACATAGCTGTCATTTAACGAATGAAGCAGTCCACCAAATGTTTGGAGTTCCAAGGTCCAGCGTTATTGGACAAAAACTGTAGATTGACCGCAGTCTTGGTTTCCTGGTATAGATGAGCAGCCATCTAGGTAGAACATGAATCACAAATAAAAAGCAATTATACAGATGACGCTTTGCACACAATATATGCTGATGGTATCATCCTTACTAAAGGATCATACTTTAGCGTCGCGGTATGTGGCGAATGACAGAAGGTTGTGATGTCCGGCCAGTACTGCGACTTTCCTAAAGCAGAAGTACAGTGCTCGCTTGCAAAGTCTGCTGGAGGATCCAGGACCACTTACAAATGGAGAACTGAAGAAATGATCATTTATTAAAACAGTTTATAAAGGAGACTTTATTTATAAATATAAATATTACTACTGACTTGTTGATTGCATATCCAGTAGTGGTGTCAAGAACCTCAATACTGGAGTCTCCTAAACACCAGTTAACACTGAGGTTATTGCAGTATTCCGAGCTCTCGGCAGGCCCCACATTTTCTCCATTCAGAAAAAACAAAGGGCTGTGTTTGAATGCAGGCGGTATTGTGTCCTTCCAGCCAGTGCCCAGGCGCTTGTTAATAATTTCAGATACTTTGTCCGAGCAGTGCCTGGAATCACCTAGTGACAGAGTTATTAGAACAACCGTGTTCTTCTTGAAATACAATTTAGTATTATGAGTAATTATGAGTATTATGAATAAACTATGACATAGTCTGGACAATTTCTGCTGATACTCAAAGCTTACCAAGCACAATGCTGGTTATGTAGACTGGGTTTATAAAATGACTCAGCAGTGCTCCCTGCACTCCAGTGACAGTCCATCGGGTGAGTTTATCGCTGTTGGACATGCAGCAGATTCGGGCACCCCAGATGCTGGGAAGCAGGAAGGCCGCAGGAATGAGAGAACCTCTGGCATGGCACTGCAGTTTCAAGGAGGAGTAAGCACTGCTGTCAGACTTCCTGTTGGAGACAAATATATATAGTTCAATTGAAATCAATAGGGGGCAGTGTTGTTGGTCCCTAACATTCTTCAAAATATCTGTTGAGTAAATGAGCTTCCAGTTTCCTTACAAAAGTATGCTGTGGGCTGCTCCTTTTGGTGTTTTGTTAGTATACAGGTGAAGGTAAGTATGTGGTTTGAGCTGAAGCAGTCGTTCAGATGGAATGCTTTCCAATATAGATAGCTTCTGCAGCTCTGGATCAGAACTGTAGAAGAGCAAGAGCTGTTTGTACAAGTACCTGTGACACACAAGAAAACAAACATTTTTCTATTTATTTAGGGTTTCCCCAGAAAAGACCTGCACAAACATTCTACATAACAATAAGAGAAATTTATAAGCAAGTTGAACAGTGCAAAAATGATGTCGAACAAGTGTTTGTAATATAATAATCTTTCACTGTCCTTCACTGCAGTGCTCAGAAATCTTGCCTTTTCAGGGCTCTGCGTGCAATGACAATAGCGTGACAGTCGTGAACCACAGAGCCTGTGTAAGAAAGCCAACCACTGCAACAGCTGAGACCTGATCCCAGAGCTACCAGTTCATACTCCTCCCAGCGTTGCCCACCTGTACCACACATACATATTACAAACCATACATGGAACTGTAAGTAATATTTTCACATACTAATGACTAATGACGTGATGTGTAGACTCATGAGTGGGGAATGCTCACTGCTGTAGTTGCGTTTAAATTATTTCACACATAAATTATGAATTATATTGACATAATTCATAAACGGTTGAACATACAAAACAAGACTTGTATTTGCCAAATAGTGGCAGAGTTAAAAAGATATACACTTGCTAATTATGGTCTGGTTCTTATTAAACAGTCCATAAGCATTTTGAATCTTAAATTATTGAATACAATGTAAGCTTCGATTATGGTGAAGTTACCTCAAAACATTCCGGTTATTTTGACTTTACAATACATAATATCGCATGAAGTCTAACACACATCTACAAAATGAAATGTTTCTAAGAGAACTAAATACAAGTTCATGAGTTGTGATTTTGAAGTGGGCCAGATGCTCACCTCTCTCCAGTACAAAAGCAGCAAAGCAGCTCTTGGTGCTGTGGTACTCTTGACATTCCATGAGAAGCCTGTCGAATCGTTGGGTGCACAAGGCTGTTATGCGATTTTTGTGCCAGTCTGTGAAAGTGTCCCCTGAAAGTGTCAAAGAGACAGCTGTTAACAAAAAGTGTGGGCACCGGAAGTGCAGCTGTATCGTTTCGATAAAAAGAAACATATTGGGTTTCCATCTGATTCATCAACAATACCTCCAGTCTTCTGCTGTCGACTGGGAAGCTCATCCCAAGAGTCTTCCAGTTCTTCCAAGATGTTTGCCCCTCCCTTTATTTCAGCCAGACTCCATACAGAAGGAGAATCTCTTTCAGATTCAAGATCCTCCACTTTGGGTGGAGACTCCGGTGGCTGGATTTCTGAAGTCTGGGACTCTACTGTAGAAGCTTTCCCTACATCAGGAAGATTACAGAGGTCTGGGCAAGTGGACTTGTCCTCTCCTTCAGTATTTGGGAAATCTTTAGGCTCCCTGTAAGGGTCAAGAGGCCGGAGCCTGGCCCTGTGGATGCCAAAGGTGGGCTCCCGCTCGGAAGCAAAGCGCATCATAAAAGTGGCAGCCATTCGTGGAAGACGTTTCACCTCTGCATTGCCAGTGTGATCTGCCATTATCTTCTGTATGGGGCTGTTGTCAAACATGTATTGTTAAAGGGCAACTTTTGCTCATGTAAACCACCAACACACATTAAAATTTTATATATTTCAGACATGGCAACACTGTTTCATATCAGTTGGCCTTTCAACATTATTAAGTGCATACAAATACTACAATGCACAAAATATTACGTTAAAACAGAACATGATGCACCTGGATTTGTGCAAATCGTGTGTGATGAAACCACGTGGTCTCTGCGGTCAAAAGCTAAGTCTCGCGATAAAGCTCGTTTAATTACAACAACAACACAATCTTTTTGTACACACTTTTGAACTATACCTGAATTATTAAATGCTGTTTTTATCACACAAAGTAATTATTTAACAGTTCCTCTTCACTTTTCTGTCACCAAGACGAAACCTTTACGACACTGCGGTAACGTGACATCTCTCACCTACACGAGCATTCACACAAATATTGCACATCATTATTTTTTAAACATTTTCATATTGTATTTTTAATAACTACACATGTAAACTTTACTTATATAGTAAATATACAATAACAGAAATAGAAATAACACTTTCGGTTTTTCCATCACAGGGACGTGTATGTACATCCCCCTATGATGTGTTTAATGTTTTTCTATTTATGCTTTATTTTGTGTTTATTATATTATATAATTATAAAATGTCTGCTGTTCTTTGCTCTTTACGGGAATATGTCGTTTTAGAAATTGAAAATGAAATAAATAATGATGGTCAAGCTTTCTTATAATTATGAAGCAGCAGATGTCGCCATCGAGCAATGTTAAAATTAATCACGAATCTGTATAAAGTTATTAATCTTTATTTTATATGACAATCAAGTATATATTTGTGACTCAAAGCACTCACACAAACACGGAGAGGATTCAAACAAGAAGCGCATTACGTCATACTTGAAGAACTCGTTTTTTAACGTTTTAAAATAATATAGGATATGTTCTCATAGGCTTCTTATTTCTTGTAACTGATATTAAGGAAACAATAAGTATTTTTAAATATTCACAGAAAAATATAAAGTTGTGATAGG
Source organism: Triplophysa yarkandensis (assembly GCA_033220385.1). Classification (NCBI taxonomy): domain Eukaryota; kingdom Metazoa; phylum Chordata; class Actinopteri; order Cypriniformes; family Nemacheilidae; genus Triplophysa; species Triplophysa yarkandensis. Next base: position 27,028,090 of record CM065654.1, on the reverse strand, counting down.
CATCACTTCCTAAAAATAATTATTTTTTGAAGTTTTTTTTCTAAACACACGAAAATATTGAAACGTGTTTATAAACCACTTTCTTAAATATCAGTTTTTTTTAATCAAGTTGGAATGAGTGTATATTTAAAGTGTGTTTTTATCGTCATTTTGCTTGAGCGCCTGTCACCCGAGTTCACCCATTGGCTCCATCGCCTGTCAATCAACATTCATCACGATAGGGAGAGTTCTTCTTTCTTCTTCTGGATTGGCCAGTTCCTATATTCTCCCTCCCACTCATCCAATCACCGAGCACCATGAGTCCAGTGTAGCGGAGAATGGCGCGAGTTTTTTATTTATTGCGGGACGAGTCAGCTTGGCGGGAGATTGTCCTCTAGATGTGTGTTTGTTTGTTTGTTTGTGTTGTTTTTTAGATATTTACAATCAACGTTGTTGGAAGAGTTCATTTTAACCCACTATAATGGAGGGCTTTGGCGTTTATGCCGTATTGGGAGTAGATGAGCCACCACGATGCATCTGGAGGTATTGTTTACTGAATTAAACAAATGCATGCATTACTGTTTGTTTGATATCAGATTACTTTGACCAAAGATAATGACTAGTATACATTGTAAACTGTTTAGGTAGCCTTGATTTAAACGTATGCATCATTGGATTAACTTGATCATTAAAGTATGACTGTCCCTCGTTTCAAAGTTCTTTATAGTTACTGTGACGTCACATGTGTATCCTTCCTCTCTTGACTATAAGATCAGCTCTCTGTATAAGATGACTATAGGCTATGTCTATTCTCACAGCTGTCATGATGGCTGGCAGAACTCGGTTGAGATCCAGCCATGTGTCCAACAAATCGTTCTCTTCTCTAGAGGAGATTGGGCAAAAAGAGATTCAGTTTCAGTCCAACTAACAGATGATGAGAACATCCTCATTACCATGGGAAAACTATCACCGTTTAACAAGTAAGTAGTGTACTTGTACTAAATCAATCATCAATCACAACTGGACCTCCTAAATGTTATCACTTTTCAGATGTCTATCATGGGAGTCAGGTGAAGATGGTGTTTGGTCCAAAGGAGCAACCTTAACTGTCAAAGTCAATCAGGTAAACAGGTTAACACAACAAAGCCGTCCTGTTAGAGGAAATCATGCACACCTTGTGTTGTGTGTTTTATCCCGTGAATTTACTGTGATCGTGTTTCCAAGGGTACGAGTGATTTGTCGGACCCAGTGCTGGCTTTTTCGCAGGTGGAAAGCACACCAGAGGTGAGATGAGCTTTGCGTTGTAAGATATCTGCAAATGTACCTTAACAAAGTGTGGAGTTGATAATACTTTTAACAACGCACCATTTCTAGGGCAACCAGTCCATTTCTGCATTAAGGGAGTGTCCTGGTAAAAGGAAGAGATCACGGGGAGAGGATGTGGTGGATGAAGGTAGAGGAAAGGAGAACATTTGTCCTAATGCTTGTGAAAAAGTAACGCCTCACAGACGGGGCAAGAACAATCCCAGAGGAGGTCAAACACGTCTGTTCCCCCAAAAAGATGAACCGACTTCATCTGCAACTTCTCAGAATAACAAAGCTAAAGGAAAGCAGGCCAAAACACCACAGACAGGTTGGTAAACGCTGCTGTTGCTTTCCAATTAAGAAAGCAAATTAAGGGTCAGGATTATATGTGCATGTGATTTGTTTTTAGGAATATTATTAGGAATTGTGAGTTTATGCTCATCTGTGCATCCTCTTCCAGCTCAACTAGACAAACCATCGGGTCGCTGGGGTCAGACTCTGTGTCCCATTGATCCACAGACAGCCATTTTGATTGGGGGACAAGGTGCCAAAATGCAATTCTGCAAAGATCCTATTTGGAAGTTGTGCACAGGTAGAGACTTGTACTTTTTGTGTAGATTTTCAGAGGGCAGATTGGATACTACATTTTGTACTTGTTGGTTTTAACTGTTATTGTTTTTCTTCAGAGGACCTATCCTGGATGCCTGCCGAAACTCTGGCCGAAGGACCCACACCTGAGGCTCGTATTGGGCACACTGCAACCTATGACCCAGAATCACAACGAATCTTTGTGTTTGGTGGTTCAAAGCACAAGAAATGGTTCAACGACGTTCACATCCTAGATACAAAAAGCTGGCGCTGGACATTGGTTGAGGTTAGTTTGCAGGTTATCGTAAAACAAGTTTTCATGAAGGTCTCATGTGTATGGTGTTTACCTATTACTGTTACAGATAAACCATCTTATTAGGCAATGGATGTGCTTAAATAAGTCCCTTATATCTTGTTTACAATTTTAGGCACAGGGTAAGGTGCCTCCCCTGGCCTATCACAGCTGCAGCATGTTCAGAGGAGAGCTCTTTGTGTTTGGAGGAGTATTTCCTCGCCCCCATCCAGAGCCTGATGGCTGCAGTGACTCCATCTACATCTTTAACCCCGAAATGGCAATTTGGTATCAGCCTATTGTCAATGGTGAGAAGCCAGCTCCTCGCTCAGGGTAAGACAAATCAGCATATCTGTAAAGTTGCGTGTATAATTTTTATAAATTCATGGCAGACTGTTTTCTTTAACCTGAATTTATCCATTTGTCTAGGCACTCAGCTTGTGTGATGCAGGGACGAATCTTTGTGTTTGGAGGATGGGATACCCCTGTCTGCTTTAATGACATGTTCATGCTAGACCTCGGTAAACATATTATTTATTTACTATATTTCAATTACTTTGATTTATTTTCATCAATACCTATTTTTATTTTCAGTAACTAATGCATGTTTATACAACATAGAATTGTTGAAATTCAGTCCAGCAAAAGTAAATTTCAAACCTATTCATCAGGCATCTGTCTCTATGTCCCTTTTGCACACATTGCTGCATATTGTAGGATGTCTAATTTAATACTAAAATGTTCTTATTATTAATTTAAAATGTATTTCAGGCTTGATGGAATTTTCTGCTGTAAAGACAAGTGGAGTTGCCCCCTCTCCCAGAAGGTATTTAAAATAATATTTTCCATGTGACATCTACTGTGATGACTAAAGTAAATGTTAATCCTGCAGAATCTAGAAATGTAAATAATAATTTAAAAAGTGGTTATTTACTCATCATCTTCATTTCAAACCTGTATGAGTTTCTTTCTTCCAAAAAAAAAACACAACACAATATATTTTGAAAATATAGTTGTAAGTGTAAACGTCTAAGAATATGTGCTGGGGTTTTTAAAATACATATCTTGCGTTATGTAAAAGGAAGAAAGTCATGCATGTTGCAAATGACATAAGGGTTATTAGTGAATGACAGAATATTCTTTACATTTGTTAAAGTAACATTGCAGTATGACAAGCCATTGTTTTATGTCTGGTTGGTCAAGTCATGATCAATTGATAGTGTGTGACAGACCCTTTTTGTATCACAGTTGGCATGGTTGTGCTGTTGTCTCAGACACCAGTTTCCTGATTCATGGGGGCTACAATGGAAGCATTGCTCTAAATGATGCCTTCATCTTCAACACAGGTAAGATTAGGATGTTCGTACTCTAAATCCAATGCATTATTCAACACTGGACTGCTCAGGACCTTTACCAACATCTACAATGTTGTTCCCAAGTTTACCCTCTTCTGCCTTTTGTCACCTAAATATTCATGAATGTATTTTGTTTTTTAGGTTATATTTATATATAATTATTTATTTATTATTTGTTTTCCTTTGTGCACCAAATGTGTGAGAGTAGTTTCAATACTCCACTTGTATTTACAGTAATTGTTGACCCCGACTCATAATTGCTCAGTATTTTATATTATACTACACATGGTATTGATGGAGCCCACAGGCATAATCTATAAATACATAATGCTATAAACATAATATTTAATATTGATGTGTCGTACATTCGTTTGTGTGTTTTTCAGACACTATTTGCTGGTCTTCTCTCACTCTTCCCCAGCTGAGTTCGGTACCAAGAGCGGGACAGTCCATTATTACCATGCCATCTACATGCAAACAGGTACTGCTTATGCATATTTTACATAATTAAGCACGGACAAGTCAAATTACTAAAGTCCAAACTGATTGAGCCATGTTTAATGTCTGTCTCCCTTTAAAGGAACCTATGGATGAGCAAGAGGAACTTTCAGACCCAACTTCGCAAATGCTTTTGATTTTTGGTGGCGGTGACAATGAAGGGAGCTTCTTCTCGGACCTTATTACTATGCCCGTAAACGAGCTAAGACAAGAATAACTATCTCAGGGTTTTGTTTTACACATGGAGATCGGATAGATGATTTTATATATCTGTTAGGGTGTTTCAACATTTTAAGTGTGTATTATTTGAACGGTGCATTTGTGTATGAACGATAGAACCCAAGAACTCTGTATTGTACAATGGCTCTGATAGTAATGTGTGTAATAATCCAAAATGTTCATCAAATGTGCAGTTTGTCGGAAAAATGTCAACCCAGAAACTCATGATGGGACTCAGGACTTGCATCTAAAGTTTAAGGTTTCAAGTTGGGATGTTTTATGCTTATGTATTCTTTTTGCTTGATATTGAGCCAGTCAGGAGATATTTGAATGTCTGTGCATCCTAACTCCAGAGTGTTTTGTCTGTAATGTCATGTGTTTGAATCAACAAATACACTCCACGCGTGTTCAACATTAAACAAACTCGAATCTTCATCATTTGCTCATATGTACATCAGACCTGCACGTGTCACCGTGTAGGCAGCGTGTCGGAACCTTCACGGCAACAGCGACCGCATGATGTCACCAGACGTCCGCAGCCGCCGTCAGAGTATCGAGTACCGCAGTGTGCGAGCGCTGATTAACGCCTAGCGAGGATCCGCCGCCCCTCCCCGCACGGCGCGCGCTCCGGAGAACGGCCATGTTGCCTCTCGCGTCTGTTCCGGTATCAGGCACGAGCGTTTGAACGGCTCGGCCGCAGCACGACACCGAAACCCGGTTCCCCAATGGATCTAACGACCTGATCGTGGACGTTTCGCTTTCGGACGCGAGTCCCAGCGCAAAGCCCCCGGACGACGTCACAGAGTTCCTCGTCGCCCGTGAGTGACGGGATTTGTGGATCTTGTTCGGGATTGATCATTTTTGAACCGCGGCTGTCCGTTAAGACCGTTAGTGGAAACACTGGCGGTTAGTCTTCACGCGTGTCGTCATAACGGCGCCTTTTTTCACCTTTTGGTGACACTTATTGTTTTTGAAGGTCGGTTATTCGTGTCTGGGTTTCGGCCTAACACTTTGTATTTATGCCACGCAGAGACCAACAGCAATCGGCTTGAGGTGTAACTGAAGACCTGGGGGATTTAAAATCTAGTTTTGCCCTCTGGTCTTAAATTGACCTCCAGTCCTTTCTGAGGAACTGTTTGCCCAAGCTGGGGTAGCAGGACTGAGTTTTTGTCCTCATATGGACTAATGCTGGGCTTCAACTTGTTGATCTCTGCCTGCTAGTTTTGACTAGCTAGCAACTTCCACAACCTCAAGAACAGCATCTCAAAGCACTTCTAAATGCTTGTCCGCCTTTGAGAACTTTCTCTTTGTGTTTTCCCAAGTTTTTGAGAATCCATTGAGAATCAAAATGTCAACCCGGCCTCAAGGAGTAGGTGTCATAGAGAATTCCTCAAGCCAGGTGAGATATCTTCACCTTCCTCCTTAACCATGAGTTGTCAATGTATAGATGTACATCATGTGCATGTGTCAGATTTGATGCAATGTTATCACCAAGAGCGTTGGAGGAGACCCGACAGGTGACCATCGAGGAAGAGTTCTGCTTGACTTCCTTTAACTCTTCCTAGGTTGGCCTTTCAATGTTCCTTCTACGTCATCTGTTTATTTTAATGCATTGGAACAAAAGTTGAGACGTTGCCAAATCAGGCAACAGGTGTTTGTTTTGTCTTGCAAACTGTGAAACCCAAATCCTTTCCCCCTCCATGTGATAAGGCGCAGATTGCAGCGAGTACCAAAGGATGGACGCCGAGCCGTTGGGAGTGAGGAGGACGAAGAGATTCAACACTCATTAATAACTCATGCAGGGTGACTAATGCTGAGTGTGCTTCGTGCCATTCGGAAGCCGGCCAGCCCTCTTGTGTGTGCCGTGTAATGAAGAGAGAAAGTCTTTATCTTGTCCAGCTCCGTGGATGCCCTGTCGAGATCTCTAACCTCGCCTTGAGGGTGTCTGTTTAAGCCGTGGAAACGTGTGAAAAGTGAATCAGTGGTGTTAATCTTGCTAGGGAGGTTGTGGGTGAGTTTTAAGCCTGCTATGTAGGAGGAGAGGCAGGAAAATGTGTTGTTATTTTGCATTGATCTCGCTGGGTCGGAGCAGGCCAGGATGCTTTGCATAAAAATGGGGCTTGGAACAGAGGCTACATGTATATTTACGTTTATGACTCGGAATATGCTTTGCATCTTTGGATGTTTTCGTTCACTTTTTTGCGAAAGAAAGCCGAAAGCAGTGTATACGTTAGTATCGAATTATATCGAGTTGTGGGCCCTGTCAGTCTTTTCACAAACATTGTGGCTTCGATAAAACACACGGTCTAAGGTCGAAGTGAAGTGATGTGACGTATTGCCAAGTATGGTGTTCCATACTTGGAATTTGTGCTCTGCATTTTACCCATCTAGTAAGTGAACACACACACACAACACACACACCCGGAGCAGTGGGCAGCCATGCTCCGGCGCCCAGGGAGCAGTGGGGGGGACGGTGCATTGCTCAATAGACTCACCTCAGTCGTGGTATCCCACTGGTTCCGAGTCTTGAACCAGCAACCTTCGATCACGAGTCCAAGACGCGAACCACCAGGCCACGACTTCCCCCTAATGTTAATGTGATCATAGATGTTTTTTGTCCTTAGTCTGTCACCTTACTGGTGCTTTGAACCTGACGACACAAGTTTGTTTTATAGATCACAGGACCCATACGACACAGATTTACAGCCAAAGCCCTACACCTGCATGCGGATGTTTAAGCTAAATCACCCAGTTTGAAAGCCAGTGGAAATGGATGTGAAAATCATGATTTACATTACAAGTATTGTAGTAGGCCTACATGTTTTTCGTGTTTGTTTTGCATGATATCGCTGTACTTTATTCTGATGAAGTCTGTCTTTATCTTTCATCAGAATGTAATAATTTCTATTAACTTAAAATGTCTATAAACAGTATCAGATGTTAACATTATGTGTGACATGTTCTCTTGCAATTTTGTTGTGCAGCTATGGTATGTATGGTGGTTCAACTATTTTTCTTTTATGTATTTACAGGCTTTGTTTGTTATCACGATCAGTTCCCTGGTTACTAAACTCACAACCTTTACTTTCTGAACATGCTGGTACCTTTAACAGATCTGGAAATACTTTTCTAGTTGTGGTCCTTTTGGTACTTTTCTGTAGGTTGGATCTGATTTTCTTTGTATAATTTTCTATAGTATCACAGATCTTTATTAGGTCAGTCTAAGAGTTTTTCTCTGACTGTATTTCAATGAAGTGATTTATTACTTTAGCTCTCCTTGCTCCAATGAGCAGATCATTTCGCTGGATTAAACCCTTTTTTAAATGCCAGTAGTTTGTTGTGTGTGACAGCGGTAATCCTAATATATTGAATCAGCCAAAGCTGATCTGCAGAAACTAAACCGCATTTCAGGTATGTAATAGGTTTAGATGCTCAACAAATTTTTTTTCATGTAATCCATCTGGGATTGACGGATTATTGTAGTTCCTTATTGGGTTACATTTCATCCATGGCTATTTAATATTAAGAAGACAAAACTAAATGCTTTAGTTTAGATACATTAAAGGGGTGATGAAATGTTTATTATGTTCCATGCTGTGAAATTTTAATATAACACCTTTAGTGTCTCTCTTTCAATTATAAAAGTACAAATACCTGTTTTCCTATTGAAATTGGTGTTTAAATCAAATTAGTTTTTTAAGACGCTGAGAATGTGTTGAGCTATGAGACTTGTAGGATGTGTTAATGATATTGTAGGTCTAAAGCTCAAGGGAGATTTAGTTCCTCATGTTTTCACCTCTTTAAATACTAAGTTGTAATAAGTGTCAACAAGTTCAATGGATTTATCTAGGGAAACATCCTTTATCTCACTTTATTGGAAATCTATTTGTCTTTGTCATTGGAAACTGTTTTGTCCATGTTTCTTGTTTTAGAAGTAAGATATTGCTGACTCTGAGAACAGATCTCTCGAAGGGTGACCGTGCAGGTTATAAAGTCATAAAATGTGTTTGTCATGTTCATAACATATCAAGGATGGTTGCTAATCATTCTGTGCATCTCTTTAGTTGGAATTTGAAAACATTTCCACTTAATTTGAAAGAAAATCTTATTTTAAGACACTGAAATAAATGCATCTTTTCTCATACTTATTATGTGCAGTGAAATTTGAAAGAGTAGTAGGAATCACATGAGATTCACTGTCATTACTGATAAATTACTAGACGGAACATCGGTGGATTGTCAGCTCTGTGAAAATATGTTTTCACCTAGGTCCTGTTGCCTTATATGGCTTTATAGAAGACGTATAATGTATTGATCACATCATGTTTTGCAGTAGGCTTAAAGCTCAATCTACGTGAAGGGGCTGTGTTTCACTTGACGCTGACAGGAAAGCAGGTTATCTGCATTTAAACATGTGCAGTTGAGAAGCACGATGGAGTTTAAAAACATTTTATTTTAATCTGTATATAGGAAAGTAGGGTTTTGCTTACACTAAATTAGGTCTTGCCTTGGCAGTCCAGAGCAAGTGAAACATTCATCCAAGCATTGTTTTCAATACAATGTTAAAAGAGGCCTGGGCAGACGTTTGATAATGAAATCTATTCCTCAGAAACGAGCAACATTCATTTCTCATCCATTGTTGTCATTTGCCGCTTTACAGTTCTTTTATGTTCTCAGGAGTAGTTGTCTTTGATTAGTATTTGTATTTACGCCAAGAGTAGGCTTAGGCCGTACTCATATTTTGATACAGTCAAACTTTATCCCCATATTCCCAGGCATATATACCTGTGAATAATATAAGAATTATGACATAAGTCTCAGACAGCGTCAATAAAAGGTTGGAATGTGCCTAAACCCATCAGAAACTGAATAATAAACACAGATATTGAATTAATAAAAAAAAAAACATGCACAACAATATTAACCTCCATACTGTCACTAATGTCAACCACTCATACACATTTCAAGGCATTACATAAATCGTATTATATATTTTATCCATGTTTCCCATTTAAGAGCATTGATTTTATGATGGTATAATGGTAATGGATCTTATTACTATGTGCTATTTTTAGATCCTGCATTATAACATATTAGCGTTTTACCACCAAAGCCTATATAGCAGCAGGTGTTTTTAAAAATGCGTCTCTTATGTTGGAAACAATTGAAAATATGCGCTGAAACCCGACTTGAATGCCTTTAGTGGACATGGCCCCCAACACCACTAACATGTGTATGAATATATATGATTCAGGTGTTTGTTTGTTTGTTTGTTTGCTTAGTGTGTCCTAGCCAATGAACCTTGATGGCTTAGGAGAATAGAGAACAATACTTTACCTTCTTAATGGCAAAACCCATCAGTAATTAGTTTTTTACCTTTAAGGTTGTATGTATCAAACAAGATATAAAGATATTTCCCAGATATACAGAAAATGTCCCTGTCCCAAAATTTTGAGTATTTATGGTTGACCTGTAGTTAGAGCTTAGACGTTAGATAGTCTAATGTCAGACATGTCCAGCAATATTTTATTATTGCACAACAACACGGCTTGAAATCTGCTATCCAACCGGCCTGTGCACAATACAAGATTGTATTAAACCAAGGGAAAGTACATCGGTGAATGTACCACACCCAAACAAATGAAAGTATCCTAAAAACACAGGAGTTGTGCCAGATTCACCTTTGTAAAAGGAAAGGAATTTGAATACTGTCCGAAAGCTGTGCATACAGTTCGGATACGTTCAGAATTGTCTAATGTGCGCTTAACATGATACTGTGAACTATAAACCCTCTTTAGGTCCCTGATCTTCAGCGGGTGGATCAAAGCTCATATTTTTATGCATGGCATATTTTTTAGAATAAAGTCACTGTGTTGAGATCAAGTCCATTGTGTGTGTGTGTTTGTGTTTGTGTTTGTGTGTTTGTGTGTGTGTGTGTTTGTATTTGTGTTTGTATTTGTGTGTGTGTGTGTGTGTGTGTGTGTGTGTGTGTGTGTGTGTGTGTGTGTTTGTTTGTTTGTATTTGTGTGTGTGCGTACGTGCGCTCGTGTGTGTGTGTGTATGTTCGTGTGTTTGTGTTTGCGTGTGTCCGTTTGTGTGTTTGTGTGTTTGAACAGGCCCTTCCAGTTGCACTGGGTGGGAAGCTGGCTGAAGGGAGTGCCAAGGCCTTCTTTCTGTTGTCAGGAGCTTGACGTCATGTAGGTGTGCGTGTGAGAGAAGGAGAGAGGAGGAGAGGAAAGGAAGAAAAGAGAAGGATGAGGCAGTGCTGGTTTTATGCAACAAATGTTTCCTGATTGTTTTACTTTTTTTATGTTGTATTCACAACATAAATTGTCATACAATTGTGGTTGCTATGCACCTTACTTGTTTGAGGGATTTGATTCAATCTTAGAATCCCGCAGGCTTCTCATTATTTATCAATCTGATGCACTTCAGATGAACACTCTTACTATCAGTGTTTTATATGATAACCATATTTCATGATTACAGAATAGCACACAACCTGCAGTGGTCCAGAAAGTCCCTTCCACATGTCTGATCTTCATTCCCAAGGGATTTACCGCTCGTTTAGGGAGAATGTATAAATATCAGGCTTATTTTATCACTGTTGACAGTTTTTTTTGACATGGTACTGGCTGAAGAAGTGTGGATAGAGGTGTGACAAAGGAGAGAGAGGGAGATCCATCTGCTCTCTGTTTTGTGCCCTTGGCAGCATTCAGACTCTTTTTTTATTTTATTTTATTTTTTATGTAGAGCCATTGTGGGATGTAAAGCCCTGTGTGTTACCTGTATATATAATTTGTTTCGCGGGTTTGATGTGCTTAACCAGAATGACTGAAGTTTGACACAAAGAACAGAACTCCTTTTAGAGGCCATTTAGAAGTTTCAGGTTCACATGATAGCATTGTGAAAACAATCCACATTTGCAAGGATCAGGAAATAAAAGTGCTGTATTTTGTAAACAATGCCAGTGAATTATACATTCTGGGAGGAAAATATTTTCTGAGGCACATGCATTAAGGATCAATTGATGGGGTCTCCGAATCCATATTGTTTCTTTAATTTTACAAATGGATTCAAATAACGGAATCAATATTTTTTACCCAGCCATAATCTAACTTTTATGTCTCGCTGGTCATAGTGGTCCAGTAACTCTGCTGGAGAAACGAGAATACAATCCTGCAAATGCCATTGTTATATGTAAATAAACAGCCAAAGCTCATGAAAAGTTTTAAATTTTAGATGAACACAGTCTCTTGTAAACTCGTCATCATAAACAGCAGAAAACATATTGTGACTAGAGCAAACAGCTTTAGGTTGAGAATTTACTTCTGGTGGTGGGCAGGGCAGAGTGGCAGAGCAGAGTGGCGTAACAAAGGACGGAGTGGAGGGGGTGTGACTCAATACGTTGCTTGATGAGCGGGTCTAAAAAAAAGTCAAACAAAGATTAATGATCTCTATTAATAAGAAAATAGTCATGGTATTTAACAAACACTAATAAATAATGTAGGAATAAATTATACTATGAGTATGGATATATATTTTCACAACAATCTATAGATTTCTTTTAAAGTTGTCAGTTTCTGTCTGAGCAGTGCTTTTTTTGTTCTCTGGTTTGAAAAACCTTTCCATATGTGATACACAGACCCTAAAAAATCCACTAACACCACATGTTCAGTACAAAAACAAACAGATTACAATTTAGACTACATAGTTAAAGATACCCATTAACCCATATTATTTCGGTATAAATTAACATATTGCATGTCACTTTGACAAAACATATTGTTTCCAATAATACTATGGTTCATATAGTGTGTAGTTTAGATCAATTGAGAAAGGGGAGTTCTGTGAAAATAGCGTTTTGTAGGAAACACCATTGTGTATGTAAAGGAGAAGCAGTGAGATGGTGTATGTGTAGGTGGTGAAGTGGTATTTATAGTTCTTTTTCATCGTGACTGTCGCTCTCTGGGCGTGTATGACCGCATCTGTGTATGTTGAAGAAGTCTTTTTAGGCAGAGATGGCCTGCACCCTGTGCTTGGTATATTACGCACAATTTCACTTTTACCACATTGAGAAAGAGAGAATGAAGAAAAGAAGGGCAACAGAGAGGACTGCAGAGGGAGAAGGAAGCTGTCCTTTAGAAAGGTAAAGAAAAGAGAAGATAGCATGAGGACGAAAAGCAGATCTCCATGGCAACGCTGCAATTGCGACCCAGGGACTGACTGCTTCTTTAAAGATGCGCTGGATTGTGTGTAAGGGTATTTGTGGGTGTGTTTAAACAAAAGAAGAGAGCAGGCTTTATTGCTGCTTGTGCTGCTGGTTCACACACATTTTTTTAAAAGACCGTTTAAAAAAGCTCAGCGATGACACTGACACTCAATAAAACTCAAAGTTGTGTAACTACGTGCATAGGTTCTGTGTCTGATCAGCTGTCCTGAGCTTCCTGTGAGCTAAACCAGTGTCAGCTATAACACCGGATCTCAGGAGAAGGTGATATTTAAGGTTCAACGCTGAAAGTGAGCAGGACTCTCAGTAAACCTAAAAAAGATTCGGCGACAGACAGCATGTTGTCAGGGAGAACATTATCCTATCCACACTGCTGTGTGTGTTGGAGGCTATAATTACAAGAAGAGAGATATGATGACAAGGCCCAGTTAAAGGAGGAGAGAGCAAAAAGTTAATTATGTTTCACCCGGACGGACTCTCGTCCCAGATGATTCTTTAATAATAAGGTTGATGCCAATGAATATAGTACAGTGATACAGAAAATTAGCCCTTTTGCAGACTCTCCAGCTTCTTTTCCTTAAGCGTATGAGCTGCTCTGCTATCTATCTTTGTAAGCAGCTGTCGACTATGGGGGTTTATAGGAACACCGATTTGATGAGCTAAAGTATACGGAAGTCAAAGGGCATTTAAGTTCAAACTGCCAATTTACAGGGATGGGATTTTTCAATTATCATAGGATATTATTTATGGGGTTAATCATGACATACATATGTATTTCTATGGAGCAATTCTTTTCCAACATGTTTAATCCACTTGGTTTAGTGATCAGTATCTGAACACCAGACACGACACTAGACCTCATTATTATAGATGTAAACGCTTCTATATAGAATCAGTTGTAACTGATTGCGTATCGCCAATATGGTGTGAAAAGTACATTTTAAAAATCTTAATTTTTAACGACTGATATTTCGTTTTTATTAATTTATATAGAGAAGGTTTAATTATACCAACTTATTATAAATAACTTATATTATGATATTATGATTTAAAGAATATTTTGATATTGTTTCATTTTTGCATCTCGTTCAAAATATTGATACATTTACTATATATTTACTATATTCAACCCAATGTCAAATCATGAGATAAGGGATTTGCTACACCCATGACCCTTGTGCTATTGCATAATTGAAGTGAAAGTGTTTATTTTTAGTGGGTACTGGTCGTCTGTTCAAGGTGTTACCTGATTATGGCCCAAGATGCTGGGACACATTCCAGCCCTCCCACAACCCTTCAAAGGACAAGCTGGTTCGAAAAGTAGTACTAAATAGGATAACTGTTTTGAAATATTAAATACATATTTCCATTGACCTCTTAAAACCGTTTTTTTCTTAATATCTGTTTTTTGTTAAGGATCAAATACTTGGATTCTTTAAAGTAATCCTCGGATTTTTACCTCACTTTACATTTCCTTTGTGTGTTTATGGGTGTTAGTGCCTGTTAATGATCTGTGAAGTAACAAATCCCAAAGTTTACAATGAATCAAGTTAAAACATATATGTTGTCTTGGACTAAAGAAAACCCCAGGATTGTGGGCATCCTGCTATTTCTGTGACCTGTTGTCAGAGACCATTAATTAAGGAACTGGATTCTCATGATGTCCGCCTTGCCACTGGTGGTAATACATTAACTGAAAGCAGACTTGACCAATAACAGTGGACCAGACAAATCAGATTACACTGAGAGGTGGGCCATAAAGATCAAGGAACTAAAAAGGTGAAGGACAGGAAGTATCAATATTAAAACTTGTAATGATTTCTTTAAAGATTTTATGGCAATTATATATAGTTGAGGACTCCAACAATACTAATACTATAGTTTAATTACCAAAAAAGGGTCTCTATAAAATAGCTTGGGTGTCTGAAGTTTCATTTGTAACACGACAACAACATGTAACTCTGACTGATAAGGAGGAAAGGAGTGTACGATTGTAAAACTGATGTGTGTCGTTGTAACCCGGTGTTTCATTGCTGTTTATGAGTGATGTATTGATATTGCTTCTGCTTTATGTATCAGCGCTCCTGTGACATTGGGCTCATGCTGTGCCAAAGTCTAAAGCCTGAGTACCCAGCCATATCATCACACATGCCCTCTAATATCTTAAGTCCTTGCCCCCGTTCCTGTCAGCACACTGTCAATCTCTCTGCTTTCATGCCCTGACCTTTGCTACAACTCAATTTACATGTAAACACATTTCTACACACACACAGTGTGGGAATGGTGCATTGTTTTGGCCTTAATTTCTCATGGCTTTCCGTGGAGCTGTCTCCCATACAAAATTGGTATCATGTGAAATGGTTAAAGAAATAAAGAGTGTTTTTTATGTGGGTACATACCTCTGAGTATTCACCATTTAGTGGGATGACGTCAAGCATGAAGTTTACAGCTTTGAACTTTGGTCAAGTTGGTCTGTGAAGACGAAACTGTCATGAATTACAGCACTCAGATGTGTATACTGTGGTAGGCGCGCACACGCAACA
Organism: Triplophysa yarkandensis; assembly: GCA_033220385.1. Taxonomy (NCBI): domain Eukaryota; kingdom Metazoa; phylum Chordata; class Actinopteri; order Cypriniformes; family Nemacheilidae; genus Triplophysa; species Triplophysa yarkandensis. The sequence goes on along the minus strand of CM065654.1, from coordinate 27,013,081 downwards.
CACAAATACTTGAATATTGGACTTTACTGGGGCCGTCTTTGATGATTGAACTTTCTCTTTAATGAGATTACTGTCCGCCTTAACCAGAGTATGAAACTCCTAGAAGGCCAGATATGAACATTTCAACAGTCCCTGATTCTACTTGTGACATGCTTTTAATTTGTCTCTTAGTGAAATGAAAGATTAGGAAACCCAGAGAGATAGGTATGCAGCAGTTTTGCCCGTGTCCACATTTGGGTTTTGTGTGTGATTTCAGCAGATGGGCCCGGCCACTTTCATCTAATCTAATATGCTCTAATCCGCTCTAATCCAATCTAGTTTGATCTGTATGTTTTTCATGTGTAATGGGGTAAAGTGGGATTTAATCTCAATTTGGAGTGGAGATTTGAGTTAATTTGGTGGAATTAGGATACCATTGGGTGTTTCAGATCACAAACCTGGATTGTGAGATTAGGATTTTTCATTCGCCAGTAAATGCTCGGTCAGTTTTATAGATCCATATCTGCACTGGTTTTTGGCCTTGCTATTATTGAACTTTAAGATGATTTACATAAGGTAGTTGGCAGGTAGTGCAGGTTAAAGTTTAGTTAGTACTGATCGAGTCATAATATGTGATTATCGGTTGATACTGATCTCCGGCTAATCGATAGGAACATCCCTAGAATATGTAGATTATGGAAATTACTTTGACCGCACTACAAACAATCTTGTTTGGACATCAGGAATTATAAAACCTTCGTTGCCATGGTGTTGTTATAAAGTTGCCGCCTTCTTTAACATGAAATTCAAACTTCAAATAGTATTCATACACTTCTTTTCAACATGTAATATGTTGTTTAAACATCACATGTTGTGCAGAACCGTTTAGTCACCAAGTTTATTGCTTCAGATATGAACTATACTAATAGCCTGAGATTTGTGTGTGTGCAAGGTTGGGCTTGGTCAGAGTTTAAGAGTATAGGAACATTGAGAGAGTTCACTTGTGCTAGAGGAAGTCATAAATTAACAATAAGCATGTGATACTTAACACAATTTTCATTTTTGCTATAATTCACTTTTCATGTTTTTCTGGGGTGTATTCATGTAGAGCAGCAAAGTATTGTTCAGTGTTAAACAGTTGTATGCCTCAAACTCAGTCAGATGCTTTTCATGACCTACATTTACAATGCCTGTGTTTAGAATGATGGCTGGATTTACCAATGAAAGTGATTCTCAAAACATGCTGTGTATATTACAGTAGAAAGGGAGAAAATAAAAACCATCTGTAGCATGGAACTAAACGGACAGTGAGCACAGAAAGATGAAACTTCCATTTAAAACAGGAAATGTACAAACAAATAAAGTCTTGTTTGGGTTTAAGAACTTGTCTAATTCAGCGGTTCTTAAACTGGTTGGCCCAAGATGGATCCGTGGGAGGGGGCAGATTTTGTGACATTTTATGAAATACATTTTTCATTTATCCGAAAATAAGACCAAGGATGTAGATAATTGATATTCCTGCATTGTATAATTATATTTTATAATTAAAATTCTGCCTTTTAGTTGATGTGTTGTTTGGGCGGCCGCAAAGTGATACAACTAAAATGTTGAGAACTACTGATTTAACCTACACCAACAGCTAAAATCAGGGCTCTAGACTAACATTTGAGAGGGATGCCACTGGTGCTACCAAGTTTTACATGTACTGGCACCAGCCCTTGATTTGGTAGCACATAAGTCGAGGGGAGAGGCAAAACTTTGCTTCCGGGAAAAGCAGAGCTCCTGCGTCCTCCTTATGAGGGCCTCTCCCGGAACATACACCCTGATGGTTGTGCTCTTTTAAGCTCTCTGATTGGTGCGTGGACAGGATTTTATGGGCAAATGGCCAATATGTTAAAAGCAACTTGCTTGCGGTCAAAAGTTCCTTAGAAATTTTTAGATTTCTAAAAAACTTTCCGATACGAGTTGCAGTGCTGTGGGAGTGAAATGAGCACAGACATAGTAAGTCATGCAGATCACTCTGTTTTTAACAATTGAATCACGTTGGACATGATAACTTAACATGTTTCACAGGATTTAGTGAAATGAAACATCATTATACTTTATCCTTTAAATACATTGAATAAATCATTATAAACATATAAAAATAATTCAATATGGATTAAATGAATGTTTTTTTTTTTGGTTATTCAGAAACTCTCTTTCAACATTTTACTATTTTAAAAGCACATCTTTAACAACAAATTTAGTTTAGGCTTATTTCTTTATTTGTTCAAAAGGTCATGAACTCATGATCATAAGCACATTTCTTTATAATTCTGCTGTCCCTTATAGATTAATGATATGGATATATAGATCTAATAAACTGTAACACACAAGCATTTACATTCACACAACCAACTTTTCAAGAATTCTTGCTAAAATGGAACCTTTTCAATACATTTTTTTGTTAGTTGTATAATAAGTTATATAACAGGAAACTTAAATGCTTTTGGTGATTTTTTCATCATGAAACTTGGATTTTGTGTTTTATCATCAAGGAGTTACAAATTAAACGTATTTAACATTACAGTCTAATACTCACACATTACTCCCTCTATCCTAATCAAACTCCTGTATGATTTTAAATCAGTCATCCCGTACAGTAATATCAAAAAGCCAATCATTATGAAAAGCATGGCAATGAAAATAAAATTGGAATAGGTTTGGGCGGGGTGACCCAAGTCATTATGTAATCATGATATGTGCTTTCAGATGCGTATTACAGTAACGATTGAACTCTTTGGAGGAATTTTCAAAGCATAATTTACTTCATTCTTTTGTTTGCCCTCAACCACAGTTTGTGCTCACAGGCCACCTCTTCCAACAGGGTCATGGCATACCAGGTTTACTGTGCTTGTGTTAGTTAGCTCAGCATGGGAAATTCCTGAAAAGATTTTCTGCAGGTTAAAAAAAGTTTATGTTTGTTACAAGAGTGTATGCGTCATTCCATTGGTCTTCTGATTCATCACAGTATTAAAAAGCACCGGACAATAGACTGTTTGTGACCTGATACACTAATAGATGAATAAATGAATCAGGAGAGGGAAAATGAACTTAATGCATATGCACAATATAACGTTTCTGCACATCACATTTATAAGATACCAAATTAGATATTGTATTGACCAGTTTGGCAGTTTCACCAGTGTAACTATTTATAAAAACTGCTCTTGTGAACCAAAAACATTTCTGCAAGGCTAGGGCCCTGTTATATTCTTGTATTCTTTAACATTTAAGACTCATATGTGAACTCACAAATGAACTTAAATCTTCTGGAGATTTTAGTTCGGCACTTCTCTATTCTTGTAACTAAATATTGTGTGAGTAAAGTGTATTTCGCACTTCAAATAAGGCTATGGATCATATTTCGCTGTTGTATTTTCCTGATGAAATCTTGTGAGTCAGTCTGGCGCAGTTATCAGTATGTGTGGGGGTTTGTGAACATGAGTGTCCTCAGATGCTGCGTGCCAGATCTAATGGTACCAGCGTCACATTAAAACACAAAGATGACAAAAGCTTTCACCATCTTTTCCCTTTGTTATTCATTTTAGATCTGTATGTTCACGTCTGATTTCTGTGTCCTCTCTTGTTAACAGACACATTCCGATGCCAAAGGTGGAGTGCGTTCAAGCGTCCTACGATGCCGGAGTTCGGTTCCGACAACGACCGACGAACAGCCCCACATAGGCAATTACAGACTGCTGAAGACCATCGGCAAGGGCAACTTTGCCAAGGTTAAACTAGCCCGACATGTCCTCACCGGTAAAGAGGTAACTTGACCTCTAGTATATCTTTCTGTCTTTTTGAATTTTCAAAATGCTGTAGTCTGGATCTGGTTTGTCGAGTCAGGATGTTCGCATTGTTATCTCTACAGTAGATAATAAACACATTGAACATTTAAACAACCTTGCATTTATAGTTATTTTAGTAGTTTATTCCGTAGTAGTTCAAATGTTACTGAGAGGAGTGTGAAAAGATTTGCTTGTGTTTCTTGTTCACAGGTAGCGGTGAAAATCATAGACAAGACACAGCTCAACTCTTCTAGTCTTCAAAAAGTGAGTCTGCAGATCCTCTGTCTTTATCTGTACATCTGTGGTTAAAAAAAAGAGAAAAGAGGAAGAGAGGATGAAGGATTACCTCTGACCAGAATCAATAGGTCCCCCTTTTCCTCCCCAAAACACTCAAACTGACACTGACCATGAAACATCGGATAAATCATTGAAACTTTGTGTTAGAACTGCTGCACCATTGTAGGTCATCATAAAAATTTAGTTAATGCAACACTACTGTTGCTTCTGGCAATATGTGAATTTGATGTTAGATCTAAAATGTTAATATGTAAACATGAGCATTTAAAAAAAATAAATGGCTAGATTTTTTGATGGTTAGCTTAACCATCACACTGACATTTTAACAAGAAACTCAAAGTTTCCAAATATAAGAAAATAAGCGCATATTTACGTCTGCCACCATCATGGAAGAGAAAACATTGACAAGGGTATTTAGAACATTTGTGCAAAAAGAAGAGAAACAGATTCAGACAGGCTTCATAATCAGAAGAGCGGAAGTGTATTTAAATTATTAACAGATATTTTGCACAAATGTAAAACTACAGTACTATTTTCTTGCTATTAATGTAATTAAGAATTGTTAAAGCTGTAAAATAAACGTTGATTTATAAAAAAAACTATGATCCAACCAGCTCTCTGGCTGCTATTTAATTTTTTCCAGCTCTGTCCTGCTCGACCAAACACCTTCTCACGTGTTGTTGGTCAGCTTTTTATACAGGTTCTTGACATAGGACTAAGCTGAACTTTTTTGTAAAGGCACTCTTCTTGGTTAAAAAGACTTAGAGTTTTAACAAAGTTTATTCTATAGAATTATAGTGTAAAACAGGTGCTGGCATTGTTAAAATAGCCTACATTGTGAGATCTTTAGGGACACATCTTTTAATCACTTCCTGTTGTTGGTTAGTTAACAATTTTAATGTTATAGTTTTAAGAATGCAAATGATTTTTGTATGATGTAGTGTTTACATTTGACAAAATTGCTTCTCCTGAGATAGACTTGAGGTCTCTTATCTCAAACGACCTGTGCTGGTCCCACTATCCTTTCAAATAAACAAGTTTTTCTTACACGCTTTGAGTTAAACCGCTCAGAACTTAAATTCACTTTTATTATACTTAATTGCATATAATGTCAAATGGAATAAAGCCGTGCATTTGTGTGTGTTAACGTTGACCTGATTGTTGGCCTGGCCATTCACAGTCATGATGAATCTTAAAGAAATGGAAGGAACAGAAGCCTAATTTTAAAGCAATGTATAAAGCTTCTGTAAACGTCATGTCTCCTCCTCAGGGATCAGGTCAATGGTTTCTGTTCTATGTGTTACAATCCTCTCAGCGCCTCTAATTATCTTCTCAAACTCTTTTTTGTTTTCACAGCTTTTTAGAGAAGTGAGAATCATGAAGCTTCTGAATCACCCAAATATCGGTGAGTGACCCAGAGCGTTGACTGCCAAACCGGTTGCAGCACTGTATACAGTAGAATTATGCGTGGAACTTAAATCAATTGTATTGTCCAGTCTGGGATCACATCAGCTTGCTAGAATTGTAGAGCTCAGCAATTTCTGAAGGTTTGATGGCACTAGTGCTCAAGAAATAAAACATTTGATCTGTGATATGTGATCACTCACAGGAGAAATGTACAAATTTACACATGAGAAAAATAAAGCTGATAAACTGAATTGTGTGTTTATGTGTGTGAGCCGTGCCGTGTCGGCGGTCTTGATGGAAGTGCTAGCTCATTAGTGCTCAGCGTGTGATCATTAATATCAAAGCACAAAGCTGAAATATGAAAGGAGCGACCTGCCCCCTTTGAGGATGAAGTTCAAGAAAGAGAGAGAGAAAAAGAGCTTTTGCTCTCTCTGTTTCTTAAGTTGAGTCGGCTATGTTTGTCAGTTGGAGGGACTCGCCTAAGTCACGGTATTGAAAGTGGAGGAGAGTGAGGGTTATTCAGTCCCTCCACCCGCAATCCTCGTTGGATCATGAGTCCAACACTCGAACCAGCAGGCAACGACCGCCACAGCATTGATGTCAATCAGTAGTGGCCTATTATTAATGGATGATGTTAAATAAAATAGCTCAAAGCTCTTAAAACCTGTTCATTTCTCTAGCTGTACTTTATTATGCCCTGTCCTTTTATCAAATGTTGTTTGTTTGGATGAATGTATATGTTATAGTTTTCCTTAAGGACTATTTCCAGCTTGTTGATTTGTGTGTTTTCACAAGGCTTTATGAGAGAAAATCTTCATGAGCTGCTAGCTTAAGGATCTCATTCCATTCAGTTTGTAAATGTAATATTTAGCGATAAACTTTGGTTATGATCCGCTCGCAGCAGGAGACGGATATGATTTTCGCTGCATTTACAGCAAAGCCTGCAGCGCTTTGTTTGCACAGAGATGTATTTATGAGAGCAGCTTTCATTCATAACTAACAAAGTGTTTGTCGTGAAGTAATAATGGTGTGCTTTATGGGTGTCAATACTAGTTTGGTTTTCCTTACCACTTAAGCTTTTAAGATGTTTTACCCCTACATAATTCTGATTTAGTTAAGGTTTATACTTGTGCAATATTCGCAAACTAGATGTTTCTCAAAATGTACCAAAAATCTAAATCTTGGTGTTTACATGATTTGTGGGGACCACTCACCACTCACTCACTCCGTCACTCTCTCTTCCTCTCTCCTCAGTGAAGTTATTTGAGGTGATTGAGACTGAGAAGACTTTGTATTTAGTAATGGAATACGCCAGTGGAGGTGAGTGTATATTTGTCAGCTGTCAATGAAATCAAGAATTGACAAGCGCTCTCACTACGGCACCTTTAGACACAGCTGTGGAATAATGTATTGTTCATTCATCTTCCCCTTTCTCTCTTGTTCTTTGTGCTCTAATGTTTCTCTTCCCCTTTTCTTAATGTCTCACCTTCTCTTCACCTGTAACAACTTCTTTGTCATGTTCTACTCTATTGCTGTGTTCCCTCTTTAATTTTTAAGGTGAGGTGTTTGATTACCTCGTTGCTCACGGTAGGATGAAAGAAAAGGAAGCACGTGCCAAATTTAGACAGGTGAGTGTGAGCGCATGTATGCGAGTCATACTACAGTGTCAAAGCTCATATGGACATGAAGACTCGTTAAGTGCTTCTATGTTTCATTTTCCCAAAATAGTATTTTATACAATATACCATATACACATTCATATCAATATCAATATAAATATCAATTTGAGTAAGAAAGATAAATGAAGAACATTTGCACAAATTTTAAACTGATGCAGTAACACTTAATGCATTGCATTGGCATTTGGGGGGCCTGAAACCTTTGTAAATGTGTTCCGAATACCATGATCACGTTCTGTACAAGTATATTATGTGTATAGAATTCACTACCGTATTCACAGTCGATCTTTTGTCTGTTTAGCATATATGTGCAATGTCTCTAGGACAAACAACTTTTAGGTTTTTAAAATATGTTTTCCATAATGGAAAAAGATTTATGTAAACACAGTCAGTAAAAACAAGGCTAAAGTTTAGAGAAAACAAATTTTAGTATGCTGTAAGCATTAATTAGCTTGAAACTACAAGTTAAAACTTTTAATATATCACTATGATGAAGCTAACATTATTCGCATGTTAGATTATATGTCAGCATGTTGATTAACATGCTTTGTCAAGCCAACATAAAAGTTCGCTTCTGTTATGGAATGTTTGATGGTCTTGGGCTTCACAGGTTTTTGCCAAGCTGGTGATTTTGTTCTTCCTGGATGATTATAATATATTCAAAAAGTACATATACATACCCAACATATATATTACTGTTATCTTTATATATGTGTGGTTAGCTATGGATTAACGTGTTTGTACATGTGCGTGTGTGCGTGCGTGTGTGCGTGCATGTGTGTGTGTGTGTGTGTGTGTGTGTGTGTGTGTGTGTGTGTGTGTGTGTGTGTGTGTGTGTGTGTGTGTGTGTGTGTGTGTGTGTGTGCGCGCGCTCATTAACTCAGTCGCTTAATTACAGATAGAACAGCTGAATTAAAGAGTTTCAGCTCCCAGAATGACATCACCTACTGTCCTGAATACTCATTAAAACTTCTGTTTCTATCTATCTAGATTGTGTCAGCTGTGCAGTATTGCCATCAGAAGTGCATTGTGCACAGAGATCTCAAGGTGAGTATTGTGTGTGTAAAGGCCCTTAAGGTTACTGTTACCGATGAAGATATGCCTTCATCTCCTTTAGTCACACCCATGTGTCTATCGTTAAAGTTACAGAAGTCCAGGTTAAGAAATCTTTACAAACACAAGCATGCTATAAATCTGAACTCAGGAACTACCGAACATAAATCCTCTTTTGATTTGGAGATTTTTTTTGATGAGGTCTCTCACAATCTTTCTTCCCTTATAAACTCCATTGCCATTAAAATACTCTGCTCACATGAATCAAGTTGCTTTATCCAAATCCCTGTAACAAATCTAAGTATAACACAGCAGTGCTTAATGTGTATTGAGTACAATAGAAAGGTCAACGTTTCACATATTAACTTGATTGTAGAACCACAAATACGAAAGCACTTAATGCAGATATTTGATGAATCTGTGTGTTTGTGTGTGTTAACCACTAGACCATACATTTTTAACATTGCTTCAGAAGTTCTGGCTTTTAAGGGTTGAATTGCATGCTTTAGATCATATTTCTCTGCAGCGGTTTCAGCCGTGTTGATTGTTTCACCAGCAGCATCAGCTAGTGATATTGTGTAGCTGACGACTGAGTTGATTGTGTTGTGAGTTGATGTGAGAGAAACACCGGAAACCTGAAATATAAGGCTGTACAATCAGCAATAAACAGACAATGCATCTTTGAGTTCTGATGTTTTATCGGTTTGTCTGCAACAGAAGTGTGAGAAAAAGTTATATTGAAATCTATTGACCTTTAAACGGTGAATACTTTAAATAATTTCACCCAAGAAGACTCACAAATAAGTCATTTTGTCCAGAGGAACTGAAACTACGATTCTTGTTCTATGATATATATTTTATAAATTAATATATTTAATCCAAAAAAGAAAATTCAGTCCGAACCCACATGACTTCCTTTTTCTGCTGGGCACTTTTTGACTTCCATTGTATAAACACAAAACCACCTAGACATTTTTCAAAATATATTGTTATGTAATAAAAGGGTGAATAAATGATGTCAGTTTTTATTCCTGGGTGAACAGTCCCTTTAAATGTAGTGATGGGAGATGAAAAAAGAAAGTATTTTTATTGGTCTGCAAAATGTGAATGCTTTGTCACTGACATGAAGTTTTGAGCACCCAGATTAGATTTATAATAGGGCAACATGGCTAAATTTAATCTGCAATTTTAAGCAGAGGGACGGAATAATAGCAGAATTGTCAGATGTACACTGTGCTCATGTCTCATCTGTATCTTTGATGCGGTGTGTGTTTGAGTGTGCTTGTGTGTGTGTGTGCGTGTTGTAAAAGTTTGGCTCTGTTGGCTGAGTAATATTTAACTCTGGAAACTGAGCCCAGTTAGTACCCCACATCTGTTGCTAGGCAACACAGCCTCCCTGTGTAGCCAAAGTTGGTGTGTAGACGTTGAGTGGCAGCTTAGAGGGCGAGTCTCAACACAAACACTCACATGCCTTACAGATCTACACAAGAGAACATAGGAGAACACATAAAAAAGGTTGTCCAGACGCGCTGGAAGAGAAGAGACATTTTTTGACCATCAGAGTGTTTGAAGTCGTAGGTCATGTGGGTATTTCTGAGATGTGAAACTGATTCTTCATAACAAGTGTTTTTCCCCAGTTTTAAAGCTGTGTTAGACTTGCTTTTTCTAGTGTTTTTTACATAATACATGCTAATCACTTCAATTGTGCTCTCTCCTTAGGCTGAGAATCTTTTACTGGATGCTGACATGAACATAAAGATTGCAGACTTTGGCTTCAGTAATGAGTTCACTGTAGGAAATAAGTTAGACACGTTCTGCGGTAGCCCCCCATATGCTGCCCCTGAACTCTTCCAGGGAAAAAAGTATGACGGGCCGGAGGTGGACGTGTGGAGCCTCGGGGTCATACTGTACACGCTTGTCAGTGGCTCGCTGCCTTTTGATGGACAGAACTTGAAGGTAAAGCAGAGACTAGAAAAAGTATTTGTTTTTATGGTGTTTCATGCAGTCATCACTTTATATACTTTGTTTGACATTTGTTTGTTGGTCTCCTTTCCACTGTTTGCTTTGTCTTATTTATCTTTAAGTATTTATTACTTAATCATTCATTGTATTACTATGATAATTGATTTGCACAGTGTATTTATTATATATTATATTTCAGTAGCATATTTCAGAATGCTTTATAAAAAGCAAATAGTTAAAACAAAACCTTGAAGAATGTATTTAAATCTTTATAAGCATGTTAATATTTTATTGTATACAGTGCAAATAGTTTATTGCTATATATTTATGATTATTGGTTTTATTGATACTGTACATGAAGTAAATGTATCATATTGAATTGTATATAGTTGATATTCTTTTTGTTGTAATTCTATTATAATATAGAGCTATATGGAGCCAGTTGCATATGATAGTGTTGCTCTGAACTGAGTATATATACCTAAACTAATAAATACAACACAGTTTGGTAATACTGCATACTGTATGGTGTTAAAAGTACCAGCAATTATTATGATGTATAGAATTGATTGTCTCACGCTTTTAATCTCTGATGCAGGAGTTGCGGGAGCGCGTTTTGAGGGGAAAGTACAGGATTCCCTTCTACATGTCTACAGATTGTGAGAACCTGCTGAAAAAGTTTCTCATCCTCAACCCCACTAAGAGAGGAAGTTTGGAGGTGAGTTAAAATGTTGTGCCCAAACAGGTTAACAACCCATCCAATTGTTCAGATCTGATCAAGCGATCCTTAACAATCTGTATGGATTTCTTACTATGTTTCGGTTTTTGGCTTAGCAGCAGATCATGAAGGATCGCTGGATGAATGTAGGTTGTGAGGAAGATGAGCTTAAACCCTACATTGAACCCCAACCCGACTACAAAGACCCCAGGAGGACAGGTGTGTGTGCACCACTTGTTGGTCTTAACTGGTCTCTCGCACAGAACATTCTTCATGTGATGCAATATGTTTGTGTTGTCAATTCAGACATAATGCTTCAGATGGGTTTCTTTCAAGAGGAAATACAGGACTCCCTCATCAGCCAAAAATATGATGAAGTTATGGCAACCTACCTGCTTCTCGATTATAGGAATTCAGAGGTGTTTGTAAACGCACACACCTACTTCACCACACCTGATCATGATATCCTGTTGTGCTGTCAATTCTTTTGTGCTCATGCATCTTTAAATTCTGCAGCTTGACGAGGGTGTCAACTTGTCGCTAAAGCCACGCCCAGGAAGTGACCTCACAAACAGTAACGCCCCATCTCCACCCAATAAGGTACAGCGCAGCGTGTCATCCACTCAGAAGCCGGTCAGAAGAACGACAGATCAGGGTGAGTTGATTGACAAGTTTTTGAATTATTAAAGTTTGTGCCAATCCTCACATACGTTTTGATTTTACGTCCTCAGGTTCGTACACAAAAAGGTCTCAGGGAGAAAACAAGCCTGGAGTGGAGGATTCTGGGAGGAAAGGTTCAAGTAGCTCCACCAAAGTTCCACCCAGTCCCGTCATCTCCAGCGAACGCAAAAAGAGCTCCACACCCTCCACTGTAAGTTTGGTGATGCATTTGTCGGCGTATGAGTATGTTTGATCTTATATGTTTGACTCATTTCTATTGCAATAAAGTTGGCCATGTTTAACTTTAAAAAATTCAGGTCATGTTCTGCAGGAATTCCCTGGGTTTAAGAACAACGGTTGCTTGTTTCAGTGGGATAAGCATTTTACATTGATATTCCTAAGAAGCAGATGGCTGAGAGGGCTTGCCCAGTGTTGAAGTGCTCCTTCTCAAACTGAGAGAAGTTTGGCATGGCCATAGTTCTTGGCTTCTCTCTTGTTATTTCTGTGAAAATGCTAATATCTTCTAATGCTCTTACACACACCAAAGCAAAGCCAAATATCAAATATTTGCCTATAGATAGGTCTCCTCTGCTTTGTTCTTCACTCAGTGTAAAAACTGACATTAGAAATATGGCCCTGTGATTGGATGATAAAGATTTACATGCATTGAGTAAAAAAGATAAGCACATTTTATTTGTTTTTAGTTTATCATTAAACATTCATAAAGTCATCACAATGTGTTTCCTGATCATGTGATTTATGCGATCAGACGAACACGAATGACAGACATGAGGAACTACGTGAGGCAACAAAGTAAAAAATAAAACTAATAATGCATTCTCACAGATTTAAGAGCATTTATATCTAGTTGAGGACACAAAAATGCAATTAGTGTGTTTATCATTGGAGCACAAAATCACATAGGTCATTTAATGAGCAAAAAAAAAAAAACATTTCTATTTTGAAAATTGGAAATAATAAAGGGTTATGAGATAAAAATTAAATAGCTTTTGGGAGATGAGAAACTTTGTTAATTTTATAGAATTAAATTCACAAACCATAAACAATTATACCCAACAACTGGACCAGGTATAGCTCTTTATTAAACATAAAATAGTTTCACATTTTTGGTTTTATGGGTCTATTTATAAAGAATATGTAGCGCTATGGATGTGACTTTGAAATTTCATGCACTTGAAATAAAACCGATACTTTAAAAACTTTTAAAGATACTTTTGAGACCTCACATGGGTATTAAAACCCCCAAATGTTGATATCTGTGCTCCTAATATAATAACAAATAAAACTTTGGTTAAAACTTTTTGATGTCAACTGCCCTGAATGATAATTATTATTTTTATTTTATTACCCATACAATTTCTTTTTTAGATTTAAGCTTAAATTAAGCAAACTACTCTTTACATTGTCTCTTGGTAATAGTCTAATAAGATTTTGTTATAATCTTTTTGTAATAATGTTTTATGTATGTGTTTTTTATAATTTCAGAATAGTATCTTGTCCACTGGCACAAGCCGCAGCAGAAACTCGCCCATTTCTGAAAGAGCTACTTTAGGAGTACAGAATGGAAAAGACAGGTACATCAAAATATATATGTCCAAGATAAACTCAAATAAGTCAAAGAACAGTAAGTCATTTCTTTTGAGAAAAAGGTTTTTTTTTAATCTGTCAGAGTACACTTACCCAAACAGAGATGGGTCATGCCTCTGGATAAGATCACTAACAAACTCAATCTCAAATGTATTTTTAATATACACTGTTACACAACCACTATCACAAACAGTCAGTTTGCCTCTATGTCTATGCTGTTGGCCATAACCTGCATGACAAGGCTGGCATGCTTTTGATCCACAGAAAGATACGATTATGTAAGTAGAACATAAGTCACTCTGGATTTCAGACATATTACAGATGCCATTAAGATTTTAATTTTTGAGAACTATTTCATTCAAATTCTCACACAAATACATGCAATCTGTTACCTTTAAACCCCTTCAGATACTCATTTGGTAGCACACAGGCACGTTCCCTAACCCCAATAACACTATGTAATATCAACCAGCATCACCTCATATAAGCCCCTTCAGACTGCGTCTCACCAAATCGACCCCTTTACCACCACAAATCCTTTCGCTTCTTTCACTGCCCCTCCACACTAACCATATAACTCATAACCTCTCTGTGTCTAACATTAACATGCTGAGGATACATGCATATGCTTCACAATGCAGTGGACTGTGTAATGACTGTATCCATAATGCATATGCATGCCATGTTTTTTATTAAAGAGCTTTCTGTCTGCTGGAGTCATATTGCACAAAGATGTTTTTCCACAGATTCCAGTATAGAGTGTGCCATTAGACATAAGGAAAGCTTGTTCACACTAAGTCTAGATTTCAAGCTTGGAAATGATTAAGAATGACCTTATAAAGTAAACAGTGCATCTAGACTTTTGCATAGTCAAAGCACCACACCGACGCATGTAAACTGTAAATTTGACTTTTTGAACTTGGGGAACTTGTAGTTTTATTAAAATAACCTCCTTAAATCCATCTCAAAGTTGTGTAGAATATTAAAGCATAATTGGAGAAGAATTGTGATCAAAACTGCAAAACTTTCACACAAAAGTAAACAGTAGGAAATTATATGTTTGAGTTAACATTACATACATTCATTTTTTTAAACAATTAAATTTTTTTCCCTTAATCAAATAACTTTGAGCAGAAAATGTTGAAAGTAAAAGGAAGTGGTGCAAGAAAAACAATCAACATGCTCTTTTGAAACAGAGTAAAAAAATAATCTGTGCTTATGCAGTAAAGTAACATTTTTCCTAAAAAAAATCAATGACAATTAAGGAATTACGCATACTTGAGAATTTACTTGAGTATAAATACTAAAGGGATTGAACACCCAGAAATATGTTTTTCTACACATTGAAGTTATATCTTAGACTGAACCTGACTTTTCATCTGTGCATTAATGTCATTTTGTGACATCAGACTTAGTGTGAACACACCTTCTGAGAACTATTGTGCAGTGCATATGTTGATATATCTATGGGTATGTGATTTTGTGTTAAAGGCCCCATGAAATTAAAACATGAAGTCTCATTTAGTCCAATGTAAGTGCTATTATGGTTTTGCTGAAGTTATTTTAAAGCAGATGAAGCCTACAAATTGTACACATTTCTCTCTAAAGTGAATGTCTGTGATGTAAAAACCACTGGTTTTTTTAAAAGAATAAGTCCTTTAATATGTACCGGCTTAATTTCCTGCTTATTTGGAGGTTAATCCAAACAAGAAAGCAGTGATTTCATGGGGTCTTGAAGAGTTGTAATAACCTTTTGTTCACTCAATGATCTGCCTCTGTGTTTTCTCATGCTTATCAACATTTATTGTGTTGGGTTCAAAATTCCCAGCACATCCTTTCATTTCTCACTCTCTGTCAGTGTTTTTATTCTGCTTGTGTTGTATGCGAGTTTGCATCTTTAAGTCTTTTGTGAGTGTATGTATAGCCTAAAGTGGATTAGGGTTGCTTGTGATGGAAAAAGCACCATTAACTCTGTTGTAAGATTCCTGTAGTCGACCGTAATAGGCTTAGCCTCTCTCTGCCACATAGCAAGGTGATAGCATGTTATTTCTCCACCACAAGCTCAACTAATCCCTACATGCAGTGTGTGGGTGTGTGTGCGTTTCTTTTGTGCTTTGCCATGCTATCAGAACTCAGTTTGACCTCTTTTTCGTTCTTGTGCCATTCACTGCTGTCTCTCTCTTTATGGTCAGACTCCTGCTTTCCTATTTTGATCTGTCTCTCTCTCTTCCTACCTGTCTGTCTGTCTCATTCTTTCTAATGTGTGCATTGAGTGGCTTTTCTAATGGAATGTTTCTCCCTCCCTCCCTGCCTCCACACATACGCACACACTCGTGTCTATGCGTGTGTCGGTCTGTGAGTGCGGAGGGGACCCTGTCCGCTCTCTCTCTCTCTCTCTTAGCCTGAGCACTCCCGGGTCTCGCGCCTCCACGGCCTCGGCCGGCGCCGTGCTATCATCCTCCTCTTCCTCACGCCCCCGCCATCACAAGTCACTCTCCACCTCTGCCCATCCCTGCCCCGCAGACCTGCACACACACCGGCCCAGGCAAGTCCACACGACACCGCAGAGAGAGCCAGACTGGAGACAGTCGACAAGTCATGTCAGTTACTGTACGGTGTCACGATATGTGATGAACTGTATCAGGATGAATCTGGAGACGTTAACATCTCTTATTTTATTCGGTTTCTGGTCTACTCTGGTAGGTTTGGTAGGTTTTAGGGACAATGTTAAGAAATGATAGTTGATATCAAGCCGTTTTATTTTGCTTGTTAAAGTTCACCCAAAAATAAAAATTCTTTCAACGACAACAGTCTCTTTCATGACACACTCTTTCGTGTGTACACAGAACACAAAAGAAGATATTTTGAAGAACCATTGAACCATTCACTTCTTTTGCATGTCAAGTTACCAACATTATTCAAAATATCTTATTTGTAGTTCTGCAAAAGAAAGAAAGACATACAGGTTTAAAATGACAGGGAGAGTTCATTTTCATTTTTGGCGGAACTATCACTTTAAGCATGACAATGATACCTGACCCTAAAAATAGAGACATTGGAATTATTTGTTTAGTTATCATTAACATAAATGTGCGCTGTGTATTGCTGACTTCCCACATCACCATATTCAAAGAAAACATCCCTCTGCTGACAATAAACAGACCCCACTTCACTCTCTGGCCAAAGAAAAATTTCCAGGGAACGTATCTCAGCTAAACAAATCCGTCGGTGTCGATGCGTACTGGTAAAACAACCTTGCAGTCCAGCCTTGTGTTTAAATATGACTTGCGTCATCACAACCATCACATTTTTCTTTGTCCTCATCACCAGTGAAACACAAGACATATTGACACGGCATGGATTGTAGCATGGAGTGTGTATGGTCTGTGTCAGTGCTGTTGTAAGTGTATGGCTGGTCTGTTGCATGCAGTGAGCTGAGGATGTTCCGAGCGTGGTTGGGACCCATTGAAAGAAGGTACAGCTGCTGTGATGCATTGCTTTCCTCTAGCCTCTGTGTTTATGTACCTTCCTGTGTACTGTGTTAACTATCCCTTAGTGCAAGGGACATATATACAGATCTATGCATTGTATATATGAGTATCTGAGTGAGTGTGGGGGAAAGTATAGGACATAGTGTGACTTCTGCATCTATCAAGGCCTTTCACATGATTTGCATCAGGGCTTCAACATGTCTATCAAAGTGTCATGAGCGCCTTTGACCTACTAGTGGAAACCATTGTGTATGATGTCATAGAGGGGCATCACTAGGTAAAAGGATTAGAAATTTGATCACATAGTCAAGGGACGCAGTAGGAAAAGATATTGGTTTACAAAACTCTTACACATGCAACTTAAAGTAATAGTTTGCACAAATATTTAAAATCTTTCATTATTTACTCATTCTCTTGTCATATCAAACCTGCATACAATTCTTTCTTCCACATAAAAGAAGATATGTAAAAAAAAAAGTTGTTAAATGACTTTTTGTGTCCATAAAATCGAAGTGGATAGGTGTCCATGGTGTTCGGTTCCCAACATTCTTCAAGTTATCTTCCATTGTGTTCTGCGTAAGAAAAAAGTCATTCAGGTTTGAAATTACAAGAGGGTAAGGAATTTTTATTTTTGTGTAAACTATCACCATAAGGGGCAATCTATAACTTGTGCCTCTTGTAAGCACAAGGTTGCTGTTACAATTCTCATTGCCAGCAGGCAATGACGGAAGTGCCCTTGAGCAAGGAACCTTACCCCCAGTTGGAGTGAGTGTTTTAATAGCTGTTTACTGCACACTAATTGTAAATTGCTTTGGATAAAAGCCTCTGTTAAATGAATAAATGTAAATCTACATGTCTTTATCAAACTATGTTTAAAAAGTTTTTCACATATCTCTTAAATTTTCTCACCAGCAAAAATGATAAAACCTTATCATAATCTTACCATTTCAAACTGGTAAGGAGGAGGTTTTGAACACTGATGTTTATTGTCAATTTGTCAACATAAATTACTGCAGACTGCAGCTCCAGTAATTCTTAGGTGAGCTTTAGAGCCCACTGTTACTTTTAATGCATAGCAGAAGAATGATGTGAGTCATGTGATTGGGCCTTCACTTTGGAACCTTGGAAGTGTGTGGTTTGCCACTGTGAAAATCTCAGCTGCAAGCGTAGGTCAATACTCATGTTAATACATTGTGTCCTGACATAAAATGTGCACATGTGTTTTCACAGTTATTATGCTCCCGCTAATATCCGCTTTACCTTATAAATGCAGGGTTAAATTCAACCCATCGTCGGGTGATTTTCTAGGTAAATTTAATCCAAGAATAAAAACAGCCCCTATATTGACCCCTTAATATTCTTTCTTTATGTTGCAGTGGTAAATTAGATACTTCCCCTGGTATATGTGCCGTGATTTAGGTCCCCTCTCTAAAGTGTTTTGAAATAATGTTGTGAATTGTTCTGTTAAACTTGGAAATACACCTTAAATATTTGTTTTCTGGAGTCATATTTGGACTTTAGAAGGTAAGTCATGGTGGATGACTAGATTGGGTCAATAATACAATCTGAATGCAGTTAGGTGCAAGGTTTATAATGTTGTTTTGAGAAGAATGACATATTTCCATCATCTTGATTATGTTCGTGTTTAAATTAGCATTTAATTACTGTTAGTGTCTGTTTTATAAAATTATGTAATCATTCACTCACCCACTTGTCATGTTGAATCTGTTTGACTTTCTGGCCTCTGGCAAACACAAAAGAAGATATTTTAGAGAAGTTTGGTAATGGAGCCGCAGTGACACCCATTCGCTTCTATTTTGTGGAAACAAAACAATTGCAAGAGAACGGTTGCCAGTATCGTTTTTTTAAATGTCTTTTGTGTTATGCACATGAAAGAAAGACATACAGGTTTGAAAGGACAAGAGGTTGTGTAAATATTGACAACATTTTTACTGTTGGCAAGTTAGTACTACAGTCGCTACACAACAAAACAATAGCCAACAAACGTATGGTGATTTTTCTTATGGTGCTTCCTTCAACATCATTAAAATTGAAGAATTTCCTACATGAAAAAGCATGGGTTACCATGTTAATATTTTGTTGACTTCAAAAGATACAAAACAATCTTTTAGGTTTTAATTTTCTAGAAGCAAACCCGTATGTGGTCATGTAAAAAGCAGGAGTAAAATGACATCATACGTTGCAAACAGCCATGTTTCTGACACCATCACTTCTTCGCTGAAGTGTTTGGACAGTGTTCATGTAATCTAGCCTGTTTACCCAGTCATGTGACCTCCACAGCTTGTACCAATCAAAGCCTGGATTTGGAAAGGTTCCGCTATACCGGTTGGCACTTAACACAGATGTTGGCCTGGGCATGACATGGTAGTGTGAGATTCTAAAAGCGCACAGAAAGGACAATTACAGGGGAGGTGGGATGATTCACTGGGAACGCACACAAATATTTTTGTTTCACAATATCCTTTTTGTATGTCAAAGAGAGAAAGTGAGATTAAGCCGATTAAAGGATCATAGATGGGGTCAAAAGTTTTTTTCTGCAGCTGACATATTTCTTTAGTTTGACATTACATAACCCTGAGCTCCTAAGGACACAAGTCAAACATCATTTGTTTGAAAACAATTACAAGTTACATAGTTATTATATGTAAAATACAGTTTTATACATAAGAGTTTTTAACTTATACTTCAATGTTTATTCTGCTATGTCCTCACTTTTGTTTTTCTTTTGTCTGGTTAAAATTGCTTTGTCACAGTGACCCCCCACATAGAGCACCTGGTGCCTCCCCCTCAGCTCACAATATCAGCAGCGCAGCTGGAACGGATCGTACCAACTTCCCAAGAGGGGTTCCAACACGCAACACCTTCCACCTCGGGCAGCAGAGGGGTGCACGAGACCAACAGGGTTCTCCGTACCACGGAGCCCCCGCCTCCCCTTCCCTCTCCCACGGCAACAGCCAACAAAGACGACCAGCAGCTTCGGGCATTTTCAGCAAGTTCACCTCTAAGTTTGTACGCAGGTGAGAGAGAAATAAAGTTCATTACAATAGTTGTTTGACATGCTGTGCTGGAAAACTTGGAGGAAGCAAGGAAGGCGTTAATGAAAGAAGCCTGAGTCTGGGTGATGTGGTGTGAGGATGAGTGTGATGAATTATGGGTATTTTTGGCTGTGAAGGATGGAAGCATTAGGCGGTGATGAAAACCAAGAGAACGAGACGTGTTAAATGAAGATAAAACGGAAGATGGCATCAGCACATTCTCACATCTCTGCATCCCGCTGAAGGGTTTGCTTTATGTGTGATGCCTTTTTAAGAGGTCTCGGCTAGTACAAAGAATTCAAATGTGAAAACAATCTGATCGTTTCATATTTAAGAACAAAAGCATGTCGATCCTTCCTCCTGAAGCACACGACGAGTCTCATGCACAAGGTCAGGCCTTCATTTGACTGTCATAGTGCTATTATTCCCCCTTATCTCGACACGAATCTCATTTCTACACATTCATATTTCTCATCGATTTCATCATCTATGTGTCTAAGTTCCAGCACACGCTCTCAAAACAATTCTACTTTTTCCGCACCTCCGTGGCGACAGTATCCTTGGTAACAGCTGAGATATTGCATTCCCCTGCTCTATAAATACTTTTGGAGGGGACACCTCGGTATACTCTCTCTAGTACAACCATAGCAGTCAACACAAAACTCACACTTTGTAATAAAAACTAAAAAATTTCTAACAGCAAAGCGAAAATATTTGGTCATTATATCATCACACACAAAAACTTCAAAATCTTTCAGCTTTCACATGTACAATACCAGTGCATCATTTCATGTTCAGTTTCAGATTTCAAAGAATTAAATGACAATTGCTGTTCCCCAAACAAATCTGTTTTTGCAAGTGTATGTGTCTGTTTGTCTTATGTTAATTTTCTATGTCAAAGCTAATGTGGGAATTTCTCCATATGCAGTTGAAATTACTTATGCAAGTTATTGTAAGTTCTTTAAAAGTAAAACTCTGAATGAAAAATTGTTAGAGTAAACATAAAGCCATATTTCCTTCCTTAATATAAAGAATTTCCAAAGAAACATTATTTTCAATCTAAATCGAGTATTAAGCATTGATTTGAGTAATGTTGTATTGATAGATCAATTGGTGTTCCATATTAAAAATCATGCTAGATTTAGAAAAGCCATATTAAATGTAATAGTTATCTAAATTAATTACTAAGGCATTATGTAAAAAAAAGTCCTTAAATTCCCTCAAAGGACACCCTTATGTTACCATAGACTGTGGTATTAATGTTACATAATTGTCTATTGTGATTGTAAAACTGCAATATGATATCATGATTAATTGTGATGTCATAGTCGATTGTGAACTTACAATTTAGAATGATGAATAATGGCACTTACAAAAACTTGTATTAGGAAATGAGGTCGGTTGACGTAAAAGGGACGGTTCACCCAATATAAAAATTCTTACCCTCATACTATTCCAAATGTGTTTGACTTTGTTTCAGTATTATCATTTAAATAATGTACAAATAATTAAGTTGTTTGAAAGCTCTCATGAAATCCTCTTGTATAGTTCCCCATAAAACACTTATTGTTTAATTGCATGTATCGACCCATCAAACTAATGTTACTCATTTTCCCTTGAAGAGTTCAAACCCATAATCCTATAACGCCCAGAGCAACCAAACCACTTTTTGGACTTTTTATTGTTTTCTTTTTTTTTGTCTTAAATTTGCAAACATACATCTTTTTTCTTTTTTTCTTTACTTTGTTTTGTAGAAATCTGTCATTCAGATTGCCCAGAAGGTAGGCAACAATGCCCTTACCCCCCTCTGTTCAAGACCTGTTTGGACCTTAGAATTCTCTTTCCTTCAGCCTTACCTACATCCCTCAGTTTTTTATCTTAGTTGATTTTTGTGTCATGACCACCACTAACCACCAGCCTTAATACCCTACCTGCCTTAAACTTTCCAAAGTAACACCCAAAGCCTCTCCCCGTCTCCATCCCTTAATTTCCCCTTCCTGGTGATCTCACCTGTGTGTCCCAGATACGGGGTGTGTGTGTGTGTGTGTGTGTGTGTGTGTGTGTGTGTGTGTGTGTGTGTGTGTGTGTGTGTGTGTGTGTGTGTGTGTGTTTGACTAGTGCCTGCTCAAATAACACAGGGCTTTGATAACAACACCTGATGTCATCATTAAGACGGATAATAGCATATGATGTCATGGAAAAAAGATCCACAGCGAAGGCCCACACACTCAACTACTTTACATTGATTTGCATCAGTCCCTGTCATTTTTCAAAATCTCTCTTGCACTTGTGTACGTCTATTTCAAACACTTTTGTGTAAGCGATGGAAAACAACGAAACTCCACTATCATCCCGGTAAAACATTAGTATTCCGCTTAAGGCATACTGTTTAATAAATGTATTAAATGTTCATGTCAGGTTTTGTTTGAAAAACTCTGTGCTGGACATGAGAGCTGACCAATGAGTGAGGCGTGTTTATCTTGAACCATTTCAGTTACATATCCTCTTTTTTTCACATTAACAAGAACAAAAGATGCTGAGGCCAAACATCTAAAAACTTTTCATCACACATTTCTAACGTTCTCTTTCTGTCTGAATCTGTGTTTGAATGGTGACTCACACACAGGCACCCTCTCAAACACAGAGTTTAAGCTAACAAAAGGCAGTTTCTTCATCTGATGTGATTATATTGTGTCCATAACCTGTTTGTCTTGAAATGATGTGTTTGTATGGTTTTATGCACCACCAGTGGGTACAAGGGAGCATTTTAAGAGACTGGTGTGCTCGTGCCCTCTGGTGGTCAATACTGATATCTGTATATTGTAATTCACTTTTGGCTGGTGGGCAAATTGTTACATGCAGGATTTCTCAAATGTGATGCTTTGTTTGTTCAAAGCTATTAAAAATACAGTTTTGCATGTGTTTTAACCCCTTGTGTTCTCTGAACAGACTCACCTGTGTGTCATTTCCTTACTAGCTTTTTATAATCGTGATTTCTGTCTGTTGTGTTTTTATTAGTAGGGTTCTGATGATAATATAGGTCTGTCTGTCGGGTGATGTTTATGGGATGCTTGTGCTAGTAAGGTGGACTTAGGGGCAGGTGACTGTTGGATGTGTGTAGTTACCATGGTGATGGGGCTGTGTAGAATTCTTTAGAGCATCTTGTGCACACCTACATCATTCCGCTCCATTTCATATCAGTGTAATTCATCTTTTTATTGGCGTTTAGCACACATGACTGTAAACGGCATACACATGATACATTACCATATGAAATGAATGCGTGAATTGAGGGTTATGGAACGGGTTGGTTTTGGAAGGGTAAATGTTTTCATAAACTCATGTGGTGCCTACTTCCGCTCTTTGTGTTGTAAAAGTTAAACTAGAATTCAGACTGAGACTAAACTTGTTGCGTTTCTCCGAGGAGCCCCTATGAGGGAGAAAGTCGAGAGGATGGGAGCAGGTGAGAACAAAACCCAGATTTTTATATTAGATTTAATCAGTAAAGAGGTGTAGATGGGCATCGAAGTGGGTTTTATAATGATTGTTTTTCTTTTCAGTTCAAATCAAATAGAAGTAGATGGAATTTAATTGGAGGAATAATTGCGGCGTGTGAATGTGTTTGTGAGCGTGAGGGAATTTTCCTGCGAGTGTCTGACATGGGAAATGATTTTGAATAGGTTTATTATTTGTGTTTGAGATTCAAATTACAACCTGTCTTTCTGATGCGGCAAACACATGTATAGAAGGAAGTTTGTTTTTTGCTTTTGTTAAATAATAGTATAATTTAAAGCCATTGAAACACAATGTTTAAAAAATTTGGTAATGGAAAATTGAAATATTGTTTTCCACATCCTAAGAGCAATATGAACTCACGTTCATGCATGAGAGGGTCACATCAAATTAACCCATTGAATAATATTCCGAGCTCCTTAAAGTCCCTGTAAATAAAATAAAACAATTTGTGTTATGTAATGAAATGTTGCAGTGTGTAGTACAAATCATTTATAAGTGTGGTGCATTATTTTTTGTGTGCTCTTATAAACTCAAACCAAATTCTGAAAATGCACTTCTGATTTTTAATTAACTGATGACAGTTGTATGGTTTGGGCGGTTTGTTAACTCCATCCCTCCAACTGAAAAATCAATTTTTGGCTACATCCAATCACTTTGCAAGTGAAAACACAGTGCACGCCCACTATTTTTCTTATTCAACATTGGGTGTGTTCATTTTGATGTGCTGCCGCAAGAACCGACAGGACGACATTGCGTTACCATAAGAGAAGAGCTCGAAAGCTTTTGATTTTTTCCTACTGTAATGTGATGTCATCTGACTGTTGGTATTTGCGTGACTAGATGAATCAACACCACCTATTCTGTTCACTTGGAAGTGCATCAGAATATGGGAATCGTACTGTTTACATGGACTATGAAGGCTCATACTCAAGGGATAAAATTGAAGTTGTCATGTAGTCAGGAGATAATAATATTCCTACTCCAGACATGTGTGACTTCACATCCTGAGCTTAAGCAGACATTAACAACATAAGACTTTACTCTATCTCATGTGTTTGCCCATATGCATGCGTGCTCTTTATCCAGTTGTTTAAAGCCTTGTGTCTCTCTTCAACCATTACTACAACCCCATCGTTTCTTCCTTCTCTAACACTCCCCCATCCTCAATTCTCTCTTCTTTGTCTCTTTCTCAAATTCCTCCCACGCACCTTCCTACATCATATTTGTTCTCCTGTTTCTTTCTCTTTCTGTTCACCCCCTACCGACATTTTCTCTCATCCTCGTCCACCACCATCCCTCTGTCCATCTCTCTCTCTCCAGATCCATGCTCAGCAGCGCCGAGAAGTCGGAGAAGACCAGCGTGGGGGCGGAGGACGACAACAAGGACACCTCGTCCTCCCCTGTGGGCGGGACTCCTCCGGCTGCACCCCTTTCCGTACTTAAAGAACAAGCCAAGCCTCGCTCGCTCCGTTTCACGTGGAGCATGAAGACCACCTCTTCCATGGAGCCCGGCGAGATGATGAAGGAGATTCGGAAGGTTCTGGACGCCAACAGCTGTGAGTACGAGCTGCGTGAGCATTACATGCTGCTATGCATGGCCGGCAACCCAGCCCGCGACGACTTTGTTCAGTGGGAGATGGAGGTGTGCAAGCTTCCTCGCCTCTCGCTCAATGGCGTGCGGTTTAAGAGGATATCCGGAACGTCCATCGCCTTCAAGAACATCGCCTCAAAAATCGCCAATGAGCTGAAACTCTGAGAAAATAAAGGTGTAAGTGCAAAGGTAGCATTTTCTCAGTCACAGGTCTCTCAGAACAGGTGGGAGTGGAGAAAATTGCCACTATTCCAACACAACGTATACTGCTGGTGTGGGACAGGATTAAGATACACGGGAAGAATAGAGCATTGGACTTTCAATCCTGCATTTGGGATTATAATTAGGAGTTTTGGGAGTGTCTGTAAGTCTTGGATCTGTTTCCCTGATAGACCTTTGAAAAGGGGAATTGGTTGGTTTCGGATGTTCTCTGCTCATTTCGGTTTCAAACTCCTCATACATACCCACACAAACAAATGTTGCCAATTGGGACACCAAACTTGAAAAGAGCTTGGCTTTTGACCACTTAAGTATTTGCAGGGTTGATGTTTTGCCCATTTAGGAGAGACTCTCCCAGCATCTCTTATTCTGTCAACAGGGTCACACCTCAACATATATCTCAGTAAACGGCCAGCACACTTGATGAGTACTGAGAGGATTGTAAATTACGGCTACAGTGATTTGAGTTAATCGGCTGGGTTTAGATTTGCTGCACTGGAATAGGTGTTTTTCTGTTGCCTTTTTATTTTATTAGAGAAAAATTCAATGTTTCATTGTTGTATTTACAAATTATTGTTTTAATATTCTTAGGAAAGATATTTTTTGTGGTCTCGTGTACTTGATCGTACTCTGCCTTCATGTAAAGAATGTCCAAAAAAGCACCATATGACTCCAACCGAAGCTTTCACAGTCTTGCCCTGTTATCCCTAAAGGATTAAAGGGCTGCAAGAACTTTCGTGTTTAAAAAAAGAAATCACTGGAAAACACACAGGGATTTTATCCATGCAATCATTCCCAGGCCAATGATGTGACTAAGGAAGAGACATGAAGCTCAACATCCATCATCCCAACATCCGACGGATATAACCCAATTCAAGAACCTTTCACCTCTGTCCTGTCTTGAGGTGCCGATTTGGCATTATGATGGTACACTTGGGCACGTGAGTGTGTACAACAGTGAGAGGATGATGAATTGTCATATCAGAAAAACCAAAAGCATTGCTTTATTTTATATTTCACGGAGACTGAATGAACCGTAGCCGTGAGGCCACAAGTACCTGCCGCAGAGTCCGATATTTGCTGAACCGTAGCCGTGAGGCCACAAGTACCTGCCGCAGAGTCCGATATTTGCTGAACCGTAGCCGTGAGGCCACAAGTACCTGCCGCAGAGTCCGATATTTGCTGAAGCGGGCATCTTTTAATTCCAATAGTTGGTTGGCATTCTCATTTTCACGACTGAAAGATCAGACATCATTCGTGCAAAACACATCAAGATTTCAGACTAAAGGAACCAGTGGAAGGGGAGCAAAAAAGCAGGATGAAAGGGGGTACACCGATGTCGTGCTTCAGTGAAAGTGTGTATCCATCCATCTCTGCTAACTGTACATGCTTGCATGCATCCATCCTCTAGTTGACATTGGGTGCACCGTCACCGTTGTTGTTATTTAAATATGAGGGGATCACTTCTCCTTATAAAGTCAGTCCACAGTTTGGAGACAACCGTGCACACGTGTGTTTTATATCTTCATAGAAAATAATGATTCTCTTTTTTTTTTGTCATGTAATTGCTGTTCTCACAAATGATCATTTGTTTAAGGTGCTGGGGATCCAATTCTTTTAGTATTGTTTAATGTTTTACTTCAGGGTTGATTATTTGTACTTACATATGTTTTCATTGCTGTAATTTGTTTTATCTGACTCTTTGCTGTTGGGTTATAGGGGGTTTGGATAGAGAAAAAAAATGTTTTTCTTTTTGTGCAAAGATGACCATGATCAATAATAGTAATAAAACAAATTACATTCAGTCTGGCTGTACTTAAATTGAGACGTCACATTCACATATTTTTAATCTGTAAACCTAACCAGGTGCATTGTGAATAAGGAATAAGGGACTAAAGCATGATCATGTAAATCTTATTCCTTTCTGTAATAAATCCCCTCCCGCAATTAAATGTACAGTTGTTCCAAGACCTAAGCCACACAACATACAAACATGTTAAACATAAAAAGAAAGTTTACTTGTGGCTTAAAATTCTTAACCCCACACAGTTTTCCAGAGCTTTGTATGCAACATATAACATCGTCATTTGGTAATTTTACTTTATTGTGAAAAAAAATCTGAAAACAACCCAAAATAATCACAAGCAAATCAATTCCACATGTAAACAGTTCTCAAATACAACGTTTTGAAAGAAACGAGAATTTGCCTTTACAGCAAGTGTTTTTCAGACATCCTTAGCGTTTCGATGTCTCACGTTTGTGCCTTTAAGAGCAAAATGAACTCAGTGTATTCCAGAGTTGCAACAAAAAAAACAATCAAGTATTCTGCATCATTTAGTGCTCAGTCAATATTAACTAGTGCTACATAAATTCACTACCTACAATATCTTAAGGACCTAATCATACAAACAAGAAAAACTGCTTCACCCAGTACGAATCTCAGATCATGGCTCTTCAATGGGTGATAAAACACAATTCCTGGTTTCCTGAAACCAGGTGCAGTTCACAACACTCTGTAGCATCTACAGTCCCACACTTGATAATGTGCAGATGTTGCCATAGAGATGATGTGAAGAAGTGTTATCATGACAGTTTTAATTGCCAAAGCAATCCAGTGTATAAGGTTTTTACCTCTTAATTTTGGTTAAAATTCAAACTTTTCTATGTTGCCGCTGAGCTTTCTATGACAGATGGTGTTCAATAGCTGTAGTTGTGCTTGGGATTGGTGCTGAGGTATAACTGTAGAACCTGAGGGCAGGTGAGTTTGTGGGGCAGTAGGGTTTTTGGCAAGACTGGTTTTTATGTTCCATGCGTGTATACGAAAAGTTCCCTTCTGTCCTGAAGTGCGTAATTCCCTCTATGGTTTGCACGTAAGCTTTGTCTGATCTAACTCTCTAAATGTGTTTTGGTGTATTTCCAACCCAGCATTGCGTCCTGTTCACCTCTGTTTAATTCTATCTCTTACACATTGCCACTTTACATTGATTTCAAAGAACATTTGCAAATTCTCCATTAAATCAAAGAATTTGGCTCACTAAATCATCGTAAAACCATTGTCAAAGGGCAACAACTACACTAAGATCAGTGTGACTGGGGGGATTCCACCTTCAGACCCACCAGAGAGGGTGGCAGCTGTCCGGCAGAGGAGTCTAGAGAGTTCCTCAGTGCCCCCCCATGGAGTGATGATGCCACTGCGGGTCTGATGAGAGGAGGGGGAGGATGATTGTGTGGCGTCCGGTTCTGTAGAGGTCTTGTTTGTAAGGGGGGTGGCTGGCGCAGCAGGCTGGGAGGCGCTGCGGGGGGTGCAGGGCGCAGTAAGGGTGGAGGTTGAGTAAGAGGTGGGGAAGACTGGGCCGAGTTGGTGTTCCCAGTAACACTGCTGTCAGAGGAGGCCAGGGGACTGTCGGAGTGTGGAGGAGAGATACCATCCATCCTCACCTTTAACAGTAAGAGAAATTGCAAAGAAACATTTAAAGTTGCTGCGTCTTTTATTGTTCACAATGAATATGCTTCAATTGATGTTAGCATTCATCTTTAAATAAAAGACCACATCTGTGTTGCTCCTTTACAAAGTGTGACTTTCTTCTACAGATCACATAAAAAAGATATTTTTAAGAATGTCAGGAACTGGCACCCTTTCACTTTTTGATTTTACATTAGAGGTGAATGGGAACCACTGCTTTTCAAAATATCTTCTTTTGTTTTGCGACAAGAGGGTAAGTAAAAACTAATTTTTTTTGTTTAAATCACTTAAAACCCAACAATTAAGACAAGTATAATCCACTATATAGTGCATTTGTTTATGCCTCACCTCATCATCTTCTACTCCCGTCGAGCCGTTGAGATCTACGTCTGCCGTTCTTCCGCTGCTTCCCTGAACCACATCCTGTTCTGCCTGCCATTCACGCAGCACCTCCTCAAGATTGAAGCGTCTTCGGTAGCTCACAAAGAATGAGCTCACCTGTGCCACCGTCTTGTTGCCAATCACATCTGCTATGGCTGCAAAGTCTTTGCCATAACGTCTGACAGCTGCATTGGAAAACCAAGAATCCAAAAAACTCAGCTTGTCTTTAGATTTCTTCAGTGTTTGTAAAACTTTATTTACAGTTTGATATTATTGTACTGTTGTGCAAGCCGATAATAGTAACATTAATACTGAACTACACTGTTAAACACACACATGGTAAAAAATAGATGGGGTTTTTCCCACACATTACATGTCTATGCTCTTAATAGAAGAACAGAGATAATGCATCTCACCCTGAACAGCCAGGAGCTGTTCCTCTGTCGACCAGCGCGAGTTCATTTTTTGGTTGGGCTGAAGAACAAAGACGGAGAAATCAAAAGCTGTTGGTATGATTTGCTTAAAGATTTAAGTTCTTTAAAGTGTATATTTTGCATCCAGCTTTATCTGTCTTGGAAATTAACCCGGTTGAACTACATTCAACACCTCATATTGTGATGTCTTACTCAATGAAACCTATGTGCTATCATAACTACGATTTCTCAAGGACTTGTGTGCCAGAAGAGTGCACGTGAGGAAATACCTCTACTGGTCTCATGCCATCAACTCCATCACCCAAGTTGTGCTTCAGCATGCTGTTGTTTTGCTTTATACTTTGGACCTAATAAAAAACAAGTAGCGTTAAGTCTGATAGGTAATGTTCGCTCTGTGGTGTCTACAAACATCATTAAGACTTCATCATTAGATTGTGAATTCAAAAAAGTATCCTTGCGGGTCACCTGTCTCTTAAGTGAAACCAGCTGTGTGTCCAGCTGTCTGACGCTCAGGGTTCCTGAGTCAGTGGAGGCAGAGAGGGTGACGATATCCTCCTGTTCAAGGTGCATGCCTTTAGGGGGTCTCCGGCGAGCACGTAACGGGTGATGCCTGTACTGTGCCCCTTGGTTTTCCTTTCGTGTTGGAACAGTCTTGCTGGAGCCCTTTTCGCTCCCTCCTCCTCCTCCTCCTCCTCCTCCCTTGCCAGGGTTCTGCTTTGCAGCCTAAAAATTAACAGAACAGGGAAACGCACTTCAAACACACAAAAAAATGTTCATGTTGCTTAAAACCTTACACCAATTTTCTTTAGTACACAAATACTTCAATTTGGAAGAAACTTTGTTCAGCTCTTTTAACATAGAAAAGTAGTTTATGACAGCTGCATAACATTTTCTCAAACCACATCTTCCATCCTCAACATAAACAAATGAGGTTTATAGAATATTTTCGCTATTGTTATTTGGTCAATAATATTTTATAGAACACTGAAATGAAATAGGATCTATTATAGCCTTCACCAGTCATGGCTCACCTCTTTCCTGGCGTTAATCTCAAAGTCACTGTCGCTGCCTGGTTCTCCTTCCTCTATCTCATCATTACTAGCAGAAACAAAAACAACTCTTAATATTGTAAATATGTCCGAAAACTGGCAAGAAAGGATGCTGAATACTAAAATTTGTGAGTTCTTCCACTGTTATCCTGTCTTTCGCTCTCTGTTCCACTCCTCTTACCTCTCATCCTTTTCTCTCTTGCTGAGGAGCTTGCGTGCTTGGCGGTCCATGACGCTGGTCCGGGATCTGGTTTTCTTCCAGGAATAGTAGTATTTCACTAAACTTGAGATCAGTTTGTCAGGCAGCTGTGAAATAATAACGCATCGATCGATAAAATTAAGTAAATGTGCTGAATATACAAATAATTACAAAATGAATGCCTGAGCCAATGTTGTGACAGTTTTGTGCAATGGTTAACTGTTGTTAGACTCATAAAGCCTCAGCTCAATACATATCAATAGTTCAAACTGTTTAAGATGAGACCTAGCCATGACTCGTTAAAAAGATGTGTGATTCTATACTGAGCTCCATTTACAGACGCCTGCTCTCCTGTAGGCAGATGTGAGAGCGGCAGATGACTCTTATATAATCCATCTTGACTCCATCCCTCCCTCTCTTTCTCTCTCTCACCATCTGTTGGATGCGATGGAAGCTCTTGCCGTGAAAACTGAAGGCCTGTTCGAAGAGAACTTTGTCTTCCACAGTCCACTCATCAGGAAAGGGAGTGAAGTTGGCTAGATCAGCCAGTGACCTCTGCACATCATGCTTGTGCCACAAGAGCATGCCAAGAGCCTTTTGAGATAAAACATAAACATCAGAGACTGTAACGGCACTGATGCGGTTAGAAAATCAAGCCTTATATTTGTATCATGTAAAATGGCAGCCAGTACCTGTTCCATGTTGTACCCATGCTTCTCTTTGGCCAGAAGAATGTACTCATCCACTGAGAGGGAGAGAATAGATAGTGAGGTTACAAAAACTACAAAAAAACCTTTGTCAATGTAAGTGGCACAAATCAAAAAGGTTTTTAAAGAGAGCTGTGAGAAGTTAAAGAAGTTTCTATTTATTGGCACTGCAATGAAAAATGATATCATAACAGTGAATACACCAGAACAAATGTTTGCTTTTTCCTATGTCATAAAATCTGCAAACTAGTTTCAGTTATTCATTTTAATGGTTTATTTGTGCATAACAAAACTGTGGAGTTAAATAAGTGACATATTCGGGATATCTCACCTTCATTGACCAATCAGAATGAGGTATTCCCGAAAATCAAGAAACATCATAAAAATATGATTCTATAATATTGTTTCAAAGTACAATGATAAAATAAGACATTTCTATAGGGGAATAATATACTTACACATGGCATCAGACACGTGGCTGTTGGGTGACCACACTAGCATACTCCTCTGGTCCTTCTCACTATAGCGAGATGTGCAGTCTGCCAACAGAAAGAACACGTCTGTCACGTAGCCGCTCACACCTGTAATTCTCATTTTTCTTCTTCAAAATCGTGTTTTTTAACCTTAGCTCTTTACTGTTTCTCTGTGTGGAATGTGCTTATAAACATCTCCCATGACTGTGTTGTGCATTTGTCAACCATTTAGCATTTTAAAAATAGACTGATTCTGAGACTAGGGAGAACCCAATTTTCATTTTACCTGGCGTATATTCCGGAATCTGCGCTTGGTAGTCCCCGCCAACTCGAATCATACTGTCTGTTCAAAAAGAGCAGGAGGAATGGTCAAAAAGAGAAAAATACACACAGGCAGGTAGAGTCGGTAACTGGCAGTGCATCCTCACGGAGGATGAAATGTGAGAGGAGAGAGAGAACAGGAAGGCCTGCTACACAGAGCTCATAAATGAATGTGTTCTCATACAGACACAGATTTAAAGAAAGTATCTCACATTTTAAAGAAGCAATTTGGGAATGAAACTCTTGGCTGCCATATGAGTGAATCAAGGTGCAGATGGTGGCTTCGGGTTGTTGCGACGCTGTGTGCGTGTGTCAGACGTACCATGTGTGTGTTCCTCATCACTGCTCTCGTCCTCAGAGTGCTGGCTGCTGCCATTCGTGACAGTTTTGGCCCTGCTTCGGGACAGAACACCAGAGCCTGATCGCTCCATCACCGATGGCATGGCTAAAAGAGACGAGAGATTCAAGGGATCATCATTTGCTTTCGTCTTCAAGGCCAAAAGACAATTTGTCCGTCAAGCACTTTGTATGGCAGCCTCTTTGAAATAAATACATTCCAATTGATTCAGAGTCCCAAGAAGGAAAATTCATTTTATTTCTACGACTGTACATTGTGATCAAAATACTTCCAAACACAACATGACACAATAGATATTAGGAACATAAGAACGCGTCACAGCTTATACGACTTATCACTACAAACATTACCGACTATAATGTATATATCTGGATCTCTGAAGAGATTTAAATGTCATACCAAGTGTCTTTTGAGCGTCGAGTGATGTCGTTGTGATGTAGCAAACTGAAGAGCGGGACAGGAACATTATAATAATCATATAATATCACATTTTGATAACGTTGTCCGTTTTAGAGCTCATAAATAAGACAGAAAGTGTGTCATCTAGGCTTTATTTTTTAATAACGAAGACGACTGGGCAATTAAAGCGTTATGGACGTGACGTTTGGTGATACAAAAACGCTTTTAGAATATAATCGTGACCAGTAAACTTAACCAACTGTTTGAATTATACAAAACACAGCTTAATAGCGTTTAAACATCCAAAAATGTTCTGTCTTTTTTTTAGTTTTCGATTTTAAAAAAGTTAATAAATCCTCCGCTTTGGATGTTACCCACAAAAAAAGATTCAGTTTTTGGGAGACAACAAACTTATTATGATTAATGCAATTCAAGATAAAAACTGAACCAAAAATATCCAACCAATGGACAAGGGATTGCTCTTTATAAATCATAGAATAATAACTTTATATTTTTATGTGTCTGTTTATGAGCAAAGTTTAGTGGATGGATGTGACCTCCCGAAAGCATCCTTACGTGCCTATGAAAAACCACGTACTAAAAATAAAATTAACTTAAAGAGAGACCTGGCATGGGTATACGAACCCACCAAATGGTCAGACGTGGCCTGGTGGGTCGAGCGTTGGACTTGATCAGAAGGTTGTGGGTTTGAATCCCACCGGCAGCAGACAATGACTGAAGTGTCCCTGAAGTGTTCACCAAACCTCTGTGTGTACTACACAATACTTGTGAGTCCCTTAGGATGAAAGCGTGTGCCAAATGAATAAATGCAAATGTAAATATTGACATGTATCCTAAAAACCTATGGAAAAACTTTAATTAATGCCCAACACAAACTGCATACAGAATGACCTTAAACATCCACAAACAATGCAAAGCATTTAAATAAAAACAACACAATAAACTTCACAGTGTTCAGTTGGACTGCATTGACCCAACACAATCAAACGAGCCCCACCAACACTGGGGCCAGTGACGTCACCCACAGGGTCTCCCCATTGATTAAAGTTGATAAAGAGTGAATTCAATGTTCCCTCTCCTACACAACCCGTCCCAAAAAGTCCTCCAGGGGTCCAATCGTCCACCCCTGTTACATTCGAACGTTTGGACGACGGTTATAATTGGTTTAAACTCCTAAAGTGGAGAAAATAACATGTGGTGCTCACCTCACTTTTCTCGAGGTTGCTCCCTCCGATCGGAGTCCTTTTGTGTGAGCCACGCTTGTGTCTCTGTGCCAGTTTCGGGTTAGCTGTCGCTCAACATTTGCCTAACAATGTTAGGTTTAGGGTCTCGGTTCATCACCATCAATTCTGGACGGGGTTCTTTAAATCGGTGCGACTGGATGTAAACCTGCGCGGATGTTCGCCGGTGATCCGCGCAGATCCTCTCCGTGTGTGGATGCGGACCCGACCACCGCTCACTAACGACATAACCTTCCGCGCCGCTCGCCTCTCCCGAACTAACTTCCATGTCAATTATATAGTGCAAGGTGTCGGCTTTGAAATGAACGAATTCTTCTATTCTCGTTTCCTTTTTTTCTATCTCATCTTGCTTTTTTATCTCATGCAGTCGCGTTCGTTTCGTGTTTTGCGATGCATCACGCCTTGCGTTGTTTTTTTTGTTTTTATTGAGGTTGATGGCGTCTTTATGTTTGTGTTATGAAGAAATGTTTGAGAAACTCTGTTTTTGGTGTGTGTGCGCGATTATAAAGATTTGTTTGCGCTTTACCTGCGATGCGCTCGCATTTAAGCACGCGGAACTACTTCCCGCTGTGCGCGGATGGATACGTCAGCTGTGCGATGCAGCGCTGAGGCTGTCCAGAGCCTTCACTGATGTGAGCAAGAGGAATAAAGGAGAACTTGATCATATTTATTATAGTTAAGAACATTTTTAATTATCATTTGTTTTAAATAAAGATCATTTCAGGTTTGATGTGAATCAGCCTCCAAGAAGAACAGAATACACACTGTAGGTCATGATCTGGATTAGTTAAATGTAAACCCTTATAAACTTAATGTCTATATAGAAATCCACTTCTGAAATACATAATGAGATAAACTGATTGATCTCAACCCCCCATGTTCTGCCAGCAGGCCCAAGTGATTGACAGGTCCTCCCTGGCACATCCATGTATATTAATATTCTTCCTTTGTGACTCTTTTTATTTGCAAACAAGAACATATA
>CM065654.1:26953938-26977484 GCA_033220385.1 Triplophysa yarkandensis | reverse complement strand
AAGCACCATCTCCATTTTTCTCTCTCACCTTAGTTGGTCCTTTTTGCTCTATCCTTGTATTCCCTCTCCTCTTCCTCTCTGTTAGACTTCCTCCATCCTCATCACCTCTGAGTTCCTCTTTCCTCCCCTCCCCCTCTCTCTCTCACTCTCTCTCTCTCTCACTCTTCCTCCTCTTCTTGCACCCCCAACCCGGGCGTGCACACATGCACATACAGAGAGAGAGAGAGAGAGAGAGAGAGAGAGAGAGAGAGAGAGAGAGAGAGAGAGAGAGAGAGAGAGAAAGAGAGAGACAGAGAGAGAGAGAGAGAGAGAGAGAGAGAGAGAGAGAGAGAGAGAGAGAGAGACAGAGAGAGAGAGTCTAATATTCTCTGCTGGCAACCATAGGCCTGTAGTGTTGCTCTTCATGTTAAACACACAATTAAACGTCATATATACACTTAATAACATAAAGAAGCATAACCTATTGTTCCTGTGACCCTCTCTTTATTTGGAAACAGTTATTTCTTGCAACTGAACTAGAATAAGTGTAGCCTGAAAGTGTGATTTGTGATGCTATGGTGGCAGAGATTTTAACTCTTTGTTAACCCCCCCCCCCCTGTTAAAACGCCATCTCTCCCCGATGCAGACAGATCACCCGAAAACAAAAGACTGGAGGCGGGGCTTTGCGAAGGGCCATCTGCGTGAGGGGCGGGGCCAGAAATACACAGCATTCAACACATGCAAAGACACTTGAAGTTATTTGGATGGTCCCCCATGTTTATATAAGTCAAAAGTATTTGGGTGTTGCTTGAGCAATTCTGCTTTAGGGTCAACCCTGATTGTGTTTGGGCTGTAAAGTAGTATTGGATTTTTTTATAAATCACCTGCAATTAGATACCCAATGCCATTCAATCATTGTCTGGGTTTAAACACAGCATGTCACACAATGTCAGTTTTGTTGTTGCCCTGCAGTCAACTACTGCTCCCTTCTGGACAAACGAGGTACTGAATCAGGAGCCTGTGGGGGCAGACTTTGCCCATTGTTGACCTCTCACTTTATATCTGATGTGTCTCATCATGGGTTTGCCAGACGTTAATTATAATAATGATATGATTAGGGTAAGCTCAGGTAAAAATCTGTCATTTCTCAAGATCATTGAGTTGTTTTGCATCTGATTTATCTCATTATTTCACATTAAACCGGACAACATTAAGAAACCTATAACACTTTTCTGGCTGGCTTTTATATACATATATACAGAAATATAGACACATATACATATGTTTACTAAGAAATGTTCTATTTAAGAATTCAACTGAGATTTTAGGGCACACTTGAATTCTGCAGTAGAACAAGAATATGGTTTTGCCCCCAAACTTTATGTTTTCCTAGATTGTCTGAAATGGGCAATTCTGTGAAAATGGTATTGGGTGGTCATAGCCTAGGGATTAGAGAGTTAGACTCCTAACCCTATGTTTGTTGGTCAAGTCTTGGGTTGGCAATGTCATGACTAACCCCCATGACTGAACCCCCAACTGCTTTCCGGGCGCCACAGCATAAATTGCTGCCCACTGCTCCGGGTGTATGTTCAACGTTGGTGTGTGTGCTCACTACTGTGTGTGTGTGCTCACTACTGTGTGTGTGCACTCTGGATGGGTTAAATGCAGAGCACAAATTCTGAGTATGGGTCACCATACTTGGCTGTATGTCACGTCACTTCACTTCACTTTAATGTTAACCTTACCAAGAAAATATCAAGTTTTACCAAAGACTTTTACTATATGTCAACATTTGGTGGTTCATATACCCATGCAATTTTATCCATCTGTTTAAGTTTTAGAGCATTATTTTCATGTTTAGTGTATGACTTTTTATAGTCAAGTAGTGGCTATTTTTAAGGATTGTCACTCCTTTACGTTACATTTCGCTCATAAATAGACACACGAAAATAACAAAATATTCGTTTTATGTTCTATAACGAGGTATTCCCTTGGCCATTTGTTGGATATGCTTGATTCTTTGCCCTGTAATTTTCTCTAATTTTAATTGTGCCTAAATGTAAATAAATCGTAATACGTTTTTATTTTCTCCCAAAATTGTTTCCCTTTTTTTGTCACAATGCAGGATTTTTTATCTCTTTTAGTAGAAAACTTGTGTATATACTTATATTTTTGTATCTTGTTTAAACACAATTAGCAAGAGTTTTGTATAAAATAAACATTTGGTTCAGTTTATTGGAAACAATTCAATTCACAATATGTCACACACAATAAGTCACACACTGCACTTTAACGGCAAGTTTAACACTGGACAATATTTACACACTGCACTTTAAACAACAGTCTACCTCATCCTATGCACAACTTGTTTACATTGTTTACATTATGCAGAACGTGCACACTCTGTGTTTAGTGTTTAATGTTTTTCTCGTGCTAAATGTATGTATGTTGAATGTTTCGACTGTGTTGTCTATAGTACACTGTGTGTACTGATTATATGTATGTGCATATTGCACACTGTCTTATGTCTGCACTATATGTTTCATGTTACATGTTACCTGTACTGCGCTGTTTTTGGAGCAAGCTCCTAAGAATTTCACTCACCAGGGCACATGTGCCGTGGTGATGTGACAATAAAAGTAAGTTGAATTGAATTCTAAGTACGTTTTTTTGTCGCATCCATAATGCTGGAATTGCCCAAATATCTTTAGTAGTGAGTTGTGCCCAATGATATAATTCTAAACAACTTTTTTTAACATTCATACAGGTTTGGAACAACTTGAGCTTGAGCAATTTATGATAGAATTTTCATTTTGGGGAAAACTATCCCTATAACGAAAGAAGTTTAGTGTACATGTTTGTCATTTGAGAGGAAAGCAAAGAGTCAATTACTGAAATGATAGATCTGTTTCGTCTGTCTACTTATGTTCCAACGTATTCAGGGCTGGGCAGAATTTATGATACATGTATTTTTTAAACATGTGTTTTAAATACAAAATAGTATTTGGATTTGATTGGGTTCATATTTTGTGTCAAAATACAAAAAATAAAGCCTAAGCCAAATATTATATACTATGCACAGCAGCAGAAGCCCCATGTAAGATTGCTAATTTGTTAATCAGTTGTGCACAAAAAAATATAAATAACCGATTTAAGTGTTTGAAACATTCCATTTTAATGCCACAATGTGTAAGAGAAATGTTTTCATCAGTTGTCTTTGTACAAAATCATTTAGGTAGTGTTGCTGATGCACAAAAGGACATTTGACTTGAGTTACACTTAGTTATCAGCAAACTGTAAAACTTTAAACTGTTGGTCACTTTAAAATTAACCTTCATCTGGGAGATCACATCCAGACATCTGTTAACTTTTCACATATGTCAGATATATTGCGTGACTGATCGGAGAAAAGCTGTTATTGTCAAACACTGTTTAATTAATTCACACAATTGGTGTAATGGGAAAGTGAGAGATCATATTGGCCGATTGATTTAGGGTTTGTGAAGAAATGTCCTGCTCCCTTGTTAAGGTATTTTGTTGTATTTTGTTTACATTTCTATGTAGTTTTGCCCAGCCCTGCATGTCTCAGACTTTTAAGGTCAATTGTCATGTAGTTAACTTAAGGCCTAGTGCATATTTAGTAGTAGGCCTAGCGTTAAGTGAGTCTTGTGATCACAAGTTCGCCGCTTCGATTCCCAAGGCCGACAGGTAACGACCGACGTGTCCTTAAGGAGGGCACCTTAACCCATGTTTGCTCCCCGGGCGCTGCAGTGATAGCTGCCGAGTGCTCCGGGTGTGAGTGAGTGTGTGTGTTCACAACTTGTACACTGCAGTGTACAATACTCACCGGATGGGTTAAATGCAGAGGTCACATTTCGGGTATGGGTCACCTTATTAGACAAATAGATCACTTTCACTATTTAGTGAAGTGACATACACCCAAGTATGGTTACCTATGGTATATTCTTGCTCTGCATTTAACTCCAAAGTGCAAACTCACAGCAACCGTGAGCAAACACCCGGAGGCCGGAGCAGTGGGCCGACATTAATGCCGCGGCGCCCGGGTGCAGTTGGGGGTTCGGCGCCTTGCTCTCTGGAACCACTAGGCGATGACTTTGCCTATTTAACATACGTTCTTGTTATATTTCCAATAAAAAACCTCACATTTCCTTTCGGTATACTAATAAAAACAGCAGAATATGTGGATTTAGTTCACCATATCCCAACATCCTACAATATCTGCATCACATGAATGTTGGTTCATCTGTAACAATGTAACACTTGAACTTATTCAGAAGTGTAGAGTGAACACATCTGCCATGATCTGACGTCATCACACATCCATGCCTCGAGGAAGCATGCTCAGACAGCATGACCCTTAACCCCAAACTCTCTGTCGTCATTTCCCCAAGACCCAATGCTGCCGAGAGAGAGAGAGGGAAAGAAAGAGTGAAGAGAGAGAGGGAGGGAGGAAAGAACGAGCTCAAGAAAGGCAGAGCGGAATTTTCCTCTTGGCGCGAACCTTGCACGTTTGAAGAAGATCAAGGCCAGCTCGATGCTATAGAGATTGATGCTCATGATCCATTGAGTTGGTCTTGCAGACAGGCTAACCGTTAGCATTGATCATTCTTCAATCATTCTTCACCACAGATCTCCAATCTGATCTCCAACTTCTTAAAAGCCTTTCAGAGAGAGCTGCTCGTACACAATCTACACAATGGGGGTGAGTGTGTTTGTGAGCTGCTGCTCTTGTGTTGTGATGAATGCATGCGGCCATCTGAACAAAGACTCACAATGTGTTTGTGTGTTTATGATGGGATTTAAAGATGGTCAAGTCCCTGTTAGATCCTTTCTACTGAAGGATCTTCATAATGTCGACCTCTGGGTTCTGGCTCATGTTAGGAAGATCGTCGACTACGTCATATCACAACAACACTCATCTGATTAGCCACACAATCTGTTGCTGGTTTGATTCGTTAACCTGTCGACACAAAGCATCAATGCATCTGGATGTAAGGATCCTTATGTTTAATGATTCGTTTCTAATGGCAACCGAATTGACAACGATAATACACTTTGATGAGGGATTACGTCATCGTGGAACCTTTTGAAAAGTGATCTGGAGATGAGCACGTGGTTGAGGAGATGCTCAGCACCTGCTTCCTGCTTTGTGTGCCAGCATACCTGGAGAAGAAGTACTTCCTGTGTCTCTAGATGGATCTAAAATGTTCTCCTGGTATACATTTACATTTGCTTTTATTCATTTGGCACACGCGTTCATCCTAAGGGACTCACAAGTATTGTGTAGTACACACAGAGGTTTGGTGTCTTGCTCAAGGACACTTCAGTCATTGTCTGCTGCCGGTGGGATTCAAACCCACAACCTTCTGAACAAGTCCAACTCTCGACCCACCAGATGACGTCTGACCCGTCGAAACACTTTCCTTTATAGAAACAACGCAGCGATGATGCTGCCCTTGGATGTCTATCAGGCCTGATCTTCTGAAAAATAGTGTTGTGCGGGTGATTTGTGGTTGACTTTACACACTGATCTACCGTAGAGAATGAGAGATGTGAAACAACCCTATTACTGTGATATTGTCTTGTTCAGTCTGTGTCGGAAGATCTGTGTTTGACATTGCATCTCCATTCACTTTCAGAGAAAGTCAAACAGAGCAAAGGAGAAAAAGCAGAGGAGGCTCGAAGAAAGGGCGGCTATGGATGCCGTGTGCGCCAAGGTGGTTGCGGCCAACAAGGTATGACACATCTTAAAATGGTGCGAAGGCGACGCTTGATAAGAGCGTTGGCAAGTGATACTTGGGTTGTATCAAGATGTCTAAGCAGTGTTCAATGGCTTGGTTTCAGCTTGAAGACCCGTTTTCTGCATTTCCCGTGTTCAAGAAGTATGACAGAAATGGGTACGTTACATTGTTTCTTTTTCTCTAACCAGATGTGTTGTGGTCATTGCTTTGTGCTTGTATTTGCCGTATTAATGTTGTTCCTGTGTGTATTTGAGACAGGCTAAACCTGGAGATTGAGTGTAAACGGGTAACCGCATTGAGTCCTGAAACGGTGGAGTGGGCCTATAATTTGACCAGAGTCAACATGCAGACGCTGTAGGTATTGATCAAGTCACCATGTGGGACGAAACATCCCATATGTGACACTGTCTGTAAAATCCAGCTCAAGTCAACAAAATCATCTTGCATAGTAAAAGGATATCTTTAAAAATCTTGATATCCTTATTTTGACTGAGTTACAAAATGGATATCAATGTGATATGAATTATTAAGATTGAATTAATTCATAATTCAGAGACTTTAGCCTGGATTTCACAGACATATTCACAAATTGTTTTATTTTTAAATCTGTTTAAGATAGGCATTTACATATTTTGTCAAAATATTTATGTTCCATTGATGTTCATGCTTATAGCTGTCCTGTATGTAAATGGTCAGAACTTGCCGCTAATATAGCGAATAAATGTAATTATAAGCAGACTGTTCATATTACAACTCCATGTGATCATTTAGGGAAATTTAACTTGCTATTCATTTTCATAACTTTAACTGTAGATTTATAGTAAACAAAAATTTTTTTAATGTCGCAATATCGTGTTCTGCCAGATATGAACAGAGCGAGTGGGGATGGAAAGAACGGGAGAAAAGGGAGGAGATGAAGGACGAGAGGGCATGGTATCTCCTGGCTCGAGACTCGGACTCCTCACCTCTAGCGTTTTCCCACTTTCGATTTGATGTTGAGTGTGGAGATGAAGTTTTGTATTGGTAAGTGTTAAATTTTTCACATAGAAAGCTCTTTGATTAAATGAGCATCTATTTTAATATCAAATCTGTTGCTGCCCTGGAAAAACAAGCCGCATCCAGCTGTGTTCTTTTGAAAGCTGCACACGGTTATATTTAACTTGCAACCGAAACACTCTCGATTTGTGACATTGTGCCTTAAAAACAAAATCACGCTTCAAGACCTAACTAGAGCTGCCTTTGATATCCATAACCTGAAGGAAGCACATTCATGGGCCTGCTCTTTCCTTCGGTTTTGTTCTGGTTGATGTTTGCTGTTCCGGGACAAATGTAATGTTCTGCACAAGGAGTTCTGCCCATCATGATGTCAAACATGGACATCCTTAAATAACTTTCTAAACTTATAATTGAAATATGTCACATATTCTCCGTCGTTCACAGCATGAAAATCTAACACTCTTAATTTTGTAAATATTTCAGAATGCATAAAACATCATAGACCCCCTTAAGGAATATTTAAGGGAATTAAATAATTGATTGATTCATGATGATTTCCCTATCATAAATGTGCTCAGCATTGGGCAATATTGAATAATAGAAAACAATTTCTTTGTAAAGTCTTTTTTGTAAGTGTGGTGAGATCTTTTTTAACCTGCTGAGAATACATAACTGGCATATAAAGCCTCCTATAATATTTCACCTTGTATCTTACAACAAAGTAAATCCACACAAACTTTAAAACAAATCAGTGACGTATTTCTTTTAGAATGCTGAGTGCTAAGTTTTCTATGATGTTCACATGTATTTATTTGTTCCACAGTCTGGGATTGAACTATAAACGCAGATCTGACAAACGCCAAAAACAAGTTTAGTTGTTTTTGCACTGTGTGTGACTTTAGTAATTATCTGACTCATTAGACGTGAGTGAACGGAGGGCATTTGACCGATTCTGATCAATCTTTCTTCAGCTATGAAGTTCAGTTAGAGAGTAAAGTCAGACGGAAAGGCCTGGGGAAATTCCTTATCCAGATCCTCCAGCTTATCGCCAACAGGTATCACATCCAACACCGTGTGTCAGTTCAGTATGTTTGCCAAGGATCATGAAATAAAATTCCGCTGTTGTCTTTCCACAGCACACAGATGAAAAAGGTCATGCTGACAGTATTTAAACACAATCACGGGGCTTACCAGTTCTTCCGAGAGGCTTTACAGTAAGTGTCATGCATATAATCAAAACTTTCTAACTGTGAATTCATTGCAATGCATACACAGGACACGATAGGTGACCAAATCAAATGTCTGACCAATTACTTGCAGGTTAACATTTAGTTTAATACTTACTGGACCCTCTTCTTGCTTTTAGTTTCGAGATCGATGAAACTTCCCCCAGCATGTCCGGTTGCTGCGGCGATGACTGCACCTATGAGATCCTGAGCCGAAGAACAAAATATGGCGAGTCTTCGGGACACGCGCACGGTGGCGGCCACTGTGGCGGCTGCTGCCATTAGAAGCAAGCCGACCGGGGTTTCTGAGCTTCCCATTCCTTCTCCACCACCCGACTCCTATAACAATCTGTCCCGACCATAATCATGTATGAAGGCCACTCTATGCTTGCTCTTGGTTTTAACTTAAGCTCATTTACCATTTCAAGTACAGTCCTTTTTTTCAGCGGCCGCCGCGCGCCAAATTCGACTCACCTCAGGTATCGGCATGGTGAGGTGCAGCTTGTACGTTTGTGTCTTTTTATATAACCCTTTCGGCAAATGTTTCTTCCTCTCCAGATTGAGTTTGCTCTTTTATGAACGCAGTGAGTGAATGCAGTTGTTGGTCACAGTGGTTACAACAGCCATCTATCTCTGAACCACTTTTCAGGGTACATGTATTTATAATAAAAGCTGAAGTTTGCTACAATATCAAACGTCGGAAAACACGTTCTGTTTATAAGGAATAATCCCTGAGCTTACACGGTCTCAGGTCATTCAACTTAAACTCGTAACAAACTCTTTTATATCAGCTATTGTAGGGATTCGGCGGACGAGGCCTGTGTGCTTTCATCCGCTTGACGCTTGAAAAGTGGCGGTGGACCCTTAGTGTAGAATTCGACTTTCATTTTACATTTTATCGTAGCGTTTTATGTCATAACTGTTTTTTATGTTTCCTCACTGTATATAATCCAATAGTTTCCTTCACGAAGTCATTGGGAAATGTTACACAGGACTTCAAAAGTGACCGGAGTTTGAGGGGTCAGAGTCACACTCGAGCGATCTTATTGAACGGAAACGTTACAGCTTTGTCATGTGTTTGTATGCAACAAATAAAGGAATTTTGTTTGACTTGGATTCAGGTGTTTTATTACTATTCTTAAAAAAAAGTTGACACATCATGAGCGGAACTAAGAAACGGCACGTGTTTCAGACGGTCACTTCCGGTCGCTGCACTCAAACCGGAAGTTGTTGGTAGTGCGCAGCGGATGAATGGTGGCGTTGTAGTTCCCACTGCAGCTTGCTAGCATGAATGCAGTCAGAAATGAACAACATGAAGTGAAAGGGAAATATTGTTTTCGTTTCGAAGTGAGTAACCCCTTTGAGCTCCATAGAAACCCATTGTGATTCCAAACTGTCATCAACTTAATGCAAAATAAATGTGTTGTTATGCCTTCAAATGGGATGCCTGGATGACCTTTGGCCTCCATTAGTCCTCAACATCAGCAGGTCATCATGAGGATGAGGCTGAAGCTGAAGACTGTCTTTGTCTTCTATTTCATGGTGTCTCTGTTGGGGCTCATGTATGCCTTAATGCAGCTGGGTAAGACCCAACAACCTTTCTTGCAGTGTTTGTTGATGTTTGCAGATGTAACCTCTTGTCTCTTCTGCAGGCCAGCGTTGTGACTGCAGAGATCATGACTTCTCTAAAGATCAGCAGATCTCTCAGCTGAAAGGGGAGCTGCAGAAGCTGCAAGA
This sequence comes from Triplophysa yarkandensis, assembly GCA_033220385.1. Taxonomy (NCBI): domain Eukaryota; kingdom Metazoa; phylum Chordata; class Actinopteri; order Cypriniformes; family Nemacheilidae; genus Triplophysa; species Triplophysa yarkandensis. Next base: position 26,967,784 of record CM065654.1, on the reverse strand, counting down.
ACACGTGAAAACATCTGAATTGTCCAAAATCTCTAAGGCTGACGTGCCTGGTATATATGTGATAACACCAACGTATGCGAGGTATGACAAGAAGACTACAATTGAAGGATGTACAGGGACAGTTCTTGCACTGTATCCAAATAATGCGAAGGATGTTAACTCAAACATGAGAGTTCATTTACATTCATTCATTTGGCAGAAGCAATCATCACTGCAGAGTAAACGGGGGTGATGGCTTGCTCTGGGACACTTCAGTCATTGTCTGCTGACACTGGGATTCAAACTCGCAACCTTCTGCTTACTAGGCCAGCTCTCTAACCAGCAGAACACGACTGACCCATTTATATGGCCCTTTTACATGTTAATGCTTATCTTTCTTCTGCTGACACAAAATACGTTATTTTGAGATTGTTGGCACTCATTTACTTGCATTGATGCTGTTTTTATACAGTACAAGTCAATATGGACCAATGCTTTTTGTTTACCAGCATTCTTCAGGATATCTGTTGTGTTTTACAGAAGGAAGAACTTAGATCGGGTTTGAAATGACAAGAGCGGGAATTATGACAGAATCTATTTTGGGGTTTTGGGATGTGCACAAAGATATACAGTATATCCACCTTAAGCTGACTAGGATGGGTAAAGAAAACTCGCAAACACAAGCTCTTGGTGTCCAAGAATTAAACTTAATTCACTCAGGCCAACAAAGTGAGATGCTCCGAAGATCATCTAACAATACACTTTAAACCTCTTTTTATAATAACATTTTTAGGGGTGTAGAACATTCCAACAGTTCTTAAACCAATGGGGTTTACTATTTAAACTTAATGGTGGAAGCAATTCCATAAATATGTCTTTTTAAAATGGTCAAATCAGAAATCAAATTTTGGTCCCTGAAACAGGAGAAGAACAAAGAGATCTGTATATTGACTAACAAAACAATGTTATTTTTTTTATTTTATCTTCAAAGCAAAAAAGTAGCTTAATCATTTTGTTTTGTAATAATATGAATTTCTACCTCTTCCTCTTTGTTTTCTTTTCATCATATTCTAGACTGGTGCAGAAGGCTGAGCTCACACGTTTGTCTCACACCCTCCTCCATGTTCCCCGGCTACACTGGATCGTGGTGGAGGATGCTGCTCAGCCAACTACGCTTGTCGCAGACTTCCTCGCTGCGTCTGGTTTGACCTACACCCACCTTCACAAGCTGACCCCCAAAGACAAGAAGCTTCAGGAAAATGATCCCAGCTGGCTGAAGCCTCGGGGTGCTGAGCAGAGAAACGAGGGTCTGCGCTGGCTCAGGGAGATGGGTGCTGCTGCAGAGGGAAAAGAGGCGGCTGCTCTTGAAGAGGCTGTGGTGTACTTTGCTGATGATGACAACACTTACAGCCTGCAGCTTTTTGAAGAGGTAAGCTTTGTCAGAGAAATAATTCACATGTGTGTTCACATTGAAATGTGGATTGAAACTTTACTTTTGAGAGTTTTTAGGTGGTTATGAAATATGTCTATAAATCTATGTTATAATTTCTCAGATGCGATACACACACCGTGTCACAGTGTGGCCTGTGGGTTTGGTGGGAGGGATGAAGTTTGAGAGTCCCGTGGTGCAGGAAGGCAAGGTTGTGCGCTTCCACACTGGCTGGCGCCCAAATCGGCCTTTCCCCATCGACATGGCTGGTTTCGCAGTGTCCCTCAGGCTCATTATTTCCAATCCTGATGCGTGCTTCGATGGTGATGCTCAGATGGGCTTTCTGGAAAGCAGTTTTCTCCAGCATCTGGTTACTATGGATGATCTTGAACCAAAAGCAGACCTCTGCACCAAGGTAGGGCCTGTTGTCCACTTCAAGATTAAAGACTTTATATGACCCTGTCTGTTGAAACCCAACTTAAGCGCAGCTTTTTTTATTTAACTTTTTATACATAAAATCATTCCACATAATGTACATTTTGTAAAAATATAATCTTGTTATTTCTTTTATATTAACTCAAATTTATGGATTTAGCAATTATTTCATCAAAATAAAATATTATGAGCTTTTTGCTCTACAAAATTTTGATGTCATGTAAGGTGTCTGTTTAGAAGCTTTCTGTCGAACTGAATGAAAATATAAAGCATATTTCACCCCAAAATAAGCCAAATTTCAAAATTTACTCCCCCTCTTGTCATTTTAAACCTGTTTGACCATCTTTTGAAGAAAGTAGGTAACAGAACACTAATTGTCCCTATTCACTTCTATTGTATGGACACAAAATATGCAATGGAATGTGTGCCAGTTACCAGCATTCTTCAAAATATCTTTGTTTGTGACATTGGTGGTTCAATCCTGCATAAAAAGGCAAATTACCCTTTTACTACGGATGTCTTATGGGATCTACCTTTAACTTGTGGTTTGGTAAAACAATTAGACCAAAAAAACCTTTTTTAAGAAACTAAATTAAAAGGTTTTAAACCGTCATATATCTTTTCTATGTAAATGTCCTGATTTAATTATGTCCTTAGTCCCAATGTTGTGCGGCAACATGAAACAATTGAAAACATTTTATTGACCAGTGATGTATTTGTCTATTCATCTGCCTATTCATATGCCATTAAGTGATTCCCTATGAGTTGTAATAAGCGGATCAAACTAAAACCTTTAATTAAGGCATTATTTTCCTCTTGCTCAGGTTCTGGTGTGGCACACGCGAACTGAGAAACCAAAGATGAAACGGGAAGACGCATTGCAGAAACAAGGGTTGGGTTCGGATCCTGATGTGGAGGTGTGAGCTGCACCTCATCATAGCATTTCTGGATTCCATCACATGGAGGTTAATAACCTCCATCGTGCCAAACCTGATTTCAAGAAATTCTGAGACACTAAATACAGAGTCACTTCAAGACTTTAGTTAATCTGTGTTAGGAATAAAAAACTGAGTATTTAAACCAATGGAGGCCAGGCACAGGGTCAGAGGGACCTACAGAGTTGTAAATTGTATAGGTGTATCTCACATACAGTCATTATCATCTGTGCATTTGAACTGTATCAAAAACTTACTGTTAATATAAGTAAATTGAGGTTGTATTTATATACTTTGCATTAATATTACTGGAAATGTTTTCGTTGTAGTATGAGCCTGGTATATTATGCTGTATCATGTCAATGTAATGTATGCTGTATGAAAGAGTACTGTATTTTTTGTTGCATTTGTTGTGATGTAGTTGTAATTGTGTTAATAGATGAAAACAGAAAAAGATCATATATGGTGCATTCTTATGCCATTAGACTGTTGTGAATCTTTTCTTGTGTACGTGGCCCTGATAAAGTTTCAGGAGACAGAGTGTAAAGTACATCATGATGTCACGTGTACTTGTGATAAAGTGATGAAAATATTTTCTGTACAGGTGATGACTTTACAATTATACCAGATAAGATTCTGACCAGTTTGTCTCTTATGATGAGTATATGCAAGTATTATATTCCCTTTTCCTGTAAAGAACTTTCATTTGTTTATTTATTATCAATATTTAATATGTTGGAATGACCTGCCTTTACAATTGATTCTAAATAATCCAGACTTTTTGCTTTTTGAGATCTTTCACCAACAGCTGTGATGTTCACATATAAGTTACAGCATTAAATGAATAACCAGACAGCACATGCCCTCTGCTTTATGATTCAATACTACACTTCTTCTAGGTCTCTACCTCACAGCACAATAACACATACTGTACAGTGACAAACACCGCTGCTGAACAGCTGTTGGTTTCAATTGTTCTGCTTACGTCACCTGGGAAGAGGCACTAAATAAAGGCAATCAAGTTATAGTTCACCCTTAAATGAGAGTTGTGTCATCATTTATTCATACGCATGTCATTTCAAACCTGTTAGACTCGAATGGGTGCATCTGCAATATTGATACCAACATTTGTCAAAATATCTTCTTTAGTTGACTCATGGAAGATAGAAAGTCACAGGTTTGAAAGTAACAATGTTAGTTAGTCATGTCTGAATGTTCTTTTCGGGCTGGACTCTCAGACAATACTTTACACTTCTGCCATGTAATATATATACAGAACCTTGAATATATTTTTAAATAAGTTCATACGACATGCAAATATTTGTACACCCATACCTGTAGCAGATAAGTCTCTTAAATGACACACCTAATGTTTACAAATCTGAATTCCATTCATTCTTTTCTCATTTCTAACAGTTAACCTTGAATAATGAATGGTTCATCCATTGCCCTGTTTTTAAATGTTTGTAAAATATTTTAACAAATACATAACATACACACAATGGAAGTTTTCACTTTTCAGGTATCTTTCACAATGTTATGTAATATCCCACCTAGTAAATACTTCTCTGGTCATTTAGGAGTTTGCATCACAACATTGTGATACTGTTTTTATGCTTCATAGTCAGCTGATATTTCATCAAGGGGTTTTTCTTTTTTAGGAGGCTGCTTACCTTCTTTAGTTAATTAAACCTTAAAGCCAGAGAGAGAGAGAGGGAGGGAGGGTTCTTGAATGCCGACAGGTTTAGACAGTGTGACGATTGTATTTGTCAGAGTAGGTTAGTTGGCCACAAAGTACTCAGAGAAAGAGAGTCACATGAAAACAGCCAGCAGGTAAGTAACTCTGTTTCTTTATCCTCTGTTTTTTCCTTGTATGTTGTCTATCTGGGCATTATATTTGTTGTTATTGTGTTATTTTACCTTGTTTCATCAAAACCTGTATATGACAATTAAAAAATTATGAAAGAAGATATTTTGAGGAATGCTGTAGTTATTTTGTGTCTATACAGTGAGACAATGGGTGGCAGTGTTGTTTGGTTAAACTCCTTCAAAATGTCTTAAGGATGCAAGTAAAACAACCAAATTCTTGTTTCTTGCTTTCAAATTAAGAACAAACAATTGACAGTATTTTAAGAGTATATAGGATTATATCAATCATTTTACAAGAATGATGATTTGTTAAAAAGTTTAAGGTTCTAAAGACTATTGTACTTCTACAAATGAAAACATGAAACAAGTTCTAGAATATAATCATATTTCATGGTGTCCAGTATGACATATATGTGAGTGACTGTAAGTCACAGTCAGTCATCTGTTTTGTCACCAGTCAAAGTTCCAGCGCGACCAACCGGAGTCAAAGTTAAAGACAGGCTGTGGTTCAATTTATCTAAGTCATAAAACTGCATGTAGTTTGCCAGCTTAGTAGACACACTGTCCTTAAATAGGAACTTACTGATATGCTGAATACACACAGATTGAACTTTGAACAGTGTGGCTATGATGACGTGACTGATAAACACATTTCTGAGGGTTGGAGGGGAGTTATAAACCTCAAGCTATGCAGATTTCATTTGAACAGTTGAGAAATCCAGCTGTTTTTCATCCTCTTGTTCATCTTTTTATGTAAGGAACATTGTGGCATCATATACTATCAAACCAGTAACTGGTGTACATGTATATAAAGTGTGTTTGGAGTGTTTCCACAGATGACCAGCATCCTTTTTCCTTCCTCTTTAGATAACAAAGACAGAATTAACTTCTCAAGTTCACAAGACCATGACTATCGGCAAGAGCTCCAAGAAGAACAAGCCCCCCCGTTCGCCTCCTTTTTTGGACAAGGCTAATGGATTCTATGGGCGTCTAGATGAGATCATTGGAGATGATGTACAGATCCAAGACGAGATCACAGATGAGCCAAAGGGAAGGCCCGGCAATGTCACAGACCCTGGCTGGACAGAAGACGATGACCATGGGAATGATTTTAACCAGGGAATGATGGATGACGATGGTACCACTTTATTACAGAGAAAGCCCAGCAGACTGAGTCGCCGCTGGAGCAGGAGAAGTTTAAGAAAGGCAAAGTTCTCCCCTGAAAAAGAGAGTCAAAGTAACAGTACTGAGAATGATAACAAATTGGTGCCACCAGCTGAAACTCTGGATGTAACAAACAGCGGAGAAACAGATGTGGTCCACTTTTCTGTAAGGGAGCATGCAGACGATCAGATTTTGATTTCAGGAAAGAAGGAGAGAGAAAATGAGCTGGAAAACACAAGAAATAAGGAAACGACAGAAGAGAAGATAAATGAAGCGTCAGCTGAGGCTGTAAAGAGGAACACACTCAAGACTTATCGCAAGGTGAGATATAGCTTGTTAAGTAATGATGAATAGTGTTTTGGCAGTTAAGATTCCTAAAAAAGTCGACCCTGAAATACATTCTATCATTATGTTTTCATCCTTGTGTAAAAACAAACTGTATATGGCTCTTTCTTCTGTGAAACACAAAAGAAGATATTTTAAAAAATGTCTCAGTTTGGAAGTCAGCGGATGCCAGTACCATCAACGTTCTTCAAAATATCTTCTTTTGTGTTCTGCAGAAGAAAGTCATAATACGGTGAACAAATGACTAAAAAGTATACTTTGATTATCGATTTAACACTAAAAATAAACATGTTAATGACATCAATTGTGTGTAATGGTGCTATTATGTATCGTTTCCATTTATTCATGTGGCTTTTATCCAAAGCAACTAACAAGTAGTATATGATTGGAACAAAATGTCCAAAACATATTCATCCAATGGTCTGTTCACCAGTTGTATTTAATGTTTTAACTTATTAATTATATTAATGAACTTCCAGTCACAAGGAGCTAAACAGAGTTAAATATTAATGAAATGTCAAACGTTTAAAGTGAACTTGACCAGGCAGAGCGATAGTTATTCTATAACCATGTTGGGTTTCAAAGGGAATATGTTTTGAGAGGCATCTGGGGTAAAGTTCCTTTTCACATTGTGCAGAAACAAACAGTCTAATAATGCTACCAGATAGAAAACATCACTGTCAGTACACTTTCTATGTTTAAGTGGTGTTTGACTTTTCTGCTCATCAGAAAGAATCTAGGACTTTTTTGTTTAGAAAATCAGGAAAGGTTTCTGAGAATGTGTTTACTCTGACACGTCATTAATGACTACACTTCTGAACACTGACTTGTTAATATTGTATTTTAATTTCTTCTGTAGGCTGTTGACAGAGCTTTCCGTCGTGGATGGGAGACTTTCATTACCAATCTGTACAGTGTTACTCTAACACCGATCTCATCCACATCTTTACCCTCATCGCCTGTCAAATCCAAAGTGGACAGAAACTGTGTTTTAGCAGAGTTCAGATAAGAGAAAACCTGATTTTAAAGCATGAGTTCATTCATTTACTTATTAATAAACCAATCAAGTTGATTTATTAACTTAAATGCACTTGACTATTTTAAATGCTCTCTCTTCCAAAAGAGTAGAACTGATCAAGACTCTTTATCGATTATAACCTGTAAAGAGAGGTCAACATTTGAACTTTTTTATCAGTGTATAAATATGTTATTGCAGTACCAACTGTGACAGTAAAGGGCATGCAGCTGATCTTTGTTCCCACATGGGAAAACATGAGGCCTATGCCCCTTATCATCCCATATGGAGAGTTTGTGAACGGATGGGAGCGTTTCCTTTGAGTTGTGAACAGTATTGTGGATTCCTGATCTTTGGCCTCGAACTTGTGCTCTTCCAAAGAGAAGATGTACAAAGGATAAGGTCCAAAAAACAATTCTGGGAGCTCGAAATTTTTTTAAAAATGTTTTCAACAGTTGTAACATCATTGGCAGTGAAGTATTTAAAAAACTGAGCCAAGAAAAAAGGTCTACAGTGTTAAAGATTTATTTTAATATAATGTGACAATAAAAGATTGTAGATATTAACATTTGTTATTATTTTTGTCCTGTTTTTAAAGCATTGTTGCACGAAAAAAGAAAGAAAGAAATATAAACACACACACACACACACACACACACACACACACACACACACACACACACACACACACACACACACACACACACACACACACACACACACACACACACACACACACACACACACACATATATGAAATATTTTTCCATAGAAAAGGAACAGACAAGCATTTATGGGATCGTCTTTTTGAAACTTCTGCATTAAGTATAACTGCATCTCTTTAGAAAAGAATATATATAACATTCTTAACAAAAATGTATTCCATTGATCACATACCACTTTATGTAAGGTGCATGTCTCCCTTAGGTGGGGTTGTATACTTGAATGATAGTCTAAATGTTATTGTAGTTATTGTTGCTACTGAAAATGAAATATAGGGCAGATTGTTTTGCAGAATAAAATGATTCTGTTTATTTTTGCATGTTGTAGATGTATGGTACACATGTGCAAGGTCGGGCTATTTCCTTCATGTGATCATTTGACAGCAGAGTAGGCCAGTGCGGCCCAAGAAAAATATGTTTGAGCAAAGAAGAGTGAATTTCTAAGCTAATGTAACCATGTGACTCCCTCTATATTTCATCTAGACTAATGGGAAAGTTTAATTCTGACAAAAATCTCATCACATTAAAAAAGGGCAGATGATATCATATATGAATGTAAAGCAATAAAGGCTAAAAAGCCATTGAATTTGAAGCAATGGTTGGAGTATTTAAAATAAATGTTAAAAAATGACTTAGCTCTGCCAAATTTGATGTGGTTTTATATATTAGACTGAGTTGGGGACTGCATTATTTATGGAAGTGTGGTTTTGCTTCTTTTCACACACAGATTTTGCAATTCTGGAAATATGATATGTACTCACATCTCCCCCACATGGCTCTAACTTATGGAACAATAGAACTATTACACTAAATAGAAAAACATTATTTAAACATGAACAGTATGAGAAAAAAGTTAAATTTGTTGTTAAATTGTTAAATCCATTTTATAGATCCTAATGTTTTGCTTGAGAAATTTAGAATTGAAAACTCTTTTTCCTAACATTCTTAATATACAATTTAAGAATATTTTTTTATTTGAATCCAGGTAAAAGATGAGTTCAGGCTATTTTTTGTTTTAAGGATTCTAAAACTATTGGGAACTTTTCAACTTTGGAAATATGTTTTCAGTTGAATGGATGTTGGTACTGATACTTTCCAAATGTCTGTTTCCAGATACTGATGAATGGGCATGGCTTTATAGTCATTATGAAATAAACATTATTGTCATTATGAAAATATCATAAGCACACATGTAAGAAGAGTAGCAATATTCCTTCCTTGAGATGTTTGAGTAATAAACATAAAAGTTGTAAGTCGCTTTGGATAAAAGCGTCTGCTAAATGACTAAATGTAAATGTAATGTAAAATGTAAAAGTTATTAATCATCTCTTAAATATATATCCAAAATCAATCCATGTGTGATGTTTATAAAATAATGTCAGAGTTTCTTTATCCCTTCATGTTTTGTTTTTGTATTATTGACCTTTGTCTCTTGTGTGTCAAGTGTAAAGTCAATCCATGAATTGTTGTTTCTTATTTGATTTTGTGTTTTGTTGAAATGGCAATTGTTAAAAATCTGGTATCCTTATAATATGCTAAGAGAATGACATCTAGTGGAGGAATGGGGAAATGTTTAAAAGTGGGCGTGGCTTTCTCACAGGGACACAAATAAAAGGCGCCAGAACCTTCTCTCCGTCCATTTTGTTGCAGCTGCTGATTTGGTGAGTTCTCTTCCTAATCTTACTGGACTCAATAGAGTTACTCTGCTTTTTAGTTTAATTTAATATCACAGTTTAATAAATATTCATTAGTCCCTGCAGCTCTATGGTTTTATTGTTTTATATATAGCTGCTTTCTGAGACTATGCAACACATGTACCAACCAGTGTGTTTAACTGACCTCAAATCTGATAACTTCAATCTTAAACCATCCGTCCTCTTTAAACTCATTTTTTGTGTTCTGCTTAACATTTCCGAAACAATAATTTATATTAAGTTATATAAACGTTATATTTTATAGATGATGACTCTTAACATGTGTTATTGTGACTGATGTTTGAATCTCTCAGTGATGATACTTTCACAGACCTGTACTGAAACAATGTGATTGTACTTAATTTATCTGAAGAGAGATTGATATTTACATTTTATTTAAATTTCTGTTTTTTTTAAAGTGCTTGTTTTAACTAAAGTTTGTTTTGCAGACACGCGGACCACAATGAAACCACCCATGGTCCTCTGGAAAGGTGAGTCTATGCCATGCATGCTTATAACTCATCTATTAAAGCTGTATTTAATACATGAGGATTTAAACTGTAGCTTGTTAATAAAATGAGCCTTTATGACGTCATGGGGGCAAACAAGGAATTGAACTGCATTAGAATAAGTTGAGATTTCTATTGCAAAGTCTTTAATGAGTCTTGATTTTACACCACTTTCTTACAAAATTTCTATCTGAAGGCCAAGTGTGAGTTGGTCACATGTGGCCATGAAGTGCACAACATTTCAACATTACACAAGATCTATGGGTTAAGGGTTAACCCTGTGCTACTGACTTTCTAGGATTCTCCCTAGTTGATATGCATTGAAGAAAGTTGTTCTTAACTGAGTAGCATTGGACTACCTCTCTTTGAGACATCTTGTGGATCCGTCCTGTTATGGATTTCAGACTTTGAATATACATTTTTGCATTTCTTGCAGGTTGTGTTGCATCTGAACCGAACACTTCGCATTCGCATGTCATGGTGAGTTTGGTTTGTTTAATTTTCTCTACGTACATATTAGAATGATGATTTTTATTGACAAGCATATGTCTGAGTTTCAGTGATGTTTGCATTTTAAATTCTGACTTGATGCAAAAGGCTGGGCTTCAGTCCAGTTTCCACAATTGCAGAATTACATTAGTTTTCTTTCTTTTAAGGGGGCCACGTGAAGTTATGCAAGATGCCCATTCCAACCCCCTGTTATGATGGTGAGTAGTTTTTATACATGGTGTAAGCTGGCTTTCTCTGAGATGATTAAGTTTTACTAATTTTGTATTGGACGACAGACTTGTCTCATGGCATCCTAGTCACCAAAGGCTGATCAGAATGAGTTTGGCTGTGTTTTTGATCTGCCAGGTTCTCCTGTTCTTATGCCTTTTTGGTATTTTTAGGTTAATCTGGGGATGTGCCGTAAGAATTGAATGCCAAGCTGTCTGGTGAGTTTCCTTTTATACCTGCTTTTATCGAATGATCTAATATGATGAACAGTTTATTCTGTTTATAACCGGATGGCATTTTATTTGCCACATGGCATCATAGTCACCAAAGACCTGATCAGTCTAAAATAGACTTTACTATTCTATGCTCCACATGCAAGTTCTGAATGTGTTTCTCCTTTAGGGTAGAGCTTGCGCTTCACTACCTTTGACAAATGGCTGATCCGCCAGTTAAAGGTGTGTGTGTGATATTTCTTCTGGTTTTTCCTCAAATCTCTATGATGAGAATACCTAGCTCACTTTGAACCTATGTGAAAAGGCATAAACATCTGAGAGAATGAATCGTATATTCATTTAAAAAAAAAATTGTGATGTGTCGCTGCTAACATTACCGTTTAATTTTCAGACCCTCTATAATCGAAGATGTAATGAGTTGAATGCTACAGGACCTCCAGGTGAGTTGCTACATGTGCTCAAGACAATCCTCAAGCTGTAACTGATGATGATTTTAATTGTGGAATCTTGTTCGACTGAAATTCTGTTGACAAATCTTATAACTGATGTTACATTTCTTATCCCAACATTGGTTTAAGTTTGTATGTCTGAAGTAACATGCCTGTTTTCTTTGTTTTAAAGATTGCCATGAACCAGATGTATAACTGGTAAGTTGATGTCTACACTAGCTATACAAAAAAGACATGGTAGTCCTTTCATGATGTAACAAGCACATGTCTTACGCCTTGTCAATGCCAGAACCTGAAAAGGTGAACCCACTGGTGTTGCCTTGGCAAAAAGGGGATACACTGTTGGGGTTACCAACAGTCTGAGAGGGACTAATTTTAGTGCAAATATGTAGGTTTTTGTTTCCATTGTACCCCTTTTGTAATTTTGTTTTCCCTCTTCAGGTGACTCCAGGCTTCATCCATAATGGTGTTCCATGTGTTCACATCCAACGGTAAGACTAGGTTGTGAATTTATATGAATTGGTTTTGGATGTGATGTGGTGATTACCGCCCCAGACTGAAAATTCATGACTGATTGGTAACCTCTCTGATCCATACCTCTCATGCATATACTTCTCCTTCCGTGGGCTTTAATACTTAATGTTTTGCTCGTGTCACTTATGTTGCTTGCAATGTTAGCAGCTAAATGTCAAAGCAGTGGAAAGCCATTTATGTCTGTTTTGAATGCAGAGCTTTTTCAGTGCTACTCCCTTTGACATTAAATATCAAATCTGTAATCTGCTAATAAGCAATGAATAGTTTGTCTTAACCACATTAGAAAAGATGCAGTATAGCCTATTGTTTTGGCTGGATTTGTTAAATTGGGACACTCTTCAATCCCATGGTGTCACAGATTCTGAATAACTCAAATTTCATAAGTCACTGAAAAAAAGGGGGAACTTAAAGGGGTGTGAATTCTATTTTATTCTGAATTACTTGCTCTTAAGTGGTTCCAAGCCTGTATAGTTTCTGTGTCTGGTTGAATAGATTTAATTGCTTAACCAGTTTTGGACCCTATTGACTAAAGAAAATAAATTTTGAATTGTTTAATATATATATTTTTTTTTTTTGCTACAGGGCCATCTATGATCCAAGATGGAGTTGAAGGCTACAAAACCTCCAGGTGAGATGAGGGTGCTTCAAACACTCTTGACAATCCTACTGTAACTCATGATGATTTTCATTGTGGAATCTTGTTCGACTGAAATTCTGTTGACAAATCTAATAACTGACGTTACATTCTGAGGGGATTAGCCTCAATCAAGTAGTTTTTCTTCCCATCTAATCTCTCTCATTTTCAGAACTACAGAAGAACTGACCTTTCCCTTAACAACTTAAAGCATCTTTGATGGTAAGCGTCATCTGGTTAAGTGTATCCATTATGTTAAAACCAAGTTGGTGTGATGATTGTATTACCGCCCCAGTCTGATTTTTGTGACTGATTGGTCATCTTCTGATCTCTAATATTTAGTTGGTCTCATAAGATTACACCTAACACGTTTTACATTTAAGAATTTTTTTCCCCTTCAGGTGACTCATGCTTTGCCTGTGTTATGCTGTACTACATGTTCACTAAGGTAGGTTAACAGATGTACATATGTATTTGTTATGGATTTGATGACCGTATTACCGCCCCAGACTGAAAATTCATGACTGATAGGTAACCTCTCTGATCCATAACATGTTTAATTATGCCTATACTTGTGATTTCTTTGGTTTGATTTGATTTTAATTTTTTTTTAGGTTCCTCTGCCACTAGAAGCTGAATTTTTTTTTTGCTGGGTCTTTATTGCTTTCATAAAGGTGCATAATTTTAATGTATGTGATTCATGCTTCGAATAAACATGTTTTACTGGATTTGCCTTGTCTATGTAATTTTCTTTATTTGTAACCTAACTTACAGCTTTATAACTTAAAATATAAATTGTAATTTAGCGGTTTCTTAAAGTTAACTTTAAAGTTAACTATACATGGAAGATTGTTAATTCTGTATCAGTTAACCAGTAAATGCCTACTAAAAGAGAACTGCCAAATCCAAGCAGGTTAAAAGACTATATTGGTCATTAATAAACAGATGGTTTGTTAACTTTGGCATAAGGTCTTACCAAGAAATGCTGAAGATTTTAAATTAATCCCACCTCATTGTCTGTAGTGTAAACCGTGTATTTTGAACCAATTTTAGGCCTAAGGAATACGCCTTTAGAGTAGAAGTTAATAAACAAGTGTGAAACTTTATACCAAGTGTATACAATTTCTTAGACGATTGAGAACATTCAAGTTTATTGAAATGGTAAACCACATACTCGGGTCAA